>CM022297.1:46373633-46600302 GCA_011799875.1 Thinopyrum elongatum | reverse complement strand
GCAGCAATTCTAATGCAAGCATGAGAAATAGAATGGGCGATATCGGTATGCTCAAAGGGGGGGGGGGGGGGGCTTGCCTGGTTGCTCGGCGGCAAGGGCAAGGTGTCTATGGAGGTTCGGGCTCCAGAGCTGCGTTGGTCTCGGGGACGACGTCGGGGTCGGGGGCTATCGAGAGAGAAGAGGGGGAGGAACAGTATAAAATATATAGCAAACATGAGGATGACAAAACGATACACGGTGCTAGGGTAGTCTAAAGCAGCATCACACGAAACGACGGAGCGGGAGAATATCTGACGATATTTCCCCGGGTCTGCTTGGAATTATCGGACAGAGGATAAGAGGGGAAAGGTTGCAAGTTTGATAGTTAGAGACGTGTGGGGACAAACGGACCGCGTATTCAGATTCATCTCGTCGTCCTGAGTAACTTCATGAATAAAGTATTTCATCGGAGTTACGGTTTAAACAAAAGATATGATTTTCTAAAGTTTTAATTAATTTTCTGAATTTAATAATATTATTTAAATCTACATTATCCGAAAACAGTGCTGCGATGACATCAGCATTGACAATCATGCTGATGTCAGCAGTCATTAGGGTTAGTTAATTAATTATGCTTAGTTAACCTAATTAATTAATAGATAACTAATCGAGTTAATTAAACTAATTAATTATTTGTATTATTTTCATTTTTTTTTACTTTTTTTTAAACAGGGGCTGGCCCACTGGTCAGTGGACAGCCGGACACGTAGGGCCAGGCCAGATAGGGCCGACGTGTCCGACGCAGGGTCACCCGCGCGGGGGAAAGAGGAAAGGAGACACGAAGGAGAGGGAAAATAAAAAAGCAGAGGCATAAAAGAAAACGAGAGGAGGAGAGGAAACAGCGAAAAGGAGGGAAAGGATGCGAGGAGGAAGAAAGAGGAGGAGAGGCGGAGGGAGAGAGGACGGGTGCAATCGGAGCGGGAGGGAGCGGGAAGATAAGGGGAACGAGAGAGGGAAGAGGGGGCCGGAGCAGAGGAGAGAACCCAGAAGAAGAAGACGCCGGAAGAAGGAGGCCAGACGAGGGGTCGCGCGGGCGGGAGCGAGCAGGGGGAGGAGTGCGGGGGGAGGGGAGGCGAGCCGTGCCGAGCGATGGGGAAGAGGAGGAGCGTGGAGCGGCGAGGGAGCGCGGTCCGCGGGGACAGAGAGGGAGGGGAGAGGAGGGATCACAGGGGCCCGGACGGGAAGGCGGCAGGGGAAGAGGGCCCGGCAGGGGACTGAGGAGGAGAAAGAGAGAGGAGGGGACGAGGAGGGCATGGAAAGGACGGAAGAAAGAAGAGGTACAGGGGGCGGAAGGGAACAGAGGCAGAAGGCGAGGCGGAAGGTTCGGGGACGAGTGAGAGGAGGAAGGAGGGGAGGAGGAGCGAGGGAAGGAGGGCACAGAGGAGAGAGGGGGAAATAGGAACATACGGAGGAAGAGGAGGAAGGAGGGGAGGAGAGACGGGGCGGGCGGCGCCGGGACGGTCGCCGGGTGGGCGGCGGCGGATGGCGGAGGCCCTCTGATCCAGATCCAGAGAGCGGGGGGAAGGGGGGAGAGAGGGGAGGGGAGTGGGGGTGTCGGGGAGGGGTTAGGGTTTCCTGGGGTGGGGGGGATAAGGGAGGCCGGTTGGGCCAGAGGGGGAGCTTGGGCCGGTCGGGCCAGCTGGGCTGGGGCCAGTTGGGCCAGAGGGGGGGGGGGTTTCTCCTTTTCTTCTTCTGTTTCTTTTTCTTTTATCTTTTGCCTTTTTCTTTTATTCATTTCTCTTTTCAGTTTAGTAAATAGCTAGGCCTCAAAATGGTTTTTTTTGTAAAACATGGGACCTAGTTCATAAATACCAGTGCATTAAAACCTAACACTAAAATTAGTTTGGACAAAATATAATTTCATATTTATTTTAGATTTAATAAATGGTTATTAAATATTATCTTTATCCACTGTTTGAGGTTGTTCGAGTCACTTTTCCATTCCAATGATGTTGGTTTCAATTTTAGAATAGCCTCTGGAATATTTGTTATTTATCTGACATTTTAGTTTATGTGTTTGAACAACTTTTATTTTCCACTTCATTAAATTTGAATTTGACTTAGGAGTTGAAAAGCATTATGATGCCAATGATGATCATGCACTGTTAATCATGCTGAATTGGCATTGTCAAAAGGGTGATTACTGTAGTTAACCACCGGGGGGGTTACACCAAACACCCGGAGCAGTCTGACGACTGGATTACACGTGAACAAAGGGGACTTTGCCGGTTGGTTGCAGACACGTGCCTTGCATGACGCCGCTGTTGAAGTGACCTGTACTTGCTGTCCTAGTTACCATCTTCGAATATAATGACTTTCAAAGGGTACAAGATAAATGGGATACAATTTACACAATCGCTCAAGATAAGAAGAGCACCAACCAAAGCAGTGGTGTCCGCTTTGATGCAGCAACCAAGAGGGGAAATGACACATATATGCTTACATAGAGGAGATATGAGAACTTGACTATGGACGTGGTTTGAAGGTCCCTTTGTTTCGGTGCAAATGGGTCAATATGACACGAGGCGGGGAACGGAAGACCCGCAGTACGGAATGACAACAGTGGATCTCAACAATCTTGCATACGCAGGCGAACCATTTGTCCTAGGCAATGATGTGGCGCAGGTTTTCATGTGAAGGACATGTCCACCAGGCCGAGAAAAAGAAAAGATAAGGAAGCGAATACATCAACGATGAGCCAAAGCGCACATAGTTCTTTCAGGGAGAAAAAACATCGTGGGAGTGGATGACAAGACAGACATGTCAGAAGATTATAAAAAGTTTAATGAAATTGCTCCTTCACAGTGAATTACTGACCCGAGCATCCAGTTAAATGATGAAGATTGTCCATGGTTATGGCGCAAAGGTACACACGCGAAGAAAAGTTTCACACCCAAAGATCCCACTCTGGGATTGTGACCGGCTTCAATGTCATCACTCTTCTCTAGTGAGTTTCCGGACTTTATTTGGAAAGTCCCACTTTGGACAAACCATAGGGAATCTTTGTAATAGTTAGGGTGCTTATGTGTTTTGGCATTTGAAATGTGTACTTTTGTGCTTCGGAACAACGTGTACCTTTCTGACTTCATTTGCTATTTTTCAGCTCATTACTGATTTTTTTTGAGCTAAAGACCCTGAAATTGAAAGCACTACAAATAAACTTTGAAAAGGTTGAAAGTTGGCATGGTATCATCATTTCACCCACCTAGCATGTGCAAAAAAGTAGAGAGAGGGTTACAGCAAAAACTGGATGCACTACATGTACAAATGGACAATCTCTATCGAAGTATCAGGGTTTCGGACGAAAACTCTGTTACAAAGTATTTCATTTTTTTAAAATTATTACAACTCCAGACTTTTTGTGCGTTCAGTATGCACCATTCAAAGCCACGTCATCAACTTTGAACCCTTTCAACAATCATTTGCTATTTTTCATCATTTACTGTTTTTTTTAGCTAAATGACCTGAAATTGAAAAGCACTACAAATGAACTATGAAAATGTTGTGAAAGTTGGCATGGTATCATCATTTCAACA
This sequence comes from Thinopyrum elongatum, assembly GCA_011799875.1. Classification (NCBI taxonomy): domain Eukaryota; kingdom Viridiplantae; phylum Streptophyta; class Magnoliopsida; order Poales; family Poaceae; genus Thinopyrum; species Thinopyrum elongatum. The sequence goes on along the minus strand of CM022297.1, from coordinate 46,596,727 downwards.
ACATAGCATGTGCAAAAAGTTGAGAGGGGTACGGTAAAAACTTGATGCACTTCGTGTACAAAATGGCACATCTCTTTCGAAGTATCAGGGTTTCGGACGAAACGCATCTGTTACAAGGCATTTCATTTGTTTAAACTTATTAGAACTCAGACTTCTTGTGCGTTCAGTATGCACCATTCAAAGCCACGTCATCAACTTTAAACCCTTTCTGACATCATTTGCATTTTTCATGCATTTACTGATTTTTTTTGAGCTAAATGTCCCTGAAATTGAAAAGCACTACAATTGAACTCTGAAAAGGGTGAAAGGTTGACATGGTATCATCATTTCACCTCATAGCATGTGCAAAAAAGTAAGAGGGTTACAGCAAAAACTGGATGCATTTCGTGTACAAATGGACAATCTCCTTCGAAGTATCAGGGTTTCTGACGAAAACTCAGCTGTTACAAACGCATTTCATTTTTTAATAACCTAAGTATTACCAAATTGAATATAATGATAAAAAACACTAATATTAAACATAAGAAAAAAAGAATCACTGAAAAACTATTTTTAAAGTAAAGTTATTCACAAAATAGTGATACACAAATTTCAAATAATTCAAGTTTAAACTATTCAAATTTGAAAACTACTCGCACTAACAGAAAGTTTGTAATTTTTTGTACCTAAAGCAAAAATATTCCACAAAGAAACTCTAAATACAGCAAAAAAACAACTCACAAATAAATAAAGCAGACAGAAAAAAATAAAATAAAAAAAAGCCCGCCTACTGGGCCACGCGGCCTGCATACGTTAGAAATCCAACCGTAGTTGGGCCAGGATGCAGGCCCGCAAGGCCCAATAGGCCCACAGGGCAGCGCAGAAGTTTAGGCCCAGAAGCCTGCTTTGGAGAGGAGCTCGAAGGAGCAGCGCGACTGGGTTTATAAACCAGTGCGGCTGCCTTCGCTCGGCGAGGTAGGACTAAACTTTGGCACCAGGGGTGGCAGCGCACCCCCTTTAGTTCCGGGTCGTGGCTCCAACAGGTACTAAAGGGGGGGGGGGGGGTCTTTAGTAACGGTTGCTACCACGAACCGGTACTAAAGGGGGTGCGCTTCCCGCAGCTTGGCCTGGCCAAAATAGGCCTTTAGTACCGGTGGAGCCCCACAACGATACTAAAGGTCCATCCTATATAAACAACACTTCAAAATTTTGCAGTTTGAACTCCCACTTCCTCTCCTCTGCTTCGACATCGCCGCCGCCCCGTACGCCGCCCCGTCCCGCGCCGTCACCGTGCACCGCCCCCGTCGCGCGTCGTCGCCATCGCCGTCCCCGTCGCCGCCCGGCCCGTCCCCGTCGTCGTGCCCGTCGTCGCCGTCTCGCACCGCCCCGTACGCGCCGCCCCCATCGCCGCGAACGTCGCCGCCACGGTCGCCCCGTGGAGCCCCCTGCGCCATGGCCGCGCCCTCGATCAATCGAGCCCGCCCGTACACACAACACCACACACCCACACACGTAACGCACACACACACACACACACACACTATTTTCTTACTTATTTTCTGTTTTCTGTTTTTTAGTTTTTTATACTTTTAGTTATAGAAATGTTATATGAATTAGATATATATAAATGTTAGATTAATGCCAAAGTTTTAGGCTAGTGATGAATTAGATTAATGTCAAATTGTTAATTGATGATCGAATATGATATGTAATGTAAAGTTAGATGAATTGGATAGAAATGTTAGATTAATGTCAAATGTAGATGAATTAGCTAGATAGAAATGTTAGATGAATTAGTTTTTTATACTTTTAGTTATAGAGAATTAGATATATTAATGTTAGATGAATTAGTTTTTATACTTTTGTCAATGTTAGATGAATTAGCAGATTTATTAATGTGTTAGATGCCCGGCCCGCATACTCACCGTCGACCCGTTCGCGACGACGTCCTGCTTCAGAGGAGCCATGTCCGAGACTGGGCTCCGCTGGGCTGGCACTGTGAGGTGGTCCATTCAAGGCGCGCCGCTTGGTGAGGAACCCGGCCCGGGTCCGTCGTCAACCGGAGCTCTTTGATGGCGTTCGCATGGGCCACTTTCGGTGCCGAGGGAGCCGGCCCCGCGGGAGGGTACGGGGTCGACGTCGTCCTGTCGGAGGAGGACGAGCAGTCCGTCGCTACAGGCTGCTATGGACGTCGGTCTCCAATATCTGGAGGTTCTTCGGGGATCTCACCCGAGCTATGACGTGTGATGGTTCCTTCTCTTTGGGTGTCCACCGCCCGCGCGCTCAGGAACCGTGAGTGAACTAGATTATTCGATAGTATGATCTATATTAGCTAGCTAGTGATGTATTCGATAATATCGAGATGAGTTGTATTCGAGATTATATATATTATTCGATAATATTCGAGACGATGTATTCGAGATTATATATATTATCGATAATATCGAGATTATATATATTATTCGATAATATTCGAGACGATGTATTCGAGATTATATTCGATGATGCATATATGTACTATGATATCAGTTTTTCCTATTGATTGCATGCATGCATTGTAATTTGAATACTAAAATTTTTTATTTTTCTTCTTGATTAGTTTAATAAAAGCTCTGGACAATAACGGCAGGAAGGAGAGGAGGCCTGTTCAACATCATACGCTCACTCCCCTCGCCCAGATGAGTGTTGAAGAAGATGACGGCTCGCAATATCTGAACCCTACCGGTGAGGGTATGATATTGATGAAGACGAACGAATAGATGAAGTCCAGAACTTTGATTATGATGACGAAGAAAATGTTGATCTTGAAATAACAAAGACGGCGAGGTATATTTATATAAGCAGGCATCTGGGATCATCACATGTTTTTAAATGATTTGTATATCATTAACGAATCGATCTTTCTTTTTCATCCCCTCGGATGAGCAAATCTTCTCAGGCAGCAAGGACAGGCGGGCCCGGCCAAAAAGTTGAAGGATGGCGTAAAGTACAACACGATGCCATCAAACCTAATGGCAAACCAAGCGAGCCTAAGAAGAATGGGCAAGTTCATTCGTCAGTGCGGAGTCTTGTGAAGGACCAAATCCGATCTCCATTCAAGAATGGAAAAAAGCTAGCAAAAGACGTCCAGATCTCACTTTGTCGATCAAAGAGCAAAAGATCTGTTTGGGATCTCTCATGTCACATTTCACCTACCAGATCTTTTCACAGATGCAGATGGTGAGAAAGTCAAGGACGCTACTCTTAGGAAGATGGCGGTTGCATTCAACAACCACAAGAAAAGTATATGGGCCAAGTACATCGAAGGGAGGACAGAAGAGTCCCGAATTCATGGGAACACTGGAGAAGGAAAGAGATCACTGGCCCGCTTTTGTGAAATTCAAGGAATCGGAATTAGCTAAGGGAACGGTGGAGAGTAAACAAGCTCAATGCCGCGAAAAAGGAGCATTTCCATACGCTGGGGTAGGTGGCTATGCAGTGGCGGCCCCTAAGTGGATAAGTCTGACCAACAGATGGTGATGCAGGGGTCATTCCATTACATTGAGCTGGCCCCCCAGGTGCAGGACTTGGTTTCTATGCGCATGGGGGGCGTTGGACCCAAAGATAGGCCAAGTTTTGGAGAAGGCAAGTCTTAAAGGAGCCGACCTCAAATAACTTGTTGCAATAGAAGAGGCTCGAACGGGGTGTTCACGCCTAACAAAAAGAACGGCGAGCTTACGCGTGCCCTGGGAAATCTGAACACCCGGAAAAAGACACGAGGCAAAGGCGTTGTTCCGTGGTATGAGAGGTTTGAGGACTGGAACGCCGACTACAGAAGCCGTGCGAGAAAGAAGAGGAGGAGGAGAAGAAGAGGAGCTAGGGAGGAGCACAGGAAGCAAGAAGCAGAACGCCTTCAAGGCCTAGAATCGCGCACGCAGAGTTGGCACTCCAATTCCAGTGGCAGCAGTAGCAGATCGACTCACTTAGCCAGGAAAGGGGGTCTCAGCAGCCGGTAGCAACTAAGGATCCAGGTTGGATAGCACGTCCCATCCATGCCGAGAAGTAGCGTGGGGTCGCCCCGGGCGAGGCACTGCTGGATGATACCCTATATGACATCATGTAAAACACTAATTGTGAGCTACACTTCGAATGAAGAACATATCCATGAAGGTGGCGGACGCCGTTGCTTATACAAAATTCCCCTAAGCAACCTTCCATTGCAACCCGATTCCAGCTGGCTATGTGTCATGGTTGATGAAGTGGTGGCACAAATTTGGGGCTAGAGCTTGACATTCCTGGAGGTGACAACGAGCACACACTGGGAGAGGCCAAACATCATATCATTCTATGGAGAAAGGATTGCATCATCTTCCAAGGGCCACCGACACCACCTCAGCCGCACTCCCTCTCCAGTCCGGCACCGCGTCACAGAATCCGCTCCTCCAAGTCATCAGCCACCGCTCAGCAGAGTCCTGTCCTTCAAGTCCGCCAACCGTCAGCCACTCCTCCTCTCCAAGTCCCGGCACCGGTCAGCCCACTCCTCCCTCCCAAGTCCGGCAACACGTCACCACTCCTCCTCCTCCCAATGAGGCACCGCGTCAGCAGTCTCCGCCGACTCCGCGGGCTATGCCGCAAGCTACAGCGGAAGAGATCCGCCGAGCTATGGTGGCTAGTGGTACAAGTACAGGTACAGGAGGGCAGAGAGACACCGATTTGGTCCAAGCCTCGCGCTCTTCCGAAGAGGCCTTACGACATGACTGTGGGGAAACGAAGCCGAATGCCAAGCCCAAAGTGAGGGCCCATTTTGGACACCGAAACCGCCACCGCCGCCAAAGGAGAAAGTGCCTGGGCAGTTGTTGGACCACTTCATTCATATGGCTCAAGCACCAGATCCCCAAGGCTCGGACTTAGACTATGAGCGCCAATCAGGAAGGCATATCAAGCACAAAAAAAAGAGTCGAGCTCGAGCTCCAGCCAGCAGCTGCCAAAAAAGTGGGAAAACTGTTCCCAGCTGGGAGAACAGGCGGTGCAATCGAACCCCCGCTCATTGTACCAAACATGCGAGTACCGGGACCGATCAGCTGGTAATAACCGACGCTCATAGAAGGATGGCAGAAGAGGCGGTATCACTGTTTATCAACTCCTAGAGATCGAGCCCCATGGATATGATTAGAGAGGGAGGACATAAAACGGAAATATGCCCGCGGTGAACCTATGGTCAAGCCTGAGGAGGTCAAGAAGCTCTCAACGAGAAGTATGAATTGCATGAATGGTACATGAAAATTGCCAAGACTACCAATCGACAGTCCTCATGGTGAAAGCCAAGCCAGAGTTTACATCCATGGGAATGATTGTATGTTGAGTTTATAGAACTGTTTCAGTTATTCAATCCACGCGCTCGACAAATCTATCGTCAGTTGCTATGGTCTCTAAGTTTTTCTTTCTATAATTAAGTCTCAAGACTGCTAGCGCTGTCGTGCTCCGGATCATTATCGAGAGAGAAGAGGGGGAGGAAACAGTATAAATATATAGCAAACATGAGCATGACAAATACGATACACGGTGCTAGGGGTAGTCTAACGCAGCATCACACGTAACAGACGGAGCGGGAGAATATCTGACGATATTTCCCGGGTCTTTGGAATTATCGGACAGAGGATAAGAGGGGAACGGTTGCAAGTTCGGATAGTTAGAGACGTGTGGCGGACAAACGGACCGCGTATTCAGATTCATCTCGTCGTCCTGAGTAACTTTCATGTATAAAGTATTTTCATCGGAGTTACGGTTTAAAAGATATGATTTTCTAAAGTTTTAATTAATTTTCTGAATTTAATAATATTATTTAAATCTAACATTATCCGAAACAGTGCTGCGATGACATCAGCATGACATCATGCTGATGTCAGCAGTCATTAGGGTTAGTTAATTAATTACTGCTTAGTTAAACTAATTAATTAATTAGATTAACCTAATCAGAGTTAATTAAACTAATTAATTATTTTTATTATTTTCATTTTTTTTTACTTTTTTTTTTAAACAGGGGCTGGCCCACTGGTCAGTGGCACAGCCGGACACGTCCGGGCCAGGCCCAGATAGGGCCGGACGTGTCCGACGCGGAGGGGGTCAACGCGCGCGCGGGGCACTAGCAGAGGCGCCCGGCGCGGCGGCGTGCACCGGCCACGGCGGGCACGGCGAGGCCAGCCGGCGGGCTGGGGCGGGCGCGAGGCTTGGCGTGCGGGCGGCGGGGTCGCGGGCAGCGAGCAGGGCCGCGGTGGGCGGCGAGCACGCAGCAGCACGCGCGGCACAGGCGCAGCGGGGTCGCGCGGCGCGGGAGCAGGGGGGGAGGCGTCGGGGGAGGGGAGCGAGGCCGTGCGCAGCGATGGGGAGAGAGACGCGGTGAGCGCGCGACGGGAGCGCGGCTCCGGCGCGGGACAGAGAGGGAGGGGAGACGGACGGGGCTCACAGGGGCCGGACGGGAAAGGCAGCGGGCTCGGGGTGGCCGGGCGAGGAGGCGACAGTGAGGTCGATGCGGCGGAGGGGCTACGCCTCGGCGGCGGGACGCGGCGCCGGGCGTCAAGGGCGTCGGGTCGAGAGGCCGTCGGGGAGGAGAGAGGGCGAGGCAGTCCGGCGGGAGGCGGCGCGAGTACGGCGGGGCGGGCGCCGGGGACGGTCGCCGGGCGTCGGGGCGGCGATGGGGTCAGGCCCTCTCGATCCAGATCCAGAGAGCGGGGGAAGGGGAGCGAGGGGAGTGGGGGTGTCGGGAGGGGTTAGGGTTTCCTGGGGTGGGGGATAAGGGAGGCCGGTTGGGCCAGAGGGGGAGCTGGGCCGGTCGGGCCAGCTGGGCTGGGGCCCAGTTGGGCCAGAGGGGGGGGGGTTTCTCCTTTTTCTTCTTCTGTTTCTTTTTCTTTTATCTTTGCCTTTTTCTTTTATTCATTTTCTCTTTTCAGTTTAGTAAATAGCTAGGCTCCAAATGGTTTTTTTTGTAAAACATGGGACCTAGTTCATAAATACCAGTGCATTAAACCCTAACACCTAAAATTAGTTTGGACAAAATATAATTTCATATTTATTTTAGATTTAATAAATGGTTATTAAATATTATCTTTATCCACTGTTTGAGGTTGTTCGAGTCACTTTTCCAATTCCAATGATGTTGGTTTCAATTTTAGAATAGCCTCTGGAATATTTGTTATTTATCTGACATTTTAGTTTATGTGTTTGAACAACTTTTATTTTCCACTTTCATTTAAATTTGAATTTTGACTTAGGAGTTGAAAAGCATTATGATGCCAATGATGATCATGCACTGTTAATCATGCTGACTTGGCATTGTCAAAAGGGTGATTACTGTAGTTAACCACCGGGGGTGTTACACCAAACACCCGGAGCAGTCTGACGACTGGATTACACGTGAACAAACGGGGACTTTCGCCGGTTGGTTGCAGACACGTGCCTTGCATGACGCCGCTGTTGAAGATGACCTGTACTTGCTGTCCTAGTTACCATCTTCGAATATAATGACTTTCAAAGGGTACAAGATAAATGGGAATACATTTTACACAATCGCTCAAGATAAGAAGAGCACCAACCAAAGCAGTGGTGTCCGCTTTGATGCAGCAACCAAGAGGGGAAATGACACATATTATGCTTACATAGAGGAGATATGAGAACTTGACTATGGACGTGGTTTGAAGGTCCCTTTGTTTCGGTGCAAATGGGTCAATATGACACGAGGCGGGGTAACGGAAGACCCGCAGTACGGAATGACAACAGTGGATCTCAACAATCTTGCATACGCAGACGAACCATTTGTCCTAGGCAATGATGTGGCGCAGGTTTTCTATGTGAAGGACATGTCCACCAGGCCGAGAAAAAGAAAAGATAAGGAAGCGAATACATCATACGATGAGCCAAAGCGCCACATAGTTCTTTCAGGGAAAAGAAACATCGTGGGAGTGGATGACAAGACAGACATGTCAGAAGATTATAAAAAGTTTAATGAAATTGCTCCCTTCACAGTGAATACTGACCCGAGCATCCAGTTAAATGATGAAGATTGTCCATGGTTATGGCGCAAAGGTACACACGCGAAGAAAAAGTTTCACACCCAAAGATCCCACTCTGGGATGTGACCGGCTTCACTGTCATCACTTTCTTCTCTAGTGAGTTTCCGGACTTATATATTTGGAAAGTCCCACTTTGGACAAACCATAGGGAATCTTTGTAATAGTTAGGGTGCTTATGTGTTTTGGCATTTGAAATGTGTACTTTTGTGCTTCGGACAAACGTGTACCTTTCTGACTTCATTTGCTATTTTTCAGCTCATTTACTGATTTTTTTTGAGCTAAATGACCCTGAAATTGAAAAGCACTACAAATAAACTTTGAAAAGGTTGAAAGTTGGCATGGTATCATCATTTCACCCACATAGCATGTGCAAAAACGTAGAGAGGGTTACAGCAAAAACTGGATGCACTACATGTACAAAATGGACAATCTCTATCGAAGTATCAGGGTTTCGGACGAAAACTCATCTGTTACAAAGGTATTTCATTTTTTTAAACTTATTACAACTCCAGACTTTTTGTGCGTTCAGTATGCACCATTCAAAGCCACGTCATCAACTTTGAACCCTTTCAAACATCATTTGCTATTTTTCATGCATTTACTGTTTTTTTTTAGCTAAATGACCCTGAAATTGAAAAGCACTACAAATGAACTATGAAAATGTTGAAAGTTGGCATGGTATCATCATTTCACCAACATAGCATGTGCAAAAAGTTGAGAGGGTTACGGTAAAAACTTGATGCACTTCGTGTACAAAATGGACAATCTCTTTCGAAGTATCAGGGTTTCGGACGAAAACGCATCTGTTACAAAGGCATTTCATTTGTTTAAACTTATTAGAACTCCAGACTTCTTGTGCGTTCAGTATGCACCATTCAAAGCCACGTCATCAACTTTAAACCCTTTCTGACATCATTTGCTATTTTTCATGCATTTACTGATTTTTTTGAGCTAAATGTCCCTGAAATTGAAAAGCACTACAATTGAACTCTGAAAAGGTTGAAAGTTGACATGGTATCATCATTTCACCTACATAGCATGTGCAAAAAAGTAGAGAGGGTTACAGCAAAAACTGGATGCATTTCGTGTACAAAATGGACAATCTCCTTCGAAGTATCAGGGTTTCTGACGAAAACTCAGCTGTTACAAACGCATTTCATTTTTTTAAATAACCTAAGTATTACCAAATTGAATATAATGATAAAAAACACTAATATTAAACATAAGAAAAAAGAATCACTGAAAAATCTATTTTTAAAGTAAAGTTATTCACAAACTAGTGATTCACACAAATTTCAAATAATTCAAGTTTAAACTATTCAAATTTGAAAACTACTCGCACTAACAGAAAGTTTGTAATTTTTTGTACCTAAAGCAAAAATATTCACAAAGAAACTCTAAATACAGCAAAAAACAACTCACAAATAAATAAAGCAGACAAGAAAAAAATAAAATAAAAAAAAGCCCGCCTACTGGGCCACAGCGGCCTGCATACGTCTAGAAATCCAACCTGTAGTTGGGCCAGGATGCAGGCCCGCAAGGCCCAATAGGCCCACAGGGCAGCGCAGAAGTTTAGGCCCAGAAGCCTGCTTTGGAGAGGAGCTCGAAGGAGCAGCCGCGACTGGGTTTATAAACCAGTGCGGCTGCCCTTCGCTCGGCGAGGTAGGACTAAACTTTGTGCACCAGGGGTGGCAGCGCACCCCCTTTAGTTCCGGGTCGTGGCTCCAACAGGTACTAAAGGGGGGGGGGGGGGTCTTTAGTACCGGTTGCTACCACGACCCGGTACTAAAGGGGGTGCGCTTCCCGCAGCTTGGCCTGGCCAAAATAGGCCTTTAGTACCGGTTGGAGCCACCAACCGATACTAAAGGTCCATCCTATATAAACAACACTTCAAAATTTTGCAGTTTGAACTCCCACTTCCTCTCCTCTGCTTCGACATCGCCGCCGCCCCGTACGCCGCCCCTGTCCCGCGCCGTCACCGTCACCGCCCCCGTCGCGCGTCGTCGCCATCGCCGTCCCCGTCGCCGCCCCGGCCCGTCCCCGTCGTCGTGCCCGTCGTCGCCGTCTCGTCACCGCCCCGTACGCCGCCGCCCCATCGCCGCGCACGTCGCCGCCCCGGTCGCCCCGCTGTGAGCCCCCTGCGCCATGGCCGCGCCCTCGATCAATCGAGCCCGCCCGTACACACACACACACACCCACACACGTACACGCACACACACACACACACACACACACATTTTTCTTACTTATTTTCTGTTTTCTGTTTTTTAGTTTTTTATACTTTTAGTTATAGAAATGTTATATGAATTAGATATATATAAATGTTAGATTAATGCCAAAGTTTTAGCTAGCTAGATGAATTAGATTAATGTCAAATTGTTAATTAGATGATCGAATTAGATATGTTAATGTCAAATGTTAGATGAATTGGATAGAAATGTTAGATTAATGTCAAATGTTAGATGAATTAGCTAGATAGAAATGTTAGATGAATTAGTTTTTTATACTTTTAGTTATAGATGAATTAGATATATTAATGTTAGATGAATTAGTTTTTATACTTTTGTCAAATGTTAGATGAATTAGCTAGATTTATTAATGTGTTAGATGCCCGGCCCGCATACTCACCGTCGACCCGTTCGCGACGACGTCCTGCTTCAGAGGAGCCATGTCCGAGACTGGGCTCCGCTGGGCTGGCACTGTGAGGTGGTACCTTCAAGGGCGCGCCGCTTGGTGAGGAACCCGGCCCCGGGTCCCGTCGTCAACCCGGAGCTCCTTTGATGGCGTTCGCATGGGCCACTTTCGGTGCCGAGGGAGCCGGCCCCGCCGGAGGTGGTACGTCGCCGTGTCAGGGAGGAGGACGAGCACGTCCGTCGCTACATGGCTGCTATGGACGTCAGGTTCTCCAATATCTGGCAGGTTCTTCGGGGATCTCACCCGAGCTATGAGCCTGTGATGGTTCCTTCTCTTTGGGTGTCCACCGCCCGCGCCTCAGGAACCGTGAGTGAACTAGATTATTCGATAGTATTCGATCTATATTAGCTAGCTAGTGATGTATTCGATAATATTCGAGATGATGTATTCGAGATTATATATATTATTCGATAATATTCGAGACGATGTATTCGAGATTATATATATTATTCGATAATATTCGAGATTATATATATTATTCGATAATATTCGAGACGATGTATTCGAGATTATATTCGATGATGCATATTATGTACTATGATTCAGTTTTTCCTTATTGATTGCATGCATGCATTGTAATTTGAATACTAAAATGTTTTATTTTTCTTCTTGATTAGTTTAATAAAAGCTATGGACAATACCGGCAGAGAAGGAGAGGAGGCCCTGTTCAACATCATACGCTCATCCCCTCGCCCAGATGAGTTTGAAGAAGATGACGGCTCGCAATATCTGAACCCTACCGGTGAGGGTATGATATTTGATGAAGACGAACGAATAGATGAAGTCCAGAACTTTGATTATGATGACGAAGAAAATGTTGATCTTGAAATAACAAAGACCGGCGAGGTATATTTATATAAGCAGGCATCTGGTGATCATCACATGTTTTAAATGATTTGTATATCTATTAACGAATCGATCTTTCTTCTTTCATCCCTCCGGATCGAGCAAATCTTCTACAGGCAGCAGGACAGTGCGAGGCCCGGCCAAAAAGTTGAAGGATGGCGTAAAGTACAACATCGATGCCATCAAACCTAATGGCAAACCAAGCGAGCCTAAGAAGAATGCGGGCAAGTTCATTCGTCAGTGCGGAGTTCTTGTGAAGGACCAAATCCCGATCTCCATTCAAGAATGGAAAAAGCTAGCAAAGGAACGTCCAGATCTCACTTTTGTCGATCAAAGAGCAAAAGATCTGCTTTGGGAATCTCTCATGTCACATTTCACCCTACCAGATCTTTTCACAGATGCAGATGTGTAGAAAGTCAAGGACGCTACTCTTAGGAAGATGGCGGTTGCATTCAACAACCACAAGAAAAGTATATGGGCCAAGTACATCGAAGGAGGACAGAAGAGTCCAGAATTCATGGGAACACTGGAGAAGGAAAGAGATCACTGGCCCGCTTTTGTGAAATTCAAGGAATCGGAATTAGCTAAGGAACGGTGGAGAGTAAACAAGCTCAATGCCGCGAAAAAGGAGCATTTCCATACGCTGGGGCTAGGTGGCTATGCAGTGGCCCGGCCTAAGTGGGATAAGTCTGACCAACAGATGGTGGATGCAGGGGTCATTCCAGTTACATTGAGCTGGCCCCCCAGGTGCAGGACTTGGTTCTATGCGCATGGGGGGACGTTGGACCCAAAGATAGGCCAAGTTTTGGAGAAGGCAAGTCTTAAAGGAGCCGACCTCAAAATACTTGTTGCAATAGAAGAGGCTCGAACGGGGGTGTTCACGCCTAACAAAAAGAACGGCGAGCTTACGCGTGCCCTGGGAAATCCTGAACACCCGGAAAGAACACGAGGCAAAGGCGTTGTTCCGTGGTATGAGAGGTTTGAGGACTGGAACGCCGACTACAGAAGCCGTGCGAGAAAGAAGATGGAGGAGGAGAAGAAGAGGAAGCTAGAGGAGGAGCACAGGAAGCAAGAAGCAGAACGCCTTCAAGGCCTAGAATCAGCGCACGCAGAGTTGGCACTCCAATTCCAGTGGCAGCAGTAGCAGATCGACTCACTTAGCCAGGAAAGGGGGTCTCAGCAGCGGTAGCAACTAGCGGATCCAGCGTTGGATAGCACCGTCCCATCCATGCCGAGAAGTAGCGTGGGGTCCGCCCCGGGCGAGGCACTGCTGGATAGATACCCTATGTATGACATCATGTAAAACACTAATTGTGAGCTACACTTCGAAATGAAGAACATATCCATGAAGGTGGCGGACGCCGTTGCTTATACAAATTCCCCTGAAGCAACCTTCCATTGCAACCCGATTCCAGCTGGCTATGCTTGTGTCATGGTTGATGAAGTGGTGGCACAATATTTGGGGCTAGAGCTTGACATTCCTGGAGGTGACAACGAGCACACACTGGGAGAGGCCATACATCATATCATTCTATGGAGAAAGGATTGCATCATCTTTCCAAGGCCACCGACACCACGTCAGCCGACTCCCTCTCCAAGTCCGGCACCGCGTCAGCAGACTCCCGCTCCTCCAAGTCATCAGCCACCGCCTCAGCAGAGTCCTGCTCCTTCAAGTCCGCCAACGCGTCAGGCCACTCCTCCTCCTCCAAGTCCGGCACCGCGTCAGCCCACTCCTCCTCCTCCAAGTCCGGCAACACGTCAGCCCACTCCTCCTCCTCCAAGTGAGGCACCGCGTCAGCAGTCTCCGCCGACTCAGCGGGCTATGCCGCCTAAGCTACAGCGGAAGAGATCCGCCGCAGCTATGGTGGCTAGTGGTACAAGTACAGGTACAGGAGGCAAGAGATACCGATTTGGTCCAAGCCTCGCGCCTCTTCCGAAGAGGCCTTACGACATGACTGTGGAGGAAAACGAAGCCGAATGCCAAGCCCAAGTGAGGGCCCATTTTGGACCGAAACCGCCACCGCCGCCAAAGGAGAAAGTGCCTGAGCATGTTGTTGACCACTTCATTCATATGGCTCAAGCACCAGCTCCCAAGGCTACGGACTTAGACTATGAGCGCCAAATCAGGAAGGCATATCAAGCACAAAAAAAAGAGTCGAGCTCGAGCTCCAGCCAAGCAGCTGCCAAAAAAAGTGGGAAAACTGTTCCCCAGCTGGGAGAACAGGCGGTGCAATCGATCCCCCCGCTCATTGTACCAACACATGCGAGTACCGGCACCGATCAGCTGGTAATAACCGACGCTCATAGAAGGATGGCAGAAGAGGCCGGTATCACTGTTTATCAACTCCTAGAGATCGAGCCCATGGATATGATTAGAGAGGAGGACATAAAACGGAAATATGCCCGCGGTGAACCTATGGTCAAGCCTGAGGAGGTCAAGAAGCTCTCAACGAGAATGTATGAATTGCATGAATGGTACATGAAAATTGCCAAGACTACCAATCGACAGTCCCTCATGGTGAAAGCCAAGCCAGAGTATTACTACCATGGGAATGATCTGTATGTTGAGTTTATAGAACTGTTTCAGTTATTCAATCAAGACGCGCTCGACAAATCTATCGTCAGTTGCTATTGTCTCTAAGTTATTTCTTTCTATAATTTAAGTCTCAAGCTGCTAGCTGTAGTGCTCGTTGATCATTACCTGTAATTATCCTCACTATATTCTTTTCTGTGGTATTATGCAGGATGAAGATCTATGAAATGAAAAAAGCTGGACGCTATGGCATTGGGTTCATTGACCCAAATACCATTAATCAAGAGACATGGACGCGTCCATGGGAACGAAAAGACATATAGAAAAGCTTGCTAGAGTTCTTGAAGCTCCTAAATACCAATCGAGATATACTACTTCCTTACAACTTCGGGTGAGTCTCACACTGTCTTGTACTACAAATTCTGTTTTTACTTACTAGCTAGATGTTAATAAGTGTATAGGGTTTAGGGTAGTTGATGAGTGTTAGTCACATGCCCGCTTAATTTATACATGCAAACATGTGCGCATGCAGTTTCCACTGGATCTTGTTAATCATTCAAGTTGAAGATGGAAAAGTTGAAGTAGTGGACTCACTACTTAAACCAGTTACTGAGTAAAAAACGTGAAGGGGATAGTCATCAGGTAATTTCAATCATTATCGAACTATATATGTCGGCCTCTTTAGTTCGTCATTTCGTGATATCAACTAATTAATAACTCCTTTATTCATTTTCTTTGTCGGCGGGCAGGGCTTGGGAAAAGTTCATCAAACAGGTTCCACGCACTTGGAAACAAAAGCTGAAATGGGTGCGACCCAAGGTAATTAATTAAGTAGTACTAGCTAGCTACCATCTCTTTAATTCTAGTTTCAATACCATTAATTATCATGCTTGATTAATTATTATCTGATTGAATTCTATTCTCGTAAAGGCCCTGAAGCTGGCTCCCGGTACTTATTTATGTGCATACTACGTTTGCGAGAACATTCGCATGATGGCGTCGGAAAGGAGCATATCTGATAGACAGCTATGGGTACGTTTGCCAGAAAACTATTCATAATTTTTACATCATTATCGATATCTAATATATATACACACAACTAATCCATGCATATTTGATCTCCTTCTTTAAAGTTCAATGAGATGCGGGATAAGCTCCCACCAACGGATCGCGTACGAGCAATTCAAGAGGAAATAGCGGGATTTTTGCTCGACCAGGTCATAGATCCCAAAGGAGAATTCCATTACCCGCTACCGCAATAATGCCTCCATGTAGGAGAAATTGTATATACCAAATTGCATATATACATGTGTATGTGTGAATGGTCGTGCGAGACATTCGATGATATATATATATATATATATATATATATATATATATATATATATATATATATATATATATGATCGGTTCTACACGAAATTCTATTTATATATATGCGTAACGTGTACAATATGTAGTATCGTAAAATACCAGCAAATGAAAAAGAATTAAATGGAAAACACAAAATTAAAGGAAAAATAAATCATAAACCCAAAACCCCCAAAACCTTTTAGTACCGGTTGGTGTTACCAACCGGTACTAAAGGTCTCCCAGCCCCCGGCGCTGGCTCGTGCCACGTGGTGGCCCTTTAGTGGCGGTTCGTGTTGAACCGGTACTAAAGGGTGGGGACTAAAGGCTTTAGTGCCGGTTACAGAACCGGCACTAAAGGGCCTAGTGAACCGGTGCTAAAGCCCGGTTCTGCACTAGTGAGAGATGCCTCGGTCATGTCTGCATAGTTCTCGAACCCGCAGGGTCTACACACTTAACGTTTGGTGACGATCTAAGTATAGTAGAGTTAATATGTTTGAGTCTCGGATGACGTCTCGGACGTGACGAGGAACTCCGGAATGGTCCGGAGGTGAAGATTGTAGGATGAAGGGATTCGGATTCCAGAAGTGTTCAGGAAGGTACCGGGTTTCATTGGAGAACCGAAAAGAGTTTCAGGGGACCCCGGCAACTGTTGGGGGGCCTCATGGGCCAAGGGAAAGGGCACACCAGCCCACAAGGGGTTGGGCGCCACCCAAACCCCATCCCACTCGGTCAGGGGGTGGGGGAGCCCACCTAGGGCCGGCGCCCCACTTGCCTTGGGGGCCAAGCCACCCCTAGGGTATCCCTAGGGGCGCCCCATTTGGTACCCCCCCCCCCCGGGGAAACCCTAGGGCGCCCACCCCTCCTCCCTTCCCCCTATATATAGAGGTGGAGAGGGAGGGCAGCCGCACCCATACATGCCACGACGCTGCCCTTCCTCTCCCTCACAGTACCTCTCTTTCTCCTCTTGGCTTGGCGAAGCCCTGCTGAGATTGCTCCACCACCACCGCCACCACGTCGTCGTGTTGTCGGGAACTCGAGCTACTACTTCACCATCACTCGCTGGATCGAGGAGATGAAGGCGTCATCAAGCCGTACGTGTGTTGAACGCGGAGGTGCCGTCCGTTCAGCACTTGATCGAGAGTTTGTGGATAGATCGTGATTGGATCGCGAAGAGGTTCGACTACATCAACCGCGTTTCTTAACGCTTCTGCTTGGCGATCTACAAGGGTATGTAGATCCCATCTCTCTTCTCGTATATGTGCATCTCCTAGATTGATCTTGGTGAGCGTAGGAAATTTTTTGTTTCACATGCAACATTCCCCAATAATGAATACAGCAGAAGCATCAAAGATGATAAGACAGAAACGTTGTATGTCATAAAGTTGGAGCTACTGTGTAGTTTCTCTGATCGGATGACACCTTATGCCGAGCCAAGTCCAGATGAGTAGTTCTGGTTGCTTTCTAGTGAAACAGAGGACAACATATCAGATGGTAGGATTGTTCAAGTAACTGTTCGGCATATACAAGATTACCGAATAATTTGCACCTTTGATTCTGGGTTGAAAGCCATAGTTATGGGAGACAACTATTATGATGATGGCTTTGATCTAGAATCAATGCAGTTACATGAAGGCGATGCATTAACTGGCAAAATTAAGAATGTAAATAAAAATAGGTTCATAGTTTACATAACATGCAAGCAGAGAGAAATGAAGAGATGGCCATTCTCAAGAAATAACCATGATCCATACTATCATGCACAAAAGGTGGATCCGACCCAGGATAACAAGGCTCGGAAGAAAAAGGAAGCGAAGAAACATTTCAAGCCTAGGATGATTGTTCATTCTCACTTTCAGAATTTGACGGCAGAAGAGGCAATGCAGGTGTGTTGTCCTGTTGAAGAGTTCTTTTTGCCCCTTTACCTTCCTTATTAACTTCCTTCCCTTTCTGTAATAGTATCTAATCTTAACTCATTGAAACAATTCCTGGGGGACAAAGATCCCAGCGAGAAAGTTATTCAGAATTTGATGGTGTCTTTGCACACAAGGATATAACCGAAAGTGGAAAGGATCATAAAGATATTACAAGTTTGCTTCGCCTCGGAAAAACACTGATCATTGGTGATGAATTTTTTTTAAATCTTGATGAGGTTGGTTTACATACAAGATGATTTCCATAGAAATTTTATGTAGACCTCAGTTTGCTGCAATTCCATTTCTGTTGTAGCAGTCAAGATTGGCATCTATTTTAATTGTTGGTAAATGTATGTTTCTTTCCTTGTTAAATATGCTGGTAATAGACAGATATGTGGATCAATTGGTAGGCCACCTGAAAAGCATGCTCTCTTATCGCAAATTTAGGAAAGGGTTAAAAGGGCAAGTTGATGATATGTTGAGGGCTGAGAAATTAGAGAATCCTATGAGAATAGTCTATTGTTTTGGCATATCTCATGAACATCTGGGACCTTTATATTATCTTACATCAGGAGTACAAATCCACATCATGAGTATTTTGGGTTATACCCAAAGGGCCTTAGATTCAGGAAGAAATATTTTGACAGCAATGCCTTGTGTCATATTTTCAAAAACATATTGACAAACCACCACGTGATGCTGGCCCTTCAATGCGAAATGTTGCGACAATGGTACCTATGAAAAATAACTTAATAGAACTATTTGTCACTCTCTTATGAAAATTAAAACTCCTCATGTTGACTAACAGAAACATAATATAATTTGGCAAAAGAATAACAAGAAAACATAAACTAAAATAATTAAAACAAATGAAAAAGGTATAAAACTAAAAGATCTAAACAGATTCTGTTTTTGATTAAAACACCTAACAAAAATAACCTAAAAATTACCAAATTGAACATACTGATAAAACACACTAATATTAAATAGCAGGAGAACGAATCACCCAAAAATCTATTTTTAAACTAAAGTTATTCACAAACTAGTGATTCACACAAATTTCAAAGAATTCAAATTTAAACTATTCAAAATTGAAAACTACTAACACTAACAGAAACTTTATAATTTTTGTGACCTAAAGCAAAAAGTTTCAGTCAACAACTCTAAATATTGCCTCTAAGTAGAAACAAAAGTAAAAAAATAAAGCAAAAAATAAAAACAGAAGACATGAAAAACACCTTTAGTCCCGGTTGCCACGACTAGCCGGGACTAAAGGTCCTTCTCCCGCGCATAATTTGGGCCTCCGAAAATGTCCTTTAGTCCCCTGTTTGTAAAATTGTTTGGGTCTGACCTTTTTGCTACCGCCCTACACGTTGGCGGTAGAAATATATGTGCTACTGCCATGGTCAATGGTGGTAGATTTTGGTCAATGCTGGCTGGCAAAGATGACATGGCAAGTGGCTACCGCACATGCTTTGGCGGTAGGTCCTAGGTCGAATTGAAAATATATAAATATCTATCGTTGCCAAGTCATGATGTATCTGTCTTGTGGTGCAGTGGCTAGTGTCGTAGGTTGAGTATTTTTTTTCTTCTTCTTGTTGCCCAATAAAAATGAACAACTTGTGGAATTAATATTAGGATATGGATTAGTGATAAAATAATATAGTTTTTACTTATCTGTACAGTTTTATGAAAGATAAATGTCTAACAGCTCCCGGGTGCCCCTACACCCTTATAAACAGTAAATTCATATAAAATTAAAAAAACAAAAAAATCTGAAACTTTCAGGGATCAAATATTATCAAAGGTTTGATGTTCCTGCAAAGTTTCAGCAACAAATAACCTTCGTGGAGCCCTCACCAAAAAAATTAAAATCACCGCTAAAAAATGTACATAAAATTTGAACAATGATTTTGTTTTTTTATTTGAGTGCTCTTTGAATGTTATTTTTAGCTAAACCTTTGCAAGATCATCAAAAGTTTCATGATGTTCGATGTCCCGAAGTTTCAGATTTTTTTGATTTTTTTTAATATGTTTTGAATTTACTGTTCATAGAGGGTGTAGGGGCACCCGGGTGCTGAAAATCCTATCTCATTATTGGCCAAAACATTTTTTACTTATTTCTAACTTTTTTATAAAATTTCCAAAAATATATAAACATAAATGATGGGATATTTGGAATACGTATACGCAGTCGCGATAGTATCCTGTACGCTTGATTTGAATTCATTTCCAGTTAATGCATCAACCAATGGCAGAGAGGCGCACAAGGGTGTCTCTCATTCTTTTGATTTGATAAATATCCCTCAATGTCGATTCAATTTATATACTCCGTCCATCATAAAGACACGTATTTTGAGATGGAGGTAATATCTTTTTGTCAGGACGCCGATTCTAAGTCACACCGATCTAGCCTGTAACACCTCATATCACTTTGCGGCCTCACGCACGGTATTCCTACGGGTGTCGCCTTACCATGGCCAGGGACCGTTTGCGCCTTTTGGCTCACGTATATGATAGTGTTGCTAGCATCCATATGACAGAGAATCCGGGCCGACATGGCTAGTCGTGAACCCAAAGCGGCGCTAACTTACGGGGACAGGCATACATGAATCAACATCGAGCATGTCGGTCAGCAGCGTGTGAATCCGGGCTGTAGCACTGGGCTAGCAGGACTCCGGGAACCCGGGCTGTAGCAGGCTAGGCAGGACTCCGGATATCACTGCGTGACATTTCCCCGAAGGGACAGACACAGGAACGAAGTGAAACACATGCCGGCCAGTCTAAGTGTTCCGGAGCAGCAGTGCTGGGCTAGCTGGACTCCGGTAAACCGGGCTGGAGCGGACTACCAAGGCTCAGTGGAGACACCAGACTACATTTCCCCATAAGAGAGGCTGCCAAGGATAAACAACTAGATAGTCGGATCCCACACATACCAAGCATTTCAATCATACACACAATATGCTCGATATGTGTAAATACAACATGGCATCACAACAAAAATCTACAACTCAAAGTACTTTATTTAAAAGGCTCTGGGGAGCCATACATAACATGTTCATACAGATAGGGGTCACACGACCCGATACTCAAGTCATACAAACATACAAGCACATGCGGAAGCAACTAGTCTGAGTACAGACACTAGAAAGAAAGAAGGCTTGACGAAGCCTGTCTATCTACATAGGCCCTTCACAAGCTCAGGTCACCACCTGGGTGGCAAGTCACCCGTCAACGTCGAGATCTACATAGAACCCTTCGGAGGGGGCGGTGTTCTCGTCTGCAATAATTATTAAAGCAACATGAGTACAAAGGTACTCAGCAAGTCTTACAACAGATCCTAATATACATGCGCATTCTCAAGAAGGGTGGTGGAGTTATTGCAGCAAGCCAGCTTTGACTCTTGGCTACGCTATCCTACGAGACATCACTTGTGAAATTAGTTTTCGCACACGAGTCCACTAATCACCATCACAATACTCCACCGTGGATCCTCCCTCGTAATCCTACGAGAGGGCCATCCGCGGTACTCACACTTATCTTGAGTCTTTTAGTAGTAACCATTAACTTGTCTATGAACTGCATAAGTGACCAAGTAGTCCTTTACCATGGACGCGGCTATTCGAATAGTTTTATACGTTGCAGGGGTGTACTTCTTCACACACGCTTTCACCACTTATCGCCGCTACACGACATGTACCCGGCAACCTTCAAGCGGAAGCCCAGCGAGGGTGTCGGCCACGACCTGACTAAACACACGAGTCTCTAGTCCAGGTTTATCGCCTATTTGGGTTCCATCAGCAAGGAAATCCGGCCGGGGTGTCCTCAACGGCCCCAAACGATGTGTGCAGGGTTCCCGAGACACCAAACGGGCGACCCGGTACACCGTGCCACGTGCCTACCGCATCACAGCCCACCCCTAAGGTCAGCGCTGCGCACGGCCTCCAGCAACTACAAACACCAGAAACTACTTGCAACTCCTGGACAGAGGACGGGGTGGTTAATAAGTCGAGAGAGTCAATTAAGGATCCCAATGTGTGGTAGTAGCTGAATCTTAAATCACGCATACAAATCTCTGTTCTTAAGGACGGCCTCAATGAAACAACCCACCATGTACTCCTACATGGCCTCTCATCGATACCTTTACCAAAACATGTTCAACACTTCACCCTCATTACTGACACAACCATTCACTCTAGTTCATCACCCTGATGAGCCAGACCTGACACAACTCTAAGCATAGCAGGCATAGCATGGTAGGAAACGCAGACATGGCTCAATCAACTCCTACACATGCTAGTGGGTTTCATCTAGTTACTGTGGCAATGACAGGTCATGCAGAGGATATGGGTTTAACTACCGCAACAGACAGCAGTTTGAAACGCGTTGTCTTAATGCAGTAAACGAGAGCAGAAGCGAGAAGATGGGTTTGTATCGAAATGATCAATGGGGTTGCTTGCCTGACAGATTGGTAGTGGAATACTGCCCTTCAGTTGGATACTCGTGAATATCCTCGAAGGGAGAACCTACCACGAAGAACACATCGAAACACAATCATCACATGGCAATATGCAACAATATGATGCATGCTATGACATGGCAAAATGAATGTGTTTTGGCTAATGCATCTTAGAACAGGTTGGTTTGAGTTCATTTGAATCAAGGATTCAAATGCAGACCCAAAATAAGAGGTCATATTAGTGCATTAACTTGTTTCATCTAATCAGCAAGGTTAAAGTGTTCTGACATGCATGAAACCAGTATAGATGGAAAGATTGGATTTTTCTGATCCAAATTCATATATAATTTGTTTGATTTGGAGCTACGGTTGAATTACTATGAATTTTTGAAGTTTGTAGTATTTTCTGGAATTTCCTGAATAAAAATAAATCCAGAAAAATACTTATTGCGTCTGCATTGCGTCAGGGTGATGTCAGCAGTCAACGGGGTCGGTCCAGGTCAAACCTGGCCAGTGGGTCCCGCATGTCAGTGTCATTAGTCTAACTAATTTTTAGTTAGTCCTAATCCTAAGTTAATTAGCAGGCGGGTCCCACCTGTCATAGACCCAGGGGGGTCGAACTGGGTCAGCGGGGTCAAACCCGCCGGCGTTTAGCCGCCGGCGAGGCCAGACGCGGCGGGGCAGTGCGGGATTGGTGCTCCAGCGACCAAAACGATGGCGGAGCACATCTACGTGATGCGAGGAGTGAGCCGCGTCGAGTGGTGGCAGTGGGTGGAGCTGGGGTGGCCGGAAACGATGCCGGCGACGAGCTGTGCGGCTGCCGGAGTTCGGGCGAGCTCGGGCTCATCGCTAGGGGCACGGCGAGGTGCGTGGAGTGGTTCTGTGGACTCCTGCGAGTGCGGCGAAGACGATGGCGTGCTCGGAATCGAGCCAACGTGGCTGTGGCCACGACGGCGACGTGCAGAGGCGGCGGCGGGTGCGGCCGAGCTCGGTGCAGTCGATGCAGGACTCGAGAGCGAGAACAGAAAAGATGGGGAGGTAGCTGAGCTCACGGCGGTCACGACAGAGCAGTCGGCGAGGACGGGGACGAGCCGGAGAAAGCGGGGCGGCGGAATGGATCTCCGACGACGGGCGTTGAAGACGAGGGTGGTGCGGTGGCTTTAGGGAAAACGAGCGCTCGGGGCTCGGTCTGCTCGACGGAGAGGACGGTGGCGGAGCTGCTGGACAGGGTGGGGTGACGAGAAGGCGACGGTGGCCGCGGTTACGTCGGTGGTGCGGCTACGGCTGCGTCGGCCATGGTGGGGAGAGAGCGAGAGAGAGGCGCAGGGGGAGAATGAGGTGTCCAGGGGGTCGAGGCGACGACGTGGAGGACGTCCAGGCGTCCAGCAGCTCGAGCGGCAAGCAGCTGGCGCCGTGGCGAGCTCGCGCACGCCGGCGTCACCTCCCTGCCTGCCTGGCGGGGACGAAGCAGCTGGCTAGCACGGGCCAGCACAGTGATTGGCCGCCAGGTGGGCCGGCTGGTGGCTTTGCCAGGTAAGTTTGTTTTCACTTTTATTTTCTGTTTTCTATATTTCCGCAAGTTTGTGGCTTTTCTAAAAATATCTAGGCACTTTCAAAAATCACCAAACTGCTCATGCCCACTGTATAGAGTATATCCAACATGGAACATTTCAGTTTGGGATTATTTGGACATTTTAAATATTTACTAGCATTTAAATGCCCAAATGCAAGTTACATATGATTTAATTCAATTACCTTATGATGACCTAGAAAAATGTGAACCAGTTTTGGCAGAGGTTCTAACCCAAGACAAAAATGATGGACATTTTAGAAGGGCATTTCAGGTTCATTGAAAAAGATTTTAGTAAACCCTAGTTGTTTCCAGGGGGGGTGCTGGGGGTTCTATCATCCCCATTTCAAGTTTCTGGAAAAGTTTAAACATGATGCAACACTCTAATGCATGAACTAGCTAGGGTGTGACAACTCACCCCCACTCAAAAGAATCTCGTCCCGAGATTTAGGATCCTCCGGGAAGAAGGTGGGGTACTCAAGTCGAAGACGATCCTCCCTTTCCCAAGTAGCTTCTTTCTCGGAATGGTGTGACCATTGAACCTTGAGAAACTTGATATTCTGGCGTCGAGTGGTACGTTCAGCTTTGTCAAGGATACGAACAGGATATTCTCGATATGTGAGATTATCTTGGAGATCAAGCGTTTCGTGGTCCACTTCACGGATAGGATCCGAGAAGCAACGCCTAAGTTGAGAAACGTGGAAGACATCATGAACTCTGGAGAGATGCGGAGGTAGTTCCAATTGGTAGGCAACTTCTCCTTGTTTGGCAAGAATGCGAAAGGGTCCAATGTAACGAGGAGCCAATTTACCCTTGATACCGAATCGATGGGTTCCTTTCAGAGGAGTAACCCGAAGGTAAGCCATCTCGCCAACTTCATAAGTCATGAGCTTATGTTTGCGGTCATATTGGCTCTTTTGACGAGATTGGGCTGTTTTCAATTTCTCACGAATAATGCGAACCTGCTCTTCTGCTTCCTGAATCATATCCGGGCCAAAGAGTTGTCTTTCCCCGGTTTCTGACCAGTTAAGAGGCGTTCGGCATTTTCGTCCATAGAGAACTTCAAAAGGGGCTTTGCCCAAACTAGCTTGATAACTATTGTTATAAGCGAATTCGGCGAATGGAAGACATTTCTCCCAATCCATACCGAAAGAGATGACAGAAGCTCGGAGCATATCTTCCAGAATTTGATTGACTCGTTCTACTTGACCACTTGATTGAGGGTGGAAGGCGGTGCTAAAGGAGAGACGAGTTCCCATAGCGTTTTGGAAACTTTCCCAAAATCGAGAGGTGAAAAGACTTCCACGGTCTGAGTTAATCTCCAATGGAACACCATGAAGAGACACTATTCGGGAGATGTACAAGTCAGCTAGCTGGCTAGCGGTTATACTCTCACGAACAGGTAGGAAGTGGGCTACTTTGGAAAGACGATCGACAACAACGAAGATAGCATTATTCCCTCTCTTGGTCCTGGGAAACCCGGTAATGAAATCCATACCGATTTTATCCCATTTCCATTCAGGAATAACCAAAGGTTGAAGGGTGCCAGCAGGCCGTTGATGCTCTGCTTTAACACGACGACATATGTCGCAATTAGCAATGTATTGAGCGATTTCTCTCTTCATCCTAGTCCACCAAAACCTCTGGCATAGGTCTTGATACATTTTAGTACTACCGGGATGAATGGTGAGAGGGGATTCATGAGCTTCCTTAAGGATCAATTGCCGTAGCTGTTGTTTCTTGGGAACCACTAGGCGGTTCTCGAAGAAGACAACACCTCGCTCATCCATGGAGAAACACTTAGCAGCTCCGCTAGCAATGTTCTCCTTGATCCGAGATATTCCTCTATCATACTGCTGAGCGGTTATGATTTGATCCGTAAGGTTAGGTTTCGCCACTAGGGTGGATAGGAATCCTCGAGGAACAAAGTGAAGGTTAAGCTTACAGAATTCCTCGTGGAGAAGTGGTTGACTTTGTTGTAACATCAAGTTGTTACAATAAGATTTACGACTTAGCGCATCAGCCATGACATTGGCTTTGCCCGGGGTGTAAGTTATTCCTAAGTCATAATCCGTAATCAACTCGACCCAACATCTTTGCCTGAGATTCAAATCCGGTTGGGTGAAGATGTATTTCAGACTTTGGTGATCGGTGTAAATTTCGCAACGATTACCGAGAAGGTAATGTCGCCATGTTTTGAGTGCATGGACCACAGCTGCAAGCTCTAAATCATGTGTGGGATAGTTATCCTCATGTCGACGCAACTGTCGAGAAGCGTAGGCAATCACATGACGATCTTGCATGAGTATGCAACCTAGTCCTTGTCGCGAGGCGTCGCAATAGATAACAAAGTCCTTAGAAAAATCTGGTGGCACAAGTACGGGAGCAGATGTCAGGCGTCTTTTCAATTCCTGAAAGCTGAACTCGCACTGTGGGGTCCACTCGAACTTTTTATCTTTCTTGAGAAGTTCAGTTAGAGGTTTAGCTACCTTGGAGAAATTCTCGACGAAGCGGCGATAGTAGCTCGCTAAGCCAAGGAAACTCCGAACTTGCTTGACTGTTTCAGGTGGAGTCCAATCAAGGACGGCTTGAACTCGCTCGGGATTGACAGCAATACCCTTACCAGAGATTACGTGGCCTAGATAGGTCACTTCTGGCAACCAAAATTCACACTTGGAGAATTTGGCATAAAGGCGATGCTCTCGTAGTTTCATCAATACTTTCCTTAGATGCTCGGCATGTTCTTCCTCATTCTTGGAGTAGATGAGTATATCATCGAGGTATACCACGATGAATTTATCCAAATACTCCATGAAGATCAAGTTCATTAACCGAGAGAAGGTGGCTGGAGCATTGGTTAAACCGAAGGACATGACGGTGTACTCGTATTGGCCATAACGAGTAACAAAAGCCGTCTTAGGAATGTCCCCGCTCTTGATTTTGATTTGATGGTAGCCCAACCTCAAATCCATTTTGGAAAAGACTGAGGACCCTGCGAGCTGATCATACAGATCGTTGATCCTAGGGAGCGGATACTT
This sequence comes from Thinopyrum elongatum, assembly GCA_011799875.1. NCBI lineage: Eukaryota > Viridiplantae > Streptophyta > Magnoliopsida > Poales > Poaceae > Thinopyrum > Thinopyrum elongatum. The sequence continues at coordinate 46,570,297 of CM022297.1, read as the reverse complement.
GTTCTTGATAGTGACCAAGTTGACAGGTCGGTAATCTACAACCATCCGATCCGTTCCATCCTTCTTCTTGACGAAGAGGACGGGGCAAGCCCATGGAGAAGAACTAGGACGGATGAAACTCTTTTTCAAGGACTCATCGAGTTGTTTCTTAAGCTCGGCTAGTTCTAGGGGTGCCATCTTATAGGGTCTTCTAGAGATTGGGATGGTTCCTGGAACAAGGTCTATCACGAACTCGACATCCCTGTCAGGTGGAGCACCTGGTAGTTCTTCTGGAAAAACATCCGGGAAGTCACGAACCACCGGAATATCTTCAAGGTCTGGAAGAGGGTTGGCATTTAGGGAGTAGAGCTGACGCTTAGACACTCGGGTCAAAACATTGACTGTCTTGCCCGATGGATGGGTGAGTTGAACAGTTCTAGTAGAGCAATCTATCTTAGCATAATGGGCTGACATCCAATCCATACCCAAGATGATGTTTATGTCTGAGGACTTGAGAGCTATTAGTGATGCAAGGAAGACCAATCTATCAACAAGAATTTCATTTCCGTGGCTTACTTGAGAGGTTTGCCATTTAGAACCAGGGGTTTGAATTACCATGGAGGTGGGCATGTCACAAAATGTGGTGTTGTGCAATCGAGCATAGCTCTTAGAGATAAAAGAATGAGATGCTCCAGTATCAAATAGAACAGTTGCCGGATGGCAGTTAACAAGGAGCGTACCAAGGACGACGTTGAGATCCTCATGAGTTTCTTCAGCTGAAACATAGTTGACATGGCCACGTGCAGTGGTGGCTGGCTTAGCGTAATATGTCTTTCCCGCTGGCTTGTCACGACCAACGGACTTTCCGGGCTGATTGGGGTGGTTGTTCTGGGGACACTCGCGTATGTAATGACCCGTCTCTCCACACTTGAAGCATGTCACAACATTGAGGCGTGGAGCAGCATTAGCAGCGGGGCCACCATAGGCCTTGGGCGATGCAAACTGCTGATTGGGGCGAGGCGCCTCAAAGGATGGCCTCGGAGTGAACCTGGGTGGCAGGGCTGTGTTTGGAATCCACACCCGGCGCTTCTGATGTCCAGAACCGGATGAAGAACCAAAGTCACGGGAGTGCTTGCGTGAGGCGTCATAGTCAGTCTGACCTGTCTCAGCACTGATGGCCTTATTCACTAACTTCTGAAAAGAGGTGCACTCATGCAGACGAAGATCACGACGAAGCTCGGGGCTAAGTCCCTTGCGGAACCTTGCCTGCTTCTTGGCGTCGGTGGATACCTCTTCAGGAGCATAACGTGCTAGATTTCCAAACTCACGGCTGTATGCATCCACGGTCAGTCTACCTTGGGTGAAATTGCAGAACTCCTCCCTCTTCCGATCCATGAGACCTTCCGGGATGTGATGCTCACGGAAAGCCTCATTGAAATCAGCCCAAGTGGTAATCTGGCCAGCCGGGCGCATGGCCTCATAGTTTTCCCACCAAAGGCTAGCAGGGCCTTCGAGGTGATAGGCAGCATAGATAACCTTATCAGCTTCGACTACGTTGGCAGAACGTAGCTTATTGGTGATGCTGCGAAGCCAATCATCCGCATCGAGGGGCTCGACAGAATGATGGAATGTCGGTGGGTACAACTTGATAAAGTCATTGATTGACACCAATTCGTTCCTCTGATGACGTGCAGTATTCTCCTCAATGCGGGCTAGCAAGCGGTTGGTCTCACGCTTGTTTCTTTCTGCCTCCAGCATAACTTCGGCCAGAGAAGGCGGGTGAGGCAGATTCCCATCCCTAGCTGCACTGGCTTCACCCTGCTCCGGGGCAGCAAGGTTGTTGCGGGTATTAACCATCCTAGGAGAGACAAGACAACGGCTTAGACAAGGATGGCAAAATGTTGGCAAGGAGCGCAGAATGTAATGGACGACATGAAATGCTGAGATGTTCATTTGCACGACATGGTAATATAGAAACTGCCATATATATATCATCGGTCATACACACCGTACATAGTTTAGTACAAGCCCAGGCTAAAGTACAACTACGGTGAAAGACGTTACATCTCATCGGAGGCATTCCAAGATCCTATACATTATTTTTCTACACCTCCGGAACGTGATACACACCAAGTCGTATCCCACAAGTCACGCAGTACTGTGGAGGATACAACTGTTACAATACTAGTGAAGCTACTACCAACTCAGACGTCTCCGTAGTAATCTTCATAGAGATTACCACCATGTCCTGGGAGCTGAACATGATCATCTGGAAACAGTCGGTCCTGTGGAGCTTGCGGTCCAAAAGGACTCGGATGTGGCCTTGGTCCAACAAACGGTGGCAGACGGGGTCCACGGGGAGGAGTGATGCCTCCTACATCACGCCAGTCCGTACAATCTGGCAGACCAGACCGCACGGGGTACAAGTCCCTCATGTCCATATACCCAGCCTGCACGGCGGGTGCAAACCGTGTCAGAGTGGCCCAGTGATCAGAACGAGTGTTGAAGAGCTCCATTCGCAAGGCACGATTCTCACGGTCCTTGTCCTCAAGCAACTCGGTGGTGGTGCGGAGTAGTGAATCCTCATGGGTAGAGTCAGTGTAAAGGGCCTGATAGTACCCTTGTGCCCCAGGGAGTGATGCTGGCATATAGCGGAAATCAGTGTTCCGAAGCAAGGCAAGTCTGGCTCGCATGACAGTCATCATCGAGTAAGTAGCGTCTTGCACGGACATCTTGATGGTAACCCCAAGTCCAAAAGAGCAGTGGAGGGGTTCAGTAGCTCCAGGATAGGATGGGTATATCCTGACTGTGCAAAGGTACTGACTTTGATTAAAGTCTCGAAACTGCTCCTCGACGGTATACTCAGGATACCATCGATAGCCTGTCTCGATCATCACTCGGACCAGCATGGCCGTGTGACCAGGTACATCGAGGCACCGAGTCAGACGAACCACTTAATTCTGGGTGCGAGTGGCCATCTGAAAGCATGAAATAATGCAAAGGCATTAGAATTTTCTAGGAGAAATCAGACAGCATAACGGCTGTAAATGCTCAGAAAAAGATTTGAGACATTCACAACAGTTTGCAAGCCACTCAACAACATCATATCAAGGTTCTGGTTCAACTGACAACATACTAGAAGTAGTAGAAACTGAACTGAGGCTTGTAACCAATAATCCTATAAGTTACTACGGATTAGTAACACGTGAACCTGATAGAGAAAAGAGAGCCTAGTCCTTAACCCACGTAGAAAGAGAAGAGGATGACTCAGATCAGAGGGCATAAGGTAAAGGAGTAAAAAGAGCCTTACGTCCCTCCCACAATCAATTCCCCTACATATAACTAAAGCATTTCTAGACTCGACATCGACTAGTTTGGCTCAACGAACCTACAGGCAGTCCGGCTCTGATACCAACGCTGTCAGGACCCCGATTCTAAGTCACACCGATCTAGCCTGTAACACCTCATATCACTTTGCGGCCTCACGCACGGTATTCCCACGGGTGTCGCCTTACCATGGCCCGGGACCGTTTGCGCCTTTTGGCTCACGTATATGATAGTGTTGCTAGCATCCATATGACAGAGAACCCGGGCCGACATGGCTAGTCGTGAACCCAAAGCGGCGCTAACTTACGGGGACAGGCATACATGAATCAACATCGAGCATGTCGGTCAGCAGCGTGTGAATCCGGGCTGTAGCACTGGGCTAGCAGGACTCCGGGAACCCGGGCTGTAGCAGGCTAGGCAGGACTCCGGATATCACCGCGTGACATTTCCCCGAAGGGACAGACACATGAACGAAGTGAAACACATGCCGGCCAGTCTAAGTGTTCCGGAGCAGCAGTGCTGCGCTAGCAGGACTCCGGTAAACCGGACTGTAGCGGACTACCAAGGCTCAGTGGAGACACCAGACTACATTTCCCCATAAGAGAGGCTGCCAAGGATAAACAACTAGATAGTCGGATCCCACACATACCAAGCATTTCAATCATACACACAATATGCTCGATATGTGTAAATACAACATGGCATCACAACAAAACTCTACAACTCAAAGTACTTTATTTAAAAGGCTCTGGGGAGCCATACATAATATGTTCATACAGATAGGGGTCACACGACCCAACACTCAAGTCATACAAACATACAAGCACATGCGGAAGCAACTAGTCTGAGTACAGACACTAGAAAGAAAGAAGGCTTGACGAAGCCTGTCTATCTACATAGGCCCTTCACAAGCTCAGGTCACCACCTGGGTGGCAAGTCACTCGTCAACGTCAAGATCTACATAGAACCCTTCGGAGGGGGCGGTGTTCTCGTCTGCAATAATTATTAAAGCAACATGAGTACAAAGGTACTCAGCAAGTCTTACAACAGATCCTAATATACATGCGCATTCTCAAGAAGGGTGGTGGAGTTATTGCAGCAAGCCAGCTTTGACTCTTGGCTACGCTATCCTACGAGACATCACTTGTGAAATTAGTTTTCGCACACGAGTCCACTAATCACCATCACAATACTCCACCGTGGATCCTCCCTCGTAATCCTACGAGAGGGCCATCCGCGGTACTCACACTTATCTTGAGTCTTTTAGTAGTAACCATTAACTTTTCTATGAACTGCATAAGTGACCAAGTAGTCCTTTACCGTGGACGCGGCTATTCGAATAGTTTTATACCCTGCAGGGGTGTACTTCTTCACACACGCTTTCACCACTTATCGCCGCTACACGACATGTACCCGGCAACCTTCAAGCGGAAGCCCAGCGAGGGTGTCGGCCACGACCTGACTAAACACATGAGTCTCTAGTCCAGGTTTATCGCCTATTCGGGTTCCATCCGCAAGGAAATCCGGCCGGGGTGTCCTCAACGGCCCCAAACGATGTGTGCAGGGTTCCCGAGACACCAAACGGGCGACCCGGTACACCGTGCCACGTGCCTACCGCATCACAGCCCACCCCTAAGGTCAGCGCTGCGCACGGCCTCCAGCAACTACAAACACCAGAAACTACTTGCAACTCCTGGACAGAGGACGGGGTGGTTAATAAGTCGAGAGAGTCAATTAAGGATCCCAATGTGTGGTAGTAGCTGAATCTTAAATCACGCATACAAATCTCTGTTCTTAAGGACGGCCTCAATGAAACAACCCACCATGTACTCCTACATGGCCTCTCATCGATACCTTTACCAAAACATGTTCAACACTTCACCCTCATTACCGACACAACCATTCACTCTAGTTCATCACCCTGATGAGCCAGACCTGACACAACTCTAAGCATAGCAGGCATAGCATGGTAGGAAACACAGACATGGCTCAATCAACTCCTACACATGCTAGTGGGTTTCATCTAGTTACTGTGGCAATGACAGGTCATGCAGAGGATATGGGTTCAACTACCGCAACACACAGCAGTTTGAAACGCGTTGTCTTAATGCAGTAAACGAGAGCAGAAGCGAGAAGATGGGTTTGTATCGAAATGATCAATGGTGTTGCTTTCCTGACAGAGTGGTAGTGGAATACTGCCCTTCAGTTGGATACTCGTGAATATCCTCGGAGGCAGAACCTACCACGAAGAACACATCGAAACACAATCATCACATGGCAATATGCAACAATATGATGCATGCTATGCCATGGCAAAATGAGTGTGTTTTGGCTAATGCATCTTAGAACAGGTTGGTTTGAGTTCATTTGAATCAAGGATTCAAATGCAAACCCAAAATAAGAGGTCATATTAGTGCATTAACTTGTTTCATCTAATCAGCAAGGTTAAAGTGTTCTGACATGCATGAAACCAGTACAGATGGAAAGATTGGATTTTTCTGATCCAAATTCATATATAATTTGTTTGATTTGGAGCTACGGTTGAATTACTATGAATTTTTGAAGTTTGTAGTATTTTCTGAAATTTCCTGAATAAAAATAAATCCAGAAAAATACTTATTGCGTCAGCATTGCGTCAGGGTGATGTCAGCAGTCAACGGGGTCGGTCCAGGTCAAACCTGGCCAGTGGGTCCCGCGTGTCAATGTCATTAGTCTAACTAATTTTTAGTTAGTCCTAATCCTAAGTTAATTAGTAGGCGGGTCCCACCTGTCATAGACCCAGGGGGGTCGAACTGGGTCAGCAGGGTCAAACCCGCCGGCGTTTAGCCGCCGGCGAGGCCAGACGCGGCGGGGCAGTGCGGGATTCGTGCTCCGGCGACCAAAACGACGGCGGAGCACATCTACGTGATGCGGGGAGTGAGCCGCGTCGAGTGGTGGCAGTGGGTGGAGCTGGGGTGGCCGGAAACGACGCCGGCGACAAGCTGTGCGGCTGCCGGAGTTCGGGCGAGCTCGGGCTCGTCGCTAGGGGGCACGGCGAGGTGCGTGGAGTGGTTCTGTGGACTCCTGCGAGTGCGGCGAAGACGATGGCGTGCTCGGAATCGAGCCAACGTGGCTGTGGCCACGACGGCGACGTGCAGAGGCGGCGGCGGGTGCGGCCGAGCTCGGTGCAGTCGATGCAGGGCTCGAGAGGGAGAACGGAAAAGATGGGGAGGTAGCTGAGCTCACGGCGGTCACGACGGAGCAGTCGGCGAGGTCGGGGACGAGCCGGAGCAAGCGGGGCGGCGGAATGGATCTCCGACGACGGGCATTGAAGACGAGGGCGGTGCGGTGGCTTCAGGGCAAACGAGCGCTCGGGGCTCGGTCTACTCGACGGAGAGGACGGTGGCGGAGCTGCTGGACAGGGTGGGGCGACGAGGAGGCGACGGTGGCCGCAGTTACGTCGGCGGTGCGGCTACGGCTACGTCGGCCATGGTGGGGAGAGAGCGAGAGAGAGGCGCAGGGGGGGAGAATGAGGTGTCCAGGGGGTCGAGGCGACGACGTGGAGGACGTCCAGGCGTCCAGCAGCTCGAGCGGCAAGCAGCTGGCGCCGTGGCGAGCTCGCGCACGCCGGTGTCACCTCCCTGCCTGCCTGGCGGGGACGAAGCAGCTGGCTGGCACGGGCCAGCACAGTGATGGGCCGCCAGGTGGGCCGGCTGGTGGCTTTGCCAGGTAAGTTTGTTTTCACTTTTATTTTCTGTTTTCTATATTTCCGCAAGTTTGTGGCTTTTCTAAAAATATCTAGGCACTTTCAAAAATCACCAAACTGCTCATGCCCACTGTATAGAGTATATCCAACATGGAACATTTCAGTTTGGGATTATTTGGACATTTTAAATATTTACTAGCATTTAAATGCCCAAATGCAAGTTACATATGATTTAATTCAATGACCTTATGATGACCTAGAAAAATGTGAACCAGTTTTGGCAGAGGTTCTAACCCAAGACAAAAATGATGGACATTTTAGAAGGGCATTTCAGGTTCATTGAAAAAGATTTTAGTAAACCCTAGTTGTTTCCGGGGGGGATGCTGGGGGTTCTATCATCCCCATTTCAAGTTTCTGGAAAAGTTTAAACATGATGCAACACTCTAATGCATGAACTAGCTAGGGTGTGACACTTTTAACAAGGGAAATGTGCCATTCATTCAATTTTAGCAACAGTTTACATCAAGAACCAGAAAGCCGTGTAATGTTACTCTACTGACAAGATCCATGAAGTTGTATTGCAACTCGCATGAGCAAAACAGCTACAACTAAGAACTGGCCTAGCTAAAGTGCTCTTTGTGATTGCCATGTGTGCATAATTATGAGCTGTGATTAGGCTAATCCTTGGTACATGAAAAAACAGGACTTTGTATGTTCTGAGTTGCATTGCAGTAATCGGACAAGATGGTTCTTTTTTTCAGGTTGAAGCGGAGAAGAGGCTTTGTGACTTGGAGCTGAAATTTTCACTTCCTTTTGATGTTGCCCTGTGTTCCTCTGAATTTGAACACCTAGTCCTGCCGGAGTTTGGGAATTACCTTTTGTCCTTTGCGTGAAGCATATGTGCTAATCTTAATAGTTGCTGGCAATGTAATTTAGTCTATATTGCCTTCTTGTTCTCGTGGGCTAATTCACATGTATTACTCGAGGCTTTATTTCTTTTCTGTATTATGAATGCACAATCCTTTAGGTGGATGAACAAGCAGTCCTAAAACACTACAGGTGGACTGAAAAAAGAGCAGATCCCAAACACATTGGCTCGCTGCAGAGTATCATGGCCATCTACAGTTACAGAAGCAGAACCTGTTCTTCCATGACCAAGTGCTCGGCAAGGTATTCTCCATCTTTCTCATTAAGAGGTAGGTCCTCCATGCTCATGCCTGATGTGCAGAGTCTAATTCAACGACCACCACCTATAATGTTGCCATGATCGGTTGGTTGTCACCTGGTGGTCGTAGCTAGAACCTGCACTGAGCACCGATATATCGAGTGATAGTCCTTCTAGTTCCTGATCTCTCTCATTCCTATCTACAGGCTCCGCATCTCTCTCTCCCTCCATTGTCAAATTCTGCCAGAGAGCAGATACACCACTATTTATTTGGGTGTTGTGGGGTGCGGAAGAAAACAATATATACAGCTACACTTATGGTCATTGATGTCAGCTGTGTGCTAAGACATCAAATGGAAGATATTTTTTGGGGAAATCGGTAATTAATTCCCTGAAGTGTTTGGACATGCTGGGTTGGTGCACCAAGGTTGTCACACATTACCTCTTAAATATTTAGGCAAGTTTGACTGAGCTAACTCTGTTCATTCTCATTTGTGGCAAGCTTCTATTTAGGTCATAGAGGCCTGATTTAGCATTGACTCAAAAAATATGCACTATTACTGTAAATTTGGCAAAATGTGTCGTCAATTTTGATCTCCTAAGGCTGGTCATAGTGGACAATATCATGCACCAGTATCATATATTGCCTACACAGTTAGTAGTATCATACTTTAGTAATTTAGGTGACCCATTTATTACTTTGTATGACCCATTAATGGGTGGTCTTTACGCTCATTTTTGTCCTCGTGTAAGCCGGATGATTTTAGACATTTTCTGTATTTATCCTTTCAACTTGCCTGCTAATCTACATGTATTCCCTTTCTACCAATCATCTACATGTATGGGTTCTCGGCGGAATTTCCAAGGTGATATTTTCAGTATCCATCCCTTCAACTTGCCCGCTAATCTACACATATTGTTCATGTACATGTATGGTTTCTCGGTGAAATTTGCAAGGTTACCTTGCATGGATGCCTCCAATGCAATTCCAGTCCATGTACAGTAATCTTTTACATCTGCAGTAATCACTAGGTGCTACTTCTCTAACCATTTGATCTTGAGATGTACAATTATTCCGAAAATTTTCAGTCCAGATGATGTTTGTAAATGTATTATTACAGAAACAATCACTAAGTACAATCTGCCTTATGTAACTGATAATGACTGTCCCTAAAATGTTGGAAGATGCAAATGAAAGGGTACTACTATTTCAGTCTGTCTGTTCGAGTCTGAAAACGTGGCAAGCATTCAAAATTCAGAATGGATCGTCGTCGAGATCTGGGATTTATGCTAGATTCAGTCAAACTTATAATGTAATCATGTCAAGTGGTAAATCCCCATCCGCATTTCAGCGCCCTAGCTTCCTGATTCAGATCCTTTCTACACAAGTCAGCATGTTTTACAGCACCCCGGTCTTCTACTCACATAAGTACCATCACGTTCAGCTTTAAACTAAAAAAGCATAAAACACAAGGTCTACTTTGATGCTAACCAACATGCTTCACTTGTCAGCTTAACCAGGAGTTTTCACTAATTCCCTGGCCTTCACTAGTAGAAACAGGCCTTTGGTTGAGGCCAGGATAAGGGCATTAATCCCGGTTCACTTACGAACCAGGACCAAAGGGTGCATCAGTCCCGGTTCGTGAGGCCAGGGCACCGGCCGTGCCTCGGGGGGCCATTGGTCCCGGTTCATCTGACACGTTTGGTCCCGGTTCCAGACACGAACCGGGATCAATGGGCCTCGCTCCTGGCGCAGCACCTTTAGTCCCGGTTGATGGCTGGAACCGGGACCAATGGTTAGTCTTCTGTCCCGGTTCTAGCCACCAACCGGGACTAAAGATAAGCCTATATATACCCCCGCCCTTGCCCGCTCACTCCTCTGTTTTTGGGCTGGCCGGCGTGTGCAGGTGTGTGTTGCTCTAGCTCTCACCTCCTATGCATATGAGGTGTTCGATGAAATGCCTGAGCCACACTTAAGCTTTCTCCTCTCCAAGCTCGACCTCCAAGCTTCATTTTCCTCAAGATTTGTCTAGGTTTGGTGGTCCGTCCCGTCCCGTCCCCGTCCTCACCGCCGTCGATCGCCCGCGCCGATCTCGTCGCCGGCACCACCGTGGTGAGCCTCTTGTTCTTATCTTCTTTCTAAAAAAAATTACTTGTATGATTTAGATAGATACTTGTATAATTTTCTTACTTTTATTATTGTTTGTTATTATATAGTGCCATGGTTTTGGTATCCGCCCCCGTTGGCCCTCGTCTTGTCTATGATTCGGATGTGGTATATTATGTTTTATAACTATTTGTTTCATTTAGTGTTTATGACAATTATGCCGACCAACGTGACATAGATGTTTTTATCTAGGAGGTATGTGAACCAGAAATTCCAACCAACCCTCTTGTCGAGAGGTTAAATTTAGTTGAACAAGAAAATGAGTATTTGAAAGAAAAATTGAAAATAATTGAGGAGGAGAAGATGGAATTGAAGTAGCATGTTGCGGATGTCGTCGATGATCACAAGATCAAGATGGATGTAATGCGCTTGAAGATTAGAAAGATTAGAAAATATGCCATTCATACTGAGGCTTGGTATCATTATGCCATTGGATCAATTGTTACCTTAGTTGCGATTATGATCGCATTTGTTGTTGCATTTAAATGTTTTATATAGTTTCAATGTATGTTTTAATTAGATGCTCTAGAGAGCTATATGTTGTTCAATGAGAACTATGTATGAACTTTATGTATTTATTTTTTCAGTAATAACATTTGATCACTACTGTACTTTGGTTTTAATGTGATGATGAACTTCTATTAATTTGGTCACTTCTCTATTCATGATGTTCTGTAATGGTTTTTGATACACTTAACTATATAATGCACGCAGATGAACCGGCAATGGATGTACGATGACCGACGCACCTCCGAGTATATTAAGGGCGTGCATAATTTTCTCGAAGTGGCTGAGGCAAACAAGCAGAATGGTTTTATGTATTGTCCATGTACTATCTGTGGGAATACGAAGGATTACTCTGACTCGAAAACCCTTCACGTCCACCTTCTTGAGAAGGGTTTCATGCCACACTATAATGTTTGGACCAAGCACGGAGAAAGAGGGGTTATGATGGAAGACAACGAAGAAGAAGAGGATGATGACAACTATCCGTCCCCTGAATACGATGATGCTGCAACGGGGGAAGCTGAAGATCAAGAGGAACCAGACGATGTGCCCGATGATGATCTTCGCCGGGTCATTGTTGATGCAAAGAGACAATGCCAAAGTGAAAGGGAGAAGTTGAAGTTCCATCGCATGTTAGAGGATCACAAAAAACGGTTGTACCCAAATTGCGAAGATGACAACACAAAGCTCGGTACCGCAATGGAATTGCTGCAATGGAAGGCAGACAATGGTGTATCTGACAACGGATTTGGGAAGCTACTCAAAATAATGAAGAAGAAGCTTTCAAAGGATAACGAATTGCCCGACACTACGTACGAAGCAAAGAAGGTTCTATGCCCTCTAGGATTGGAGGTGCATAAGATACATCCATGCCCTAATGACTGCATCCTCTACCGCGATGAGTACGAGGATTTGAACGCATGCCCGGTATGCGGTGCATTGAGGTATAAGATCAGACGAGATGACCCTGGTGATGTTGAAGGCGAGCGCCCAGGAAGAGGGTTCCTGCCAAGGTGATGTGGTATGCTCTTATAATACCACGGTTGAAACGTCTATTCAGAAACAAAGAGTATGCCAAGTTGATGCGATGGCACAAAGAGGACCGTAAGAAAGACGGGAAGTTGAGAGCACCCGGTGACGGGTCCAGTGGAGAAAAATCGAGAGAAGGTGGGGGGACTTTGCAGGCGACGCAAGGAACATATGGTTTGGTTTAAGCGTAGATGGCATTAATCCTTTTGGGGAGTAGAACAGCAATCATAGCACCTGGCTCGTGACTCTATGTATCTATAACCTTCCTCCTTGGTTGTGCATGAAGCGGAAGTTCATTATTTTGCCAGTGCTCATCCAAGGCCCTAAGCAACCCGGCAACGACATTGATGTGTACCTAAGGCCATTAGTTGAAGAAATTTTACAGCTGTGGAAGGGAAAAGGTGTTCGTGTGTGGGATGAGTACAACCAGGAGGAATTTAACCTACATGCGTTGCTGTTTGTAACCATCAATGATTGGCCTGCTCTATGTAACCTTTCAGGACAGACAAACAAGGGATACCACGCATGCACGAACTGTTTAGATGACACCGAAAGTATATATTTGGATAAATGCAGGAAGAATGTGTACCTGGGACATCGTCGATTTCTTCCGACCAACCATCAATGTCGAAAGAAAGGCAAGCATTTCAAAGGTGAGGCAGATGACCGGAAGAAGCCCGCCCTCCGTACTGGTGATCACATACTTGATATGGTCAATGATTTACAAGTAAACTTTGGAAAGGATCCTGGCGGACTATCTGTTCTGAATGACGCTGAGGGACGCGCACCCATGTGGAAAAAGAAATCTATAGTTTGGGATCTACCCTATTCGAAAGACCTAGAGGTCCGCTCTGCAATCGACGTGATGCATGTGAAGAAGAATCTTTGTGTGAACCTGCTAGGATTCTTGGGCGTGTATGGGAAGACAAGATACACCGAAGGCACGGGAGGACCAGCAACGTGTGCACGAAAAAGACGGCATGCATCCAAAGCAGTATGAAGGTCCTACCAGCTACGCTCTTACCAAAGAAGAGAAGGAAATCTTATTTGAATGCCTGCTCAGTATGAAGGTCCCGTCTGGCTTCTTGTCGAATATAACGGGAATAATAAATATGGGAGAGAAAAAGTTCCAGAACCTAAAGTCTCATGACTGCCACATGATTATGATGCAACTGGTTCCGTTTGCGTTGAGTGGGCTTCTACCGAAAAACGTTCGATTAGCCATTGTGAAGCTATGTGCATTCCTCAATCCAATCTCTCAGAAGGTAATCGATCCAGAAATCCTACCAAGGTTAAAGAATGATTTGGTGCAATGTCTTGTCAGTTTCGAGCTGGTGTTCCCACCATCCATCTTCAATATCATGACGCACGTCCTAGTTCATCTAGTCGGCGAGATTGGCATTCTGTGCCCTGTATTTCCACACAATATGTTCCCCTTTGAGAGGTTCATGGGAGTCCTAAAGAAATATGTTCATAACTGTGCTAGGCCAGAAGGAAGCATCTCCACGGGCCATCGAACAGAGGCAGTCATTGGGTTTTGTGTTGATTTCATTCCTGACCTTAAGCCGATTGGTCTCCCTCAATCACGGTATGAGGGGAGACTGACTGGAAAAGGCACGCTAGGAGCGGACTCAATAATATGTAGGGACGGGCATTCTTGGTCTCAAGCACACTACAAAGTTGTACAGAATTCTACGTTGGTGACCCCGTATGTCAATGAACACAAGAATATTCTGCGCTCCAGACACCCGGAGCAGTGTGACGACTGGATTACATGTGAACACATCAGGACTTTCGGCAGTTGGTTGCAAACATATCTCATGGGTAACACCACTGTTGCAGATGAGTTGTACTCGTTGGCCAGGGGACTATCTTCGACTGTATTGACTTACAAAGGGTACGTGATAAATGGGAATACATTTTATACGATCGCCCAAATTCAAAAGAGCACCAACCAAAACAGTGGTGTCCACTTTGATGCAACAACCAACAGGGGAAAGGACACATATTATGGTTACATAGTGGACATATGGGAACTTGACTATGGACATGATTTTAAGGTCGCTTTGTTTTTTTGCAAATGGGTCAATCTGTCAGGAGGCGGGGTACAGGTAGACCCGCAGTACGGAATGATAACAGTGAATCTGAACAATCTTGGGTACAGAGACGAACCATTCGTCCTAGCCAATGATGTGGCGCAGGTTTTCTATGTGAAGAACATGTCTACCAAACCGAGAAAAAGAAAAGATAAGGAAGCGAATACATCATATGATGAGCCAAACCGCCACATAGTTCTTTCAGGGAAAAGAGACATCATGGGAGTGGAGGGCAAGATAGACATGTCTGAAGATTATGAAAAGTTTCATGAAATTCCTCCCTTCAAAGTCAAGGCTGACCAAAGCACACTGTTAAACGATGAAAATTATCCATGGTTATGGCGCAATAAGCAAGCGACACAAGCAAAGAAAAAGTGAAGACTTTCTCTCCACAACTATTCTGATGATGGCTTTGATCTAGAATATCACTGCAGTTACATGTCAAGAAATGAAATGCCTTTTGTAACAGATGACTTTTCGTTCGAAACCCTAATACTTCGAAAGAGATTGTCCATTTTGTACACGAAGTGCATCCAGCTTTTGCCGTAACCCTCTCAACTTTTTAGCACATGCTATGTCGGTGAAATGATGATACCATGCCAACTTTCAACCTTTTTAGAGTTCATTTGTAGTGCTTTTCAATTTCAGGGTCATTTAGCTAAAAAAATCAGTAAATGCATGAAAAATACCAAATGAAGTCAGAAAGGGTTGAAAATTGATGATGTGGCTTTGAATGGTGCATTTTGAACACACAAAAAGTCCGGAGTTAAAATAAGTTCAAAAAAAAATGAAATCCCTTTGTAACAGATGATTTTTCGTCTGAAACCCTGATACTTCGAAATAGATTGTCCATTTTGTACACGAAGTGCATCCATCTTTTGCCGTAACCCTCTCAACTTTTTAGCACATGCTATATGGGTGAAATGATGATGCCATGCCAACTTTCAACCTTTTCAGAGTTCATTTGTAGTGCTTTTCAATTTCAGGGTCATTTAGCTCAAAAAAAGATTAAATGCATGAAAAATAGAAAATGAAGACAGAAAGAGTTGAAAATTGATGATGTGGCTTTGAATGGTGCATATTGAACGCACAAAAAGTCTGGAGTTCAAATAAGTTTAAAAAATATGAAATGCCTTTGTAGCGGATGAGTTCTCGTCCGAAACCCTGATACTTCGAAAGAGATTGTCTAGTTTGTACACGAAGTGCATCCAGTTCTTGCCGTAACCCTCTCAACTTTTTAGCACATGCTATGTGGGTGAAATGATGATACCATGCCAACTTTCAACCTTTTCAGAGTTCATTTGTAGTGCTTTTCAATTTCAGGGTCATTTAGCTCAAAAAAAGATTAAATCCATAAAAAAATTTATAAAACTCTAATAGCAAAAAAGAATGAACTAAAAATAATCAATTAAGATATTCTGTTATGATCAACTAAAACAAAACTATAATATTCTTCAATAGCAAAAAGAATCAACTAAAAAGCTTTTATAAACCTCTAGTTATGATCAAAATAATATTAACTTAAAATTATATAAAAATTATGCAACTAAAATTATCAAAGTATTTTTTTGTTGAAAACTTTAATGGCAAAAAGAATTTTCATAATTTTTTTTTGTTACAAACTTTAATAGCAAACTAAAAAGCTTTTATAAAACTCTAATAGCAAAAGGAATCAACTAAAAAGAATAAATAAAAAATAAAATTTGTGCAACTAAAATTATCTAAAATTTATGCAACTAAAATTATATAACTAAATTTAACATATGCAAAAAATAACATTAAAATTTTAAAAACATAACATATGCAAAAAAAATTGCCCGCCACGGCCTGCATACGACTAGAAACCCACCTACAGGTGGGCCAGGATGCAGGCCAGCGGGGCAAGTAGGATCAACAGGGCACAGAAGAACATTAGGCACAACAGGCCTGCATTAGAGAGGAGCTCGACGGGTCTATCGCAGCGGGGCTTATAAACCACTGCGATCGCCTCTCGGCAAGCGAGGTGGGACTAAACTCCCACCGCATCGCGCCAGTTACAGCACAAGCCCTTTGGTCCTGGTTGGTGGCTCCAACCGGAACTAAACCCCCCCCCCCCTTTAGTCCCGGTTCGTGTCACCAACCGGGACCAAAGGTCTCTGCTTCCCGCCCTTTGGGCTGGCGAAAAACACCTTTAGTCACGGTTGGTGGCACCAACCGGGACGAAAGTGTGGCCTTTAGTCCCGGTTGGAGCCACCAACCGGGACTAAAGGTGTGGCTATATAAGCCAACACTTCGCAAATTTCCAATCCCCATCGTGCAGTTCCCCCGACGACGCCGCCAGGCTGCCCGAGCTCGCCGTCGATGCCCTCGCCGTCAGGCTGCTCCACCTCGCCGTCGACGCCCTCGCCGACGCCCTCGACGCCCTCTGCCCCGGCGCCGGCGCCGCTCCCCGCGCCCCTGCCATGCCCTGATGCCGCCCGTGCCCGTGCCCCTGCCCCTGCCCCGACGCCGCCCCCGGCCAGTGAGCCGCCTCGACCTCCTCTTCTCCCTGCTGGAGCAGCTGCCGCGTTGTGCCTCCCCCCTCCTACGCCACCGCACGAAGCAGTAGCTAGCCCCTCCTCCCCATTTGGTCCGGTCCCCTTTCCTCCCTGTCCTCCCTTGCAATATTCTTTTTCCTTTTTTCATGATTTTGCAGAGGTTACGAGGGCTAAATGTGATAGTTAGATAGATAGATGGTAGTTACATAGATAACTTGTTCGTTAGGATTTTTTTAGTTGATGATGATGATGATTGTTAGATGAGGAGAGATAATGATGATTTTTTTATGCTTTGATGATTTTGAGATGATGATGATGATAGATGATTGTTAGATGATGATGTTGATGATAGATGATGATGCTTTTTTTTGTTCATAGAATTTTTTTGTCCATTGATGTATGCTTTTTTTGTTCATATAATTTTTTTGTCCATTGATGTATGTTAAAACTCATATAACTTTACTAAGTTTTACTTTGCCTAAATCGGGGAGAGGCAACTTTACTAACTATTCAAGATTTTTTTTTGTACATAGAAATTTTTTTGTTCATAGAAAATTTTGTTCATGATGATCTTGCTAAAACTCATCTTAAGTTCGAATATATGAGCATTGATGTATGGATGATCCATGGATGTATGCATATTGTTTTTCTATATCGGGGAGAGGCAACTTTACTAAATGGGCATGATGATCTTACTAAGTTTTACTTTGCCTAAATGAGGGAGTAACAACTCATATATTCAAAATTTCCTCCCGGTCCGCTCGCCCGACCAACCCTGGAGGCCACCCCTACCCGTTTGTCGAAGGTGGCGGGTCGGGTCTTATATATAACGCTACAACAATAATATCATATAGCACTGTTGTTATGCATGTATAATACTATTGACATCTAATGTCAAGTTAACAAATTATGTTCCATTGAAACGTAACCCCGATAACTTCTACATGAGGGGGGGGGTCGTTAAAACATAACCCCGATAACTTCGACATGACGGGGGGGGTCATTATAACATAACCCCGATAACTTCGACATGAGAGGGGACGTCGGACATGCATGAGAGAGGCGGTCCGCAAAGTATCCTCTCTCGAAAGATATATAGGACGACTCGTCAGACATGAGGGGGAGGAGTCCTCGACGATGTTTGCCACTAATCCATTGCTCATATGCATATGATTCCTTGTTGTGATATTAATTAAGTCCATGTTTGCCACTAATCCATCTCTCATGTTTGTATATTGTCATGTTGTAATATTTGCAGAAACTATGGACAGAGACTTATAACAAGAAGAGTTATTGGGGGATATAATCCTCGCCGGAGGTGATCCCTTGTCGTTTCTCAATGACAGCGATGGTCAGGAAGGAGAGAATGACGGCTCCGGTGATCCAACAATGGAGGCAGAAGGAGATCATGACGGCTCCGGTGACCGAATGGTGGAGGAAGGAGATCATGATCACGGTTCCGATGACCGAACGGAGGAGGGAGACTTAACTGTTGCAAAGTCCGGCATGGTATATATATATATATATATTAATTAAGTCTGTGCTGAGTTGATGCACTAATTGTTTTGGTATGTACATATATTAACGCTTCTTTCTTCTTTTAGCCCTCCGGATCGAGCCAAACTTCCGTGTCGGGGTACGATACCTATGGGATCCCGAGAGACCCCTTTACGATTCGGCGGGGGGAGAGGTATACGCAAAGAGCAGAACCAACGATCGACGCCGGAAGTTTTTACCCAGGTTCGGGCCGCTAATCAGCGTAAAACCCTTCTCCTGCTTTGTGTTCTTATTGATGTTCTTGAGCCCAGCCTTCAGGAGCGCTCGCAATGAACAGTACGTTCAAAGAGCTGCAACGCATACAGAATGGGCCAGAAGATCCTCCTCCTCTGTAGGAGTTGCCTTGGGCCTCCTTTTATATGCTCAAAGGGGTCACCACAGTGGCAAAATGTACGTACATTGAGGTGTAAAAGTAGCTACAGGGTATCATACCTAACCCCTGACGGATTAGGACAAATGCATTTAATGCACCGTGAGGTGTCCGTTTAGGTGTCCTCACTTTCTTGGGGATGGAAAAAGGGGCCATCCCATCAGTACCGCTTAAGCTCTCCTCCACTGGCGCGTTGCCACGCATCCAGAGAAGGACCCAGAATGTCAGGTTTTGTCGCTATGCTGGAGTAGTGGCAAAGCGACAAAACCTTGCCAGGCACCAAACCTTGCCGGGCGCCAAGCCTTGCCGGACGCCAAGCCTTGCCGGGTGCCAAGCCTTGTCGGGCTCCATAGGCCATCCCGGCAAGGATCTTGCTGGGGAAGCTGGCCTTCGGTTTCCAGCTCTGCTTATCTGCTGATCCTCAGATCTCTGACTTGATGATTTCTTTGGTGGCTTGACTCGACCTCGAACTGTTCCCGGCAAGCCTTGCCGCGAGGATGGCTACAACTGCCCGTGCACAAGTATGCGGTACTAGTGGCCCAATACTTAGTACAACGACAGGAGCCCCCGGGCCTAGGCCATACACAAGTGCGAGGCGTTGTTGGGCTAGGCCCAAACAGTGCATGGGCACGCGTGGCAGGGGATTAACTGCTCGTAAATATCTCGTTTTACTGTGCCCCCCACTACACGCACCGAGTGCGCGACGTGGGAAGCGTGCCTGAAAGGCTGCAACTGCCTCGCGCCTATAGAGGCGCATTCACATTGGGGAATAAAAGAGGCAGCCCCGCTCCTTCCCCATAAAAAGGAGAAGCCACAGAGGCACAAGCCTATTTACCCCCCTCTTCTTCTCAATCTGGCCGTCGCCATCGCCTTCTTCCTCTCGAGCTCAGAGCGAAGCTTTTTCCTCTTCCGCCCGCTGCTTCCACGCTCGCTCCACCCCCGGCTTCCGCCCACACAGCAGCCATGCCGCCCAAGGCCAGCAAAGGCAAGGGCAAGGAGGCGAAAGCCGATGTTCCGGAGAGCGAACTGGTGAAGATGCGAAAAAGGCTTGTCGTCTTCCCCCCATCGATCGATGCTGAAGCTCTGAAGGGGCGATACCAATGCATGTGGGCGAAAGAGACGCAAGCTCATCCCGCCACACGCGTAATTCCAGGTGCTTGTTCCAAAGGTGGATCGGACAGATACCCTTTCTTCACTGCGTATTTCTATTGCAGGCTCTGTCCCCCCTTTTCTGACTTCTTCAATGATATCATGTACAGATACGGCTTTCGTCTTCTCGATTTCACGCCGAATGCGGTACTTTGCATGTCCATCTTTGCCCATCTTTGTGAAAACTTTGTCGGCGTGATTCCCAATTCTGCTCTTTTTCGCCATTACTTCTTCCCTCGCATCCAAAAAGGAGAGGCCCTCTCTGGTTCTATCACCTGGTTTCCAAGGGCTTGGAATAAGGAAATATACCCAGAAGGAGTTTACCATGAAAAGTGGGACGAGTGGCGGGCTGAATGGTGCTGGATCCAGGAAGCAGATCCCCATCCGTTTTGTCTTCCCCGGCAATAGAAGGTGGTCCGCGGCAAGGATTGGAGCGATCTCGCTGCGGAGGACGAGAGGCTCACAATCGCCACCACCAGGATCCTTCGCCTGAAGGCTGCCGGGTTGACGATGGAGATGATCGGCTTCGAGTTTCTCCGCCGCCACATCGCCCCTTTGCAGAACAGGGGAAGGCCAGCTTGGGAATACAGGAACGCGGCAGATGTTATGAGATTGCGCCCCGGGCTGAACAACAATCTGACCACTATGCAGCTTGGCGCTCTCCCTCAAAAACTATTCCAGCGCGAAGACAAGCACCGGCTGCCGGCAAGGATTGTCCCCTTGTGCAAAAATTCTGCCTTGGGGTCAATCATCGCCTTCCTGTCGATGTTCAACGCCCACGGTCTTGACCCGACCTGTGCCGAGCCAACCGAGGAGGAATCGCAGATGTTTTTTGACAGCTTGACGGAGAGACCTCTCTGGCAAGAGTCAGATTTCATCCGAGCCACCACCGACCAAGAAGTAGCTTACATTGCTACTAGGGTGGAGGAGGCAAATCTTGCCGCGGAGGCCGGTAGCGTCGGCTTCAGAGAGTGGGAAGCCAGCGACGCAGAGGTAGTAGTGGAGGTAAAACCTGCCGGGGAGGACAAAGTTGCCGGGGAACAGAGCAGCGCAGCCGCTGAGAGCTCGTCCGGCGAGGACACGGCCGAAGAAG
The DNA here is from genome assembly GCA_011799875.1 of Thinopyrum elongatum. Lineage (NCBI taxonomy): Eukaryota > Viridiplantae > Streptophyta > Magnoliopsida > Poales > Poaceae > Thinopyrum > Thinopyrum elongatum. The sequence continues at coordinate 46,549,657 of CM022297.1, read as the reverse complement.
AAACGCAATAAGAGCTCCCACCCCCGAAGAAGACGAAGCGTGTTCTTCGGAAAGCTGCATCTGGCATCCCGGCAAGCCAGCCTTCTTCGAGCGGCGAGGCTCCCGGCAAGAAAGTGGCCGGCAAGACTGGACCGCGGCAGGGGGCTCGTCAATAGCCTGCGCGGCGCGCGAGACCCACACCAGCGGCCACTGCTGGGGCGGCAGGGGGGTCTCGTACTACCGCAACGAAGGCTGCCCCGGCGCCTTCCACAGCCAAGCGGCCTAGGACCCCTCCTCCGCCTCCCCACTCAGACATTGCAGCGGAGGTCGATTTTGACATCTCCGGCTTTAGTCCGGAGCGAGAGGAAGAAGAGTGAGTACCTTGCCACAGCTTTTATATTCCAATCTTGGATTGATCTTACTAAGTTGCTCGTATTGTCCCTGTAGTGATGCAGAAACGTTGCTGGAGAGGATGGCGAAGAGGTCAAAGACTTCTATGGGCGACGAGCCCCCAGCAGGCTCCACGAGCGTGCCAGAGACCGTCGTTGCCAGCCCGGAGCCCAGTCCTCAACGCAGCCCCCAGCGCAGCCCCCAGCGTAAGTTCACTATTCTTTTTCCGCTGGCGGGTGCCGAGGCTTCCATTCTTGCCGCTGGCATCCTTGGGTTCACAGGAGAAGAACGGCAACAAGGAGAGCTGTCGGAAGACATCCCCATTGTGCCACCTTCATCGACCACTCCCCCCACAAGCACGTCCCCGGCAAGAGATCCTGCTGACGAGCCCATCCTAATTGAGGAGGAGCCGGCAGGTGCGGACTCCGGCAACCCACCCCTGGCAACCGGAGTTGCCGGGAGGGGCGAAGCCACCTCCCAACAGCCCGACGCAAGTAATCAGTTGCCTCAGAGTGCTTGTTACTCTTTCCCTTCTCTCTCTGTCTTTAGTCGCTTCAAACTTCAATCTCGATCTTATTGTGTTTTCCTCCTTCGTCCTTCAGAGTTCCCTGTGATGGAACACATGGACGTCGACGTTGTCATCCTGGAGACCACCAGGGATGCTGCTGCCGAAGCAGACAGGATCGCTGCCAGCGAGGCCACCAAGGATGACACTGTTGAGGCTGGTGGTGCTCTCGACGGGGAGGCCGCCAAGATTGCACAAGTGGAACCCGCCAAGGAACCTACTGATGGGGGCGACAGGGAGGCTGATGACCACACTGACGGCATTCCTGCTGTAGGAGCGCCAGGCACTGCACCGGCCACGGAGCCCCCTGCCACTGGTGAGGCGGTCACTGAAGACCAGCCGTCTACATCCGAAGGCCCCTCATCCAGCAAATACCTCAAGGTTGGCGAGAACCTGTTCATCAACTTGCCGGGGACGGCAAGCACTGGGGCACCAGCCGAAGGAGAAGTTTTTGAAGAAATCATCGCTGCTGCCGGGCTCGAAGTTGTTGATGATCCCAGCGCTAGCAGCGGCAAATCTGAAGACGATCAGCTCCTTCAGGCCATGGGCGAGAATTTCCGCAAGCTCCAGGCTCTCCACCGCGCTCGGAAAGATAAAGCGGACTCCAGAATGGCAGTTGTCGAGGCGGCCGAAGCGGATTTTCAAAGGCGCGTCGCACAGATGCAAGTCTGGCACGCCGAGGCCTTCCAAGAGTTGGTTGCCGGCCGGGAACAAGTGAGCCAGTAGTGGACAGAGAACCTCCTAAAGCAATCCGATATGGAGAAGGCGCATGATGAAGCTGCTCAAAGGATTGCTGCCGAAGATGCCCTCCTGATGGGGCGCCGCGTTGCTCTTGATGCTCATGAGGAAGATCTCACCGCACGTGAGCAGGTGCTCACCGCCAAGCTTCGCAGCAAAGATGAAGATATCGAGAATCTTGTCGAACGGCAGACCCAGGAGCTGGAGCAAAAACATAAGGAGGCACTCGAAGCTCTGACTGCAAGTCACGCCGGCAAGCTCAAGGAGGCCGTCGATGCTACAGAAGCTGCAGAGGCCGCCAAGAACGAGCTGGGCGACAAGGTGAAGAGGCTGGAAACAGATCTCGAAGAGCACGGCAAGGAGCTGTCGACGCTCAAGGGTGACAGGGAAAAAACCCTCCACTCCTTGGCGGAGATGCAAGTTGCCCTGTCCGACAAAACCAAGCAGCTCTCCTCTGTGGCTGATAACATTGCGGTTCTGGAGCTGAAGCTGACCACGCTGCAGAAGTCTCTCGAGGCCGGCAGGGCCCGTGAGAAGGCTCTACTCAAGGATCTCCAAGTAGAGAGGAACCTGCTCAAGAGCGCCGCTGAAGCCCAAGCTGATTACGAAAAGGGAGTGGAGATCTGGACTGGACGTCTCATCGCCACCGCGGAGAGGCTTACGGCAGAACTGTCAACCATGGGCCTGTCGAACTTCAAGTATTCTTCCGAGGAAAGAATATCTCCAAGTGCCAGGTTGACGATGTTCTTTGAAAGCATCATCAACGCCTTGAGGGTGCTCCAATCTAGCCGGGCGACCCAATTGGCCAACGAGACTCGCCGGCTTTGCCGGGCCGTCCTCCGCAAGGTGCTCATCAAGGTGGTGCATAGCAATCCCGGCATCGACCTCTCCAACGCGCTCGGCCATCTGCCAAGGGACGCAAATGTTGAGGCGCTTGAAGAGTGCATCGCGCCTATCCTTGAGAAGGTGGACTCCATCAAAAGGATCGAAGGCCAGCGCAGGGATTGAGTGCTCCCCCTTTTCTTGCCGTCGTCATTCCATGTAAAAGACAATTAAGTCTCAAGTTAGAATTGCGGCAACTCATGGATGTAATATAATTCGCCTATGTTTAGGTTCATGCTTGCTATTTTCCTTGTCTGATTCCCTTATGTATGGAGTTCACCCTACACTTACTGAAAAACTTGCCGGCGCACAACCTGCCGCGAGCGCTGGGTGCGGGACTTCAGCAGCCTGCTGGAGGCGCAGCGGCCGGCGAGACTCCTTGGTGTTCTCAGTGCAGCCACTTAAATTGTTGAGCAGGCTCGAAACAAAATAAGGGCGCAACCGATTACAACAAGGGTTCCTTCGCGTGCAGATTTTCCATACAAAAGTCGAAATCGTCCAAGGAAATAACTTTGTAATAAAAGAAAAACTTGCTCTGAGTTTTTAGGACTTAGATTTCTGTCTTTGTCCTTCCTCCGGCAAGCGTCGATTTCGAACGTCGCCAACTGATATTCATATCTCCCTTCCCCCCCCCCCCCGGCAAATGTGCACGCGAGGAATCCTTCTGTCTTTTAAAAAGAAAGAAGAGAAAATAAAGACATGAAACCTTGGCGGTTCGTTAGAACTTACCGGGAGTAGGTGTCATACAACATCTTAGACAAACATGCATATATAAATATGAACATGGGAATCAATAAGGGAATGTACAACACTTAAATTTATTCATCTGCGCTCAGGGTCTGCGCCTGGCTTTGTACAAAGGATCACATGCCTTGCCGGCAAGACTTGTACAAAAGGGTGGTTGCCGGGGGCCCCCGGCAACCGCGCCTTATGGGTAGAACTTGCGAAGATGTTCGATATTCCAGGAATTGCTTACTGGAACGCCATCTTCGGTCTCCAGGCGGACAGCGCTGGGCCTGGTGACTCGTACTACCCGATAAGGGCCTTCCCACTTTGGCGTCAACTTGTTTGAATTCTTGGCGGACTTAATCCGCCGAAGAACAAGGTCGCCTTCCTCAAGGCTTCGGGCATGAACTTTGCGGCTATGATAGCGGCGCAAAGCTTGTTTGTAGCGTGCAGCTCGCACAGCGGCCTGAAGACGATTTTCCTCAAGGAGCACAGCGTCATCTTACCGCAGTTGCTCTTGCTCAAGCTCATCATAAGCGAGCACTCGAGGAGATCCATATATGAGTTTTGTGGGGAGAACTGCTTCCACTCCGTAGACCAGAGCGAAGGGCGTCTGGCCGGTGGCTCGATTTGGTGTCGTTCTGATTGACCAAAGAACCACCAGCAACTCATCAATCCAGCGTCTTCCGCACTTTTTCAGTCTGTCAAAGGTTCTGGTCCTGAGACTGCGCAGCACTTCAGCATTGGCCCTCTCCGCTTGGCCGTTGCTTCTCGGGTGAGCAACAGAGGCAAAACAAATCTTGCCGCCAAGGTCTTGGACGTACTGCATGAAGGTGCGACTTGTGAACTGCGTGCCGTTGTCGGTGATGATCCTGTTGGGCACACCGAAATGGCAAACAATTCCCTTAAAGAACTTGACGGCTGATTGTGCTGTCACCTTCCTCACTGCTTCCACCTCCGGCCACTTTGTGAACTTGTCGATAGCAACGTACAAGTACTCAAAGCCCCCGGTAGCACGGGGAAAAGGGCCCAGTATGTCGAGCCCCCGGACCGAAAATGGCCAGGAGAGAGGGATTGTCTGAAGAGCTTGAGCTGGTTGATGTGATTTCTTCGAATGAAACTGGCACGCTTCACACTTGGTGACTAGTGCAGTTGCATCCTGAAGAGCGGTGGGCCGAAAGAAACCTTGCCGGAACGCTTTCCCGGCAAGCGCTCTTGTCCCTATGTGAGAGCCACATATGCCTCCATGTATCTCTGCCAACAGCTCTAGTCCATCCTCCCGAGGGATACACTTCAATTTCACACCGTTTGGTCTCTTTCTGTACAGGACGTCATCGACGAACTTGTACATAACAGACCGACGGGCTACTCTCTCTGCTTCTTCCTGTTCCACAGGGAGTTCTCCTGTCTGAAGGAAATGGACAATGTGCTGCGCCCATGCTAGAGCCTGAGACTTGACAGCTAGGACTAAAGGCATCTCCTCTGCCGGGGGAACGTTTGTCTCGACAGCAAGGGCCTGAGGCCCTGCCGGAGCCTGTTGTTCCCCGGCAGGCATGTCGATCCCGGCAGCTTCCTTGTCGGCGGCTCCGGGGAGCTCTGCCAGGAAGTACTGGCCAGAGTTCAACTTTCTTCTCTTTTCTTGCCGCATTGATGGCGCCACGGATGGTTGAGTCAATTGGAGCACAAAAGTTCCTGGTTCCACAGGCAACTTGAGGGCGGCACGCTTTGACAGGTCGTCGGCAACACTGTTCTCGGCACAAGGAACGTGCTCCATTTGCAGACCGTCAAAGCGCTCTTCCATTTTCCTCACTTCATCAACGTAGGCTTGCATCAATGGATTTTGATAACTCTTGTTAACTTGCCTGACGACAAGTTGTGAATCGCCTTTGATGACGAGCTTTTTGATACCAAGGTCTGCCGCGATCCTAAGACCGGCAAGCAAACCCTCGTATTCTGCAGTGTTGTTGGTCGAACTCTCACGGGAAAGTGCATTTGGATTACGTACTTGAGGTGCTCTCCGGTGGGTGCAACAAGCAGCACGCCAGCACCGGCGCCTTGCAGCGAGAAAGCCCCGTCAAAGTACATAACCCATTGCTGATCGATTTCCTTGCCGGGGAGAGTTGTTTCCTGAACCTCTTCGTCTGGCGTTGGGGTCCATTCTGCAATGAACTCCGCCAAGGCCCTGCTCTGAATCATCGAAGTGCTTTCAAACTTGAGGCCGAAGCTGGACAACTCCAACGCCCACTCCACGATCCTGCCGGTTGCCTCCGGATTTTGCAAAATCCGTTGCAACGGAAAGCGAGTGACGACGGTGATTTCATGTGCTTGAAAGTAATGGCGCAGCTTCCTCGAGGCCATAAGTAGGCCGAAAAGCAACTTCTGCACACCAGAATATCTTGACCTAGCTCCTTGTAAAAGAGAGCTAATAAAATAGACTGGGCGCTGCACCACCTTCTTCTTCTGCACGGGTTCTTCTGTTTGCGTAGATCCTGTGTTGCCGGGATCAACCCTTGCCGGGGAAGATCTTGCCGTGTCATCTGGCGGTCCTGCCGCTGGTGTTGCTTCCTCATCAGCCTCTCTCTGCACCACTAGCGCAGCACTAACCACTTGATTTGTTGCTGCCAGATACAGCAGCAACGACTCTTTTGGTTTAGGCGCGACTAGCGTCAGCGGAGAGGAAAGGTAATTCTTCAAATCTTGCAGCGCAGCCTCCGCCTCCGGAGTCCATTTCATTGGACCTGCCTTCTTCAAAATTTTGAAGAAGGGCAGGGCGCGCTCAGCAGATTTGGAAATAAACCTGCTTAGAGCAGCAACACAGCCGGCAAGGCGACGCATATCCTTGACGCGCCTCGGCGCTTCAATTTGCTCAATAGCATTGATCTTGTCGGGGTTCGCTTCGATTCCCCGGCAAGATACAAAGAATCCGAGGAGCTTGCCGGAAGGAACACCGAACACGCACTTCTCAGGATTGAGCTTCAAGTTGATCTTGCGCAGATTGGCAAATGTTTCTTCTAAATCTTGAATGAGCATCGCTTTGTCTTTGGTTTTGACCACTATGTCATCCATATACGCCTCCATATTTCTATGGAGTTGAGGCTCAAAACCAATTTGGATTGCTCTAGCAAATGTTGAACCAGCACTTTTTAACCCGAAAGGCATTCGTATGAAACAATACGTACCACATAGGGTGATAAATGTGGTCTTCTCTTCGTCTTCTTTTGCCATAAAGATCTGATGATACCCTGAATAGGCATCAAGGAAGGACAGGAGATCACAACCAGTGGTGGCATCCACAATCTGGTCGATGCGCGGCAAGGGAAAGGGATCTTTTGGACAAGCTTTATTGATATCTGTATAATCGATACAAAGCCTCCATTTCCCATTCGCTTTCCGTACAACAACCGGATTGGCCAACCAGGTTGGATGAAGCACTCCTTTGACCAGTCCTGCCGCCTCCAGCTTTCTGATTTCTTCGGCAATGAATTCTTGCCGCTCCAAGGCTTGCTTCCTGACCCTTTGCTTGACGGGCCGCGCATGAGGACAGACAGCAAGGTGGTGCTCAATTACCTTCCTGGGAACACCGGGGATGTCAGACGGTTGGCATGCAAACACGTCGACATTCGCCCGCAGGAAAGCAACAAGCGCGCTTTCCTATTTGTCATCTAGGGAGGAACTTATGGTGAAAGTTCCCCCCGTTCCGTCCTCTCTGACAGGCACCTTTTTGGTCTCCGGCGGAGCAGCCTTGGACTTCTTGTTCTTGCCGGTGGAACTCTCTGGTACGTCCTCGACGGAAGCGCAGCACTCCGAGGAGGTGCGCTTGCCGGAGTTCACGCCAAGGTTCTTGCCGGTCTTCTTCTTCCCCCCAGGAGTTCCAGCGGCAGGAGCAGGTGCCTTGATGGCAGGTGTTGCAACTGCTTCCCGGTAAAGTTGGTCGGCACAGATAAGCGCATCTTTCTTATCGGAATGGATAGTGATGACGCCCAACGGCCCAGGCATCTTCAGAACGTTGTACGCGTAGTGTGATGCCGCCATGATCTTAGCCAGCGCTGGCCGACCAAGGATCCCATTGTATGACATGGGGATCTTGGCGACATCAAACACCACCTTCTCAGTCCTGAAGTTGAGCTCGCTGCCAAATGTCACCGGCAGCATAATCTTGCCCTTAGGCTAAATTCTTCCCGGATTGACCCCTTGAAACGTGCCCGTTTCCTCGAGGTCCTCGTCGGGAATTTGGAGCTTTTTAAGCACATCTGGTGAGATTAAGTTTAGGCCGGCCCCGCCATCAACTAACATTTTCGTCACCTTGAGGTTGCGAATCGTTGGTGAGACCAACAATGGCAAACACCCGACCGGAGTTATGCGATCAGGGTGATCCTCGGTGTCGAAAATGATAGGCGTGCTGGACCACTTCAGGGGCCTACATGCATCTGGGGATGGCTCTGGCGCATTGACCTCCCGCACCCACTGTTTGAGTTGGCGGTGGGAAGAATGCAGCGAGGCACCCCCATCGATGCACATGGCCTCTGTAGCCTTCTGAAATTCTTGCTCACTGGATTCCTCATCCTCTTCCTTCTGCACCCACGCCGTCGCCCGTACGCGAAGGTGTAGGCAAAACGGCCGTGGACGGTTGCGCCGTCGCAGCGCTCTTCTTCTTGGGTGGCATGATGATGAAGATGATGAAGAAACTAAGGCGCCGATCACTAGATCAGGTTCACGCAACCTTCAATCCCCCTACCTGGCGCGCCAAAGATTTCGGGGTACGACACCTATGGGATCCCGAGAGACCCCTTTACGATTCGGCGGGGGGAGAGGTATACGCAAAGAGCAGAACCAACGATCGACGCGGGAAGTTTTTACCCAGGTTCGGGCCGCTAATCAGCGTAAAACCCTACTCCTGCTTTGTGTTCTTATTAATGTTCTTGAGCCCAGCCTTCAGGAGCGCTCGCAATGAATAGTATGTTCAAAGAGCAGCTACGCATGCAGAATGGGCCAGAAGATCCTCCTCCTCTATAGCAGTTGCCTTGGGCCTCCTTTTATATGCTCAAAGGGGTCACCACAGTGGCAAAATGTACATACATTGAGGTGTAAAAGTAGCTACAGGGTATCATACCTAACCCCTGACGGATTAGGACAAACGCATTTAATGCACCATGAGGTGTCCGTTTAGGTGTCCTCACTTTCTTGGGGATGGAAAAAGGGGCCATCCCATCAGCACCGCTTAAGCTCTCCTCCACTGGCGCGTTGCCACGCATCCAGAGAAGGACCCAGAATGTCAGGTTTTGTCACTATGCTGGAGTAGTGGCAAAGCGACAAAACCTTGCCGGGCGCCGAAGCTTGCCGGGCACCAAACCTTGCTGGGTGCCAAGCCTTGCCAGACGCCAAGCCTTGCCGGGCACCAAGCCCTGCCGGGTGCCAAGCCTTGCCGGGCTCCACAGGCCATCCCGGCTAGGATCTTGCCGGGGAAGCTAGCCTTCGGATTCCAGCTCTGCTTATCTGCTGATCCTCAGATCTCTAACTTGATGATTTCTTTGGTGGCTTGAATCGACCTCGAACTGTTCCCGGCAAGCCTTGCTGCGAGGATGGCTACAACTGCCCGTGCACAAGTACGGGGTACTAGTGGCCCAATACTTAGTACACCGACATTCCGTAAGGAGATGAGGCCCGAAGAAAAGGTTGCGCCAGGATGAAAGGTTCACGATCACAGACGTCATGAAAGATGGCCAACCGATTGCTCCCAAGCGGACCAAGGACGCATTTGTACATCAGTGCGGAGTTGTTGTTAGGGACAGCGTCCCGATCAGCATCCAACAATGGAATAAGAATAAGGACCCTGAAGTTTCTTATGTCCAGGATAGACTGAAAGATGATCTTTGGACCTCGCAGATGACAAATTTCAGCCTACCACGAGAGGAGGATCCGAATAAGCCAGTTATAGAGTGAAAGGTCAAGTCGTTTGCTCTTAAGAAGATGGTAGAACTATTCAGGAACTGGAAGAAAGAGTTGAACACAAAGTTTGTCAAGAAAGAGGAGACTCCAGAATTCATCGATCGATATGAGAAGATAGGAGATCACTGGCCCGCATTTGTGGCCTACAAGAACTCGGAGAAGGGTAAGAAAAGGTCGCTGACAAACAAGCAAAATGCTGCAAAGAAGAAGGATCACCATCACACAGGATCAGGTGGCTACTACAAAGCCCGGCCGTTGGGGAACAAAGCTGAGCAAGACCTGCTTGCTAAAGGGGTCCAACTAGCGACATTGCACTGGCCAGATCATTCAAGGACTTGGTTCTTCGGGGTTGGGGGAACTTTGGACCCAGAAATAGGGGAGTGTGTTTGGACAGATGAGCAACCTGCAATACCCATCCGGAAGCTTCAGAAAGCAGTCAAGGCAGCGCAGGAAGGGACGTTCATTCCCGACAGAGAGAAGGACGAGCTGACAGAGGCCCTCGGGAATCTTGAACACCCTGGACGAACACGAGGCACATCAAGCTCCGTTCCATGGGTGCATGGGTTTCCCAACAGCGGTGGTTATAGAAGCTGAGAGAGAAAGAGGAAACTAGAAGCAAGCGAAATGCAAAGCTCAGTGCAAGATTAGCAAAACTAGAGGAACTTGAGAGCTAGCGAGCTACCGGCCAACCATCTCAGCGGCACGAAGATCCTTCCTTCGACACTGCCCCAGAAGCTACCCCACCATCTCAGTGGAGAAGCAGTGTGGTTTCCACGGAGCTCGTTCAGCCTGATTTCACGGCCTCGCTACCCCGTGGATAGTATCACAGCAGCTGAACATTGTGTCCTAATGATGAAATGCCAGAACCTGACCTTGAAGGCGGCGGTCAGCTCTGTTGTACCTCCTCGAGGTGAGGGAACTTTTCATTGCCGTCCGATTCCACATGGCTATGCTATTGTGACGGTGGATGAAATAATGGATGGATTTGATGGGCTGGAGCTTGAGTTCCCAACAGGTGAAGGGGATATTTTTCTGGAAAATGCTTTGAGGAGTACCTATCTAGGGAGAAAGGAGTACATCAAGCTTCCAAACTGGACGTCGCCTCAGCAGACTCAGCCGCAGGAGGCCCCTCAGCAGACTCGTCACAGTCCAGCTCAGCCGTCTCAGCTGACTGAGTCGTCTCCAGCGCGTGAGCTATCTCCGCCGCCTCAGCCGCCGTCTCCGGCGCGTCAGCAGACTCCGCCGCCTCCTCTGACGCGTCGGCGCACTTCGCCTCCTCCTCTGCCTCCTCCGGCGCATCAGCAGACTCCGCCGCCTAAGCAACGGCGGAAGAGAGACGCAGCCGCTTCGGCGGCTAGCAGTACAAGCGGAGGCGGGAAGAAATTCAAATATGGTCGAAGCCTCAAGCCTCTTCCAAAATTACCATGTGAGGGGACTGGCAAGGAAACCGATGAAATCATGGAAGCCGAAGTGCAGGCCCATTTTGAACGGAAACCTCCACCTCGGAATGAAACGGTAGATCCAGTGAAAGCAAAGCGCACTCTGGATGCCCTTAAGCGACCACCACCGCCTCCGCCACAATCCAACTATGAACGCTGTAGTGAAAAGACATATGATGAAAAGTGGTGGTTGGGAAGTACTACCAGTGCTGCAAGGGAAGCAAAACGAAGAAGTGGGAAAACAATTCCCCAGCTCGGTGAACAGGAGAAGCAATCGTGCCCTCCGCTCATGGTGTCTAGCGATATCGCTAGTCATCCGGGGCTACTGCCCGGTACCAATCTTGGTGATTACGTGGGCGATGATGTACAGTTTGAAATGTTAGAGGCAGTAGAGATCTTTAGATACGAGCATGGGAAGCCTCTCGTCAAACCTGATCATCCTCCTCTAACAACGATGATGCGAAGATTGCATGAGTGGTACTTGGAAAGCTGCATGAAGAATGGGACCGATAGTTTCATGCTAAGAATTCAAGATGAGCACGACCTCATTGGAGTTGAGGTGATGCCTGTTGAATTTGTGGAATTATTTCAGTTATTCAATCAAGAGGCCCTCGACAAACAACTCATGACTTGATACAGTCTATAAGTATTACTTCTGTAATTAAGTCTTTAGCTCAGCTCGTTCATTGCATGTATATATAATTATCCTCACTATATTATGCAGATTGAAGATAGTCGAATGCAAAAAAGGACAAATCTATGACATTGGGTTCATTAGCCCAAATACCGTAAATGTATGGACGGTACAAAACAGAGTTGAAGATACTGTGGAAAACTTGCTATAATCGTTCCTTCGACATCAAAACAAAGGGAAAATACTCTTTCCTTACAACTTCAAGTGAGTGTTACTGTCTTGTGCATATTCGATTTCGCTTACTCGAGGTTAAGTAATGTAATTGATGAGTTATGCTTGCACAGGTTTCACTTTATTCTACAATCCATTAAGCTTGACGGGGGAGTAGTTACTGTCTTAGACTCGAGACGTAAAGATCCCAAGGATTATGCGGACATGACTGCAATGCTCCAGAAGTAAGTTCATTCATTATCGCACCATATCGGCAACTTTCGTTCATTTCCTGATATCAAGTAATCATTTTCTTTTCCTTGCAAGGTTTGGAAAAGGTTCAACGGAATGGTTCCGGGTCTAGAGAAAAAGGAGCAGCGATTTACACACCCCAAATTAAGTAGTACTAGCTAGTTCCGCGCATCTCTCATTGATTCTAGTTTCATCAATACCATTTATCATGCTTGATTATCAGTTTGATTGAACTCTATTCTCGTAAAGTGCTACTGGCAGGAAGGCGGGAATCATTTATGTGGATACTACGTTTGCGAGTTCATGCGCAGCTCGACCTCTGAGCGGGGCTACTCTAACAAACAATTTGAAGTACGTAAACAATATTCACAATTTTATTTTATTACCATCAATTGTGTTGAGTTTCATTCATATATATGTATTGACCCCCTTCTTTAAATTAGATGTGGCAGATGCGGAATGAACTCCTACCACATGATCGCTTACGAGCAATTCAAGAGGAATTGGCGGGATTCTTTCTTGACCACGTCATACATAAAGACGGAGAATACCATGAGGAAATTCAAGTCGATTTTTGGTAGATGATGTCAGGGATCGTAAGAGATGTTATATTGTATATATGTAGTACCGTCGGATAGATATACGAAAACTTGTTGTTCAACCAAGCACGGAGAAAGAGAGGTCACTTCTCTCTATATATGTTCATGATCACGATGTTGTGTAACTAATGGTTCCTTCATTTGCTTACTAGCTAGCGTCGAGTTCTCTCTGTATGTAGTAGCTACAGTCGACCAAGCACGGAGAAAGAGAGGTCACTTCTCTCTATTTGTAGTAGCTATAGCTAACACAATATGAAACACCTAAATTAACCCTCCAAAACCCCTAACCCGCCCCCCCCCCCCTTCAAAAAAATAAACCCCAGCGCCTGGGAGCTGCTGACCGGGACCGTTAGTTTTGTCCCGGTTCAAGAACCGGGACTAAAGGCCCTCTGGAACCGGGTCGAGTACCCTATTTTCTACTAGTGCTTCCTGTACATTGTTAACAAAAATGGAACAAATGTCAGCCTTAATCTCAGCAGCATGAGCTACATGACGAAATAGGGTTTCCCGCTGCTTTATATTATAAAGCAACGAACACCGATCACAAGGTAACTGCTAAGACAAACAACACATCAAGCCCAAAAGGAAAAAGAAGAAGAAATAAATGCTAACAATGGCAGCTCGGCAAGCATGGATGATCCGCCACCGACGCGCCCTCCATCCGCGTCCCACCACTCGTCATGGGACCGGACGGCCGCGTACCAAGTAGCACCTCCAAGAAGGAAGGCGACGCAAATGATGAAACTGCCCGGATATGTCCTAGGGTTTCGTCCGGCACGCGGAGGGGGAGCAGGGGATGGGTAGCACCGACGCCCTTCAGGAAGGAATGGCGGCACTCTCAGGCGTCACCGCGTCGAAGCCGGATGAACCGGCCGGGATTTCACCCGCACCCCCAAGCACCGCCACCCATACGAACCAGAGCCATCCAACCATCTTGCCACCCGCAAGCATGCGCCACCACAGTCTTGGACTCATCCACGCCGTCCCGCTACGAATACCACCACGAGGTCAAGAGAACAGAGTGAAGGAGCGCCCAGAAGCAAGGGCGGAAGCACCGGAGCCGCATGGGAGGGAACCGACTCCACCGCCATCGTGTCGAAGTCCTGTGCCTCCAGCACCGACGCGGATTGCCGATCGGACGCCGCAGCATAGGAAAACCAGGCCACCTGGGCCCGGCCGGGCCCATATCGGCGCCGCAAAGCCCCGGCCGCCGCGCTGCTGCACACCAGCAACCGAGCAGCCACCCTCCACCAGCCTGACGCGCTGCCACCGCCTCCTGAGACCCACGCCGACGCTACGCCCCCCCCCCCCCCCCCACAGACCCAGATAGGTCCCAAAGGGCCCAGATCTGGGCCAGGCGGGCGCCGCCGCGCCACCCCACCACCAACGACGACGCCGCCGCCCAGAGTCCGCCCCCGCCCGCGCCAGGAGCACCTGCCGCCGCGCAGGACCGTTGCCACCTAGGGGCACCACCCGCAGCTGCTGTGCCCTGCGTCGGAGGAACCCCAGGTGGGGAGAGACCATGGGCCGCCGCCGCCAGCGTCGCCTGGGCTAGGCCCGTGGCGGGCGCCGGCGACGGCAGCGGGGAGGTAGAGATGAGAGGGGGATTTCGCGGAGGGAGGTGCAGGGCGCGGGCGGTCACTCACGGGGCGACACGGTCGCGGTCGTGGGTGTCGCTCAACCGATTGCTCTTGTTTTTACCTTCACTAGCTGCATCAGCTATATGGAAGAATGGCACCAAAAATTGGGATAGAAATGATAGTCTCCAGTTGGGTCAATTTGAATTGTAGGCATATAATGGATTTCGACGCGCTGGTCCGGCGTGCGACTGCTGGTCATTGCTACCGAAGTTTATGCCACTCATGCTTCAAAAGATACAAGTACAAGACAGTAGATCACGTAGCTCTCTTTTCACGTCTATGTTTCCAGGATCTAATTTTTGAGCGTCCAGCAGAGCATCACAAGATTGTTTGTACTCCTAGATGTAGAGCACATCAAAGGCACGTGAGCGACTGCATAGACTGCAGAGTAGAGGAACACAATGGCAAGTTAGACGTGTAGTAACTCACTTTGAGTCGCATGTGAGCTGCAGCCTGCGTTTATAAAGATGTGTATATGCGTATGTATGAGCGTCTACAAACATCTGTCGTCCTTCAATTACCAAGGTTCAGATTGGGGATGGGACAACTACGGCTTTTTTGGTGTGATCTATGGCTCCCTCTCACATAACACCCTTGCCCAGCCATTCAATGCACTGTACACCCATTCCAACAGGCAAACCGCCTCCGTGGTTAGGGTTTTGGCTTCGCGTGATCTTACTGGTGACCTGGCCTCTAGGCTGTCTTACACGGCTACTTGCGAGCTAACTTCTTTATTAACTACTTTAGCCACGGTAAACTTGAATTCGCAGGTCGCAGACAAAACAATATCAAGGGACCTAGGTAAGCCGCTAACCACTAAAGTTTGAGGGTGTATGAATCCGATGCGAAGAGATGATCTTCGTCGTCGTAGAGTACATATCTCGCTGTGGCCCGTATGATGGCTCGCTGGCTTGCTGCCATTAAACCCATTAAGTTACGGTAGAATGATGACCAACCAGCTACTCCACGTGGCGCATGTTGGTTGGTCACGGTGAGAAAGTGTTTGATTTTTTTTAAAGGCAGTGAGTTTTTTTTTCTTTTCGAGAAAAGTTTTTCGAGCCTTTTTCTTTTTGAGATGGATGTGATGTCCGTGTGACGCGAGAGTGTTTTTATTTCTATTTCAAGATGAAGGTGAGGTGCGCACAACTTTCTCTCAAATGGCCCGCAATGACAGACCTCAACCACTCGTAGATATGGAAGATCAATTACGGGCACCTGCAGCGAGGCAAGCGCCTGGAACATGCGCTCTTCGGCCCATTGCACACCGAAGACAGCTCTCGGCCAAAACAAAACCAAAAAGTGCTGTTCAGTCCAAAAAAAAAAACAAAGACTGGATCTTCCGCCTAAGTTAGATCCCTCTTCGGCCTACACAAGGCTGACGGGATCATATAATTGTAATTTACGAATACGTCATATATTATCTGAATTGTTATAAAAAGTATTTTAGAACAAATCCATATTTTTACTTCACTAAATTTCGGCAGGACCTAGCCGATCCCTCAATATAACGGAGCAGAATTTCGTTTTTTCCAACTTATGCATTTCTACTTTACATTACAACTACATATTAGCACACATATAGAAACTAAACATAATAATGAAGGTGCAAGCAAATCATGAATATAATTCACATACCGAATTCAAAGTTTACAAACCAAATTATTCAAATTCAAACACATGAATGGTTCAAATGTAGCAAATAACATGATAGAAACACAACTAGAAATTGCTATGAAGATGCCAATGATGCTCAACAAGATCTTGTTGTAACCGGTTATGAAGTTGTCTGTTCTTGATCCTACGATACTCTTCCAGGAATGCCTGGATCCTATTTGCATCGTACTCTGCCTCAACAAGTGTCCGGCTGATGATGTACCAAAATTTCTGTGGCGTATCTCTCTCATCTTCAATGATCATGTTATACAAAATGGTACAAGTCATGATTTGCCATACAACCTTGGAGCTCCAGTACCGAGCCACAAAAAATTGCAAAACGCTTCTGAAGCACACCGAAGGTTGTGTCCACATATTTCCTAGCCGCTTCGCAATGTTGGGCAAAGTGAGTATTTTTTATACCTTTTGGACGCGGAATTTTTTTTTACTAATGTGGCCCATGGGGGATGGATGATTTTCGCAAGGTAGTGTTTAGGGGATCCGAGAGAAATCCGACGGATCGGTTAAGGCGGCGGCGGGGGCGTTTCACCTCGATTCCGGCGACGATGATGACCGGCGAATGGCTTGGACTTGGGTAGAAGGGCGGTGAGGGCCAAGGGAGGCGGCGATGTAGTTGCGGGGCCGGTGGATGGTCGACGGGAAGTGAGCCGGTGAAGAAGCAGCGGGGAGTCGGGAGGTGCGAGAGAGCCAAGAAATTTTACTCCGAACTGTCGCATCCGAGTAGTTTGAGGCGAAGTAAAAAATTTACTCCACTATTCGGTTTTGCCCAGCTCCGGCGTGGGAGTGGCGATGACGGCGGCACGCCTTTGATTCGCTTCAGTGTTTGTAGTTGTCGCTGGGTGGTCTACGGATCTGCATGTATTTTTATTTTTTTTGGTGTTTGTTGTACTGCCAATGATTTAAGATAAATAAATCTGAAGTTTTCTGGAAAAAAAAAAACATCGGCACATCAGGCCGTGGCTCACCCAAAATTTTTGGGAAACAACTAATTAAGGACAGTATAACCGCACCTAAAGTGAGCTCTCACAGCGATTTGCGTTTTCGTCCGTCCGTTCTCGCGATCTGAGCGTTTCTGGTCGTCGGATCTCGTCTGAGAAGCGATCTACGCCACACTGTGCGAAATTTGGCCCGGCTGTCCTGTGGGCTGCTGCTCCACAGGCCGAAACTGAGCCCTCTCGTGCATTGGGCCTTAGCGAGCCGGCAGCCCATCGAAGGAGTGAGGCATACGAACTACCAGGTCCATCCGCCTACGAACTACCAGGTCCATCCGCTCCCGAAGCCTACCTGATCCAGTCCCCACGAGACCGCATCCAGTCCCGATCGAAGCTCGCCCAATCCCGATCCCGATCGAGGTCCACCCGCCCAATCCAGCGACCGGAGGAGAGGAGCAGCCGGTGCGGTCAATCCTGGTTCCATCAAATTGATGACGCGGTGAGGGATGGATCGAGTCCATCCGGTCCATTCCTGCGACCGGAGGAGCAGGATCCGGGCGCTGGCACGGTTTGGGGCCGGCGCGACGGTGGGCGCCCGCAGAATCCTGGCCTGCATGAAACTGCCCTGGAAACTGCTCTGCCCTCCTTCAAGCTTGCAATCATGGCCCTCCTCTGCTGGAAACTGCTCCTCTCTCCTTGAAGCTAGCAATCATGGCGAATTATTCATTCATTCATGGCTGGTAAATTTGCAAACCTTTCTTGTGCGCAGTGGTACTATATAATGGTTCCCTCCCTGGCTTTGTATGCACAACAGGCTCTAGCATCTACATCTTCTTCGGCGATATGCTCAGGTATTTTACCTGTAAATTGCATCAAACAATTGCCATGTCCTCATATCGTTTCACAGAAAAGATACTCATACCCTCTGCCAAAAAAATGTATGTGCAGGTGATGTTCATGCTACGCGTGCACAATTGATTTGGGCGGATTCTGCAGCTTCCTACTGTCCATTCTTGTGATCAGCCGTTCATCATCTCTCAAATGGCTTTTGGACAGGTAATTACTCCGTACATTATCCTTTCATCTTCTGCTATCAATTTTACTACTACGCCGCAAATAGCTTAAATAATATGTTCCTCCGGTATTCATATCATGCTCCTGTGTGGAACATGTGAATTAGAAAAGTAGTATTACAATGCGCAAAAAACATAACCATTCTGTCGTAGAGGGAGACGAAGCCTCGACATCTTCTGCCTGTACTAATAAACGAGCAAAGTCCATGTTTGTCTGCTTAATCCACGACTCCATGAAGGTACGGACAGGTGGGGCCGCCCCGCCTACCCTGGCCTGGCGCTCACCCATCGCCTCGCATCGTTCGTGTATTCTTCAAAGTTTGCCATGTTCCCCCAGGTTTGAAAGGTGTGAGTGAATGCCTTCCCTGTTTATGTGTGTTGTTTTTGATATATTTGCAGAGCTATGGGATTGCGCAGAATGTGATGTTGGCGAGTTACCTACATATGCAGTGTGTCGATACCCAGGTTCTCCCCCTTCTTCATCCGGCAGTGACGCAGTAACATCCAGGAGCTGTGCTTCTCCAGTAGTCCGTCCCTTCATCTCAACTTTGCTGCATATTTCCCTTCACCACTACAGTCCCTTCGTACCCAATATTTGTGCTCTAATAGGGTTCCTGCTGATGCTGATTTCTGCTCTTAATTTGCTACAGTTATTGATGCCCAAGTGCTCGGGACTGGTTCTGGCTTGTTTACCAAATTTCTCTGGGTGTTTCTCTGTTTATTTTTGTTCCTGAATTCTGAAAACTGGGATCCCAATGGCTGCCGGCAGGTTTGCCACGTGGAATGTCATATATTTTGTCCATATCCAGTGTGTTCATATGATTGCTTATTTTCCATGCTTATTTATTCGTAATTATTCATGAAAGCTACTGCCGATTATTATTGTATATATGCATGAGGTTGTTTAGGATGGTAGATCGATATGCACAAACATAAGTGTTGTACAATAGAGACCTTTCTTGATTTACAATAGAGAGTATTTGAAAGTTACGAAGAACTTCCTTGATTTACAGTATAGAGTACTGGTACTTGTTCTTAGGAGGGTAATACGGCGAATATAGTCGTAAATATTAGTTACCGAAGATCATAATTGCATTCTAATCTCATAGGAGTTTTAGCTTCATCTGAAACAATATTGTAATGTTAGAAGGTAACACCCATGGATCAACCATATGGAAAATTCTGAAGGTTCAGATTACAGTTCTCGATATAGGCAGGGCATAAATCAGGACCCATATTCGAGGAAGGAATGACACTGATGTATTTTGTCATACAAATATTTGAGTAAACCAGTGCTAACATAATGTCATGATTTAGAATATCAATCTGATCGCATCCTGGTGGCCTAACAGAACGCTATCATGTGATGTGGAGTTTGGACAGCATTCTCACCAAACTTCAAGAGGTAACACTTCTTCAGGGTCTTGAAACCAAAGTTGTCATTATCCTCATCATAAACCATGCAGTTGTCCAGACGAGCAGCTTCTTGAATCAAACGCCAATCAATTAGAAGCAATCTTTGATGTTGCATTTTGGAAACTCTTAATAATATCGGAGCAAAGAAATCATTATTGAAAAAATGACCATAGGCAAATATATGTAGTAACTGGAGAGATGATGTGGTAGAGAAGAATTTGACTAGGTGTCAAGTTTATTGGCTCTGGCCATTTGGTCAGATATACTAATAGAACCTAATTATAATGCATGTTAGCTAGAGGAGCACATCCCTGCATGGAGCAAATTCACTCTATAAAACTAAACTGAGAAGCTACACTTGAACAGTATCCTGAAGCTTAGAACTTTTGTGGTGTTGTTGCAAAGTAATAAATAAACTAATGATTTTTTAATATCAAGAACTAAACATATATAGTTTTCCAGATGTTAGCAGTATCCATAGTTGAGCCACAAGCCTAGAACACGGTGAAGTCTGCTTTCTTCCTCCTGGTCATGCAAGCGTCCTGCTTCCCCGACCTCGACCTCAAATGGTGGCGCCTCTTCTGCGACCTCCACCACACACAACAGCGGCCACTGTGACTTGTCAACTTTGCATGATAGCTGGCCGGTTGAACCGGTGTCCCTGGCATGCTGTCGTCCAAGTCTGTGTCATACTGGCCATGCCTTTTTCCGCGGTACGTTGCCACAAAAAGAATCAGATACATAAAGTATATTACATGATGTTAACTATGAGGTAAATTTCTTGATCTAAATAAAGGCAGTTTGCTCAATACGTTTGCTTTAAGATTTGTAGAATAATTATGTTGAAAGGCATGAATGTCTTTATAGCTTTTTCATCTATAGGGCAAGATGTTACAGTTTCTAGATATTTACCTTACCTGCAGAAATAAGCATCTCTGATTTTAAGATTCAGCTTTCAGTGTACCCTAAATTTGAAGAATTTATACATTAGCAGTTCACATTTGTGTTCTTGGATTCACTTCACTGCTATATGAGTTCTTTTTTGTTTTTTCGACTAACCCCACTGTAATCTGCAGTATTTTTCTTAGGAAGGCGTTGACGATGTCATGGAAAGAGCACCCCATATCAAAGAGCTAATAGATATGAATGGCTGGCCTGATGTCGTTGCTGCAAACAACAAGAGGAGCTGCAAAGGGTTTCACCACACTTCCAGGAAACATATCCAATTCAGCATAGCAGTTTATTGATAAATCTCTCTCTCTCTCTCTCTCTCTCTCTCCCTCCCTCCCTAGCATGTCGACTTTCTGTATTTTATACCTATTAGCTTTGAAAATATGTACCATGGGTTGCGATCTACATCAAGCGGCGTATTTGAAATACTCGCAGTTTTCCAACAGTTGTATTTTATCTTAAAATCTCCACATGATCAACTTAGCTATCATGTTCCCATATTTACACAAATTCTTACTATTTTACATTGAGATAGATGGGCGCGGCAACGCGCGCCATCAACGATCTAGTTACTATTAAGAAACAGTATAATGGGGTGACCTACGAGCCCTCACAACACTTTAATGTCCCTGGCCGTCCGATTGCTACATGTCCCGATCTATCTGTTGGGCTGCTGCTCCGCAGAGCTATGTAGACCCGTTGTTGTTGACCGGGCCGGGATTTTCTTATTGAGCCGACGGACTGCGTGCAGAATTCATTCCTCCGTTCATCCCCGCAGCCTGTGCATGCGCATGCGCCTTCGACCTCTCCACACCCACAATAATTGTCAGGTAAGTTGTTTGATCGACTCAACAAGGAAAGGCATCTGATCAATCCCCTATCATCTGGTTAACTCTATTCCTCCTGGCACATTGTGCTCATGCTTTAGTCTCTGGTTTCTACACTTGTTTGAAAAAGGGTGTCAATTATCTTGCCGTTAAGTCTGAAGATAATTGCTCTTATTTATCGCCGGAAACACTCCCATTTTCTTGACAGGTCAGTGGAAATGCTTTTCTATCCACACTGTTGGAAAATATTTACCCACACATTTGGTTAAATCAGTTTATTTATTTATTTTATTGTCTTGTGTGTGCTGCACATGTATGTTCGCCTTTTCACACTTCAGCCACAACAAAGGCATGACAAGAAGTCTCTGTATGTACATATTATCTACAAAGCAACCATAGATTTAGTAGTTCAAATTGTGTGCTTCTTTGGTGGTGTCGCTGGAATAATCAATTTATCTCTTTTTGTGTCTCTCAACTGCTAAGGTTGGGATGTCTATCTCATATATGTACCTGTGACAGGAAGTCTCCTATTGTGTGAACAAATATGCTTTTTATCATACTCTCAGAAACTGAAAGTTTTGAGTAACTAAGGGTCTGGTTTGCAATAGCCCCAAACAGTGAACCTCTTGTTTAATAAGAACCATAAAAAAAATCAGAAAGCATGTAGAGGTTTTAAGCCCTTAACAGTTTGATGGCAAGAAAAGTGTCAACATAAGTAAATCAGTTTTCACTAGCACTCATTATGTAAGCTGTACCATCATTTTATTAACTACCTCATAGGAGATGTAAAGAGGGATCTCAAAAAATTATTTCCTGAAAATTGTCACTCATTACATATGTCTAAAAAATCATTATTATAATTACCTTTACTATACTTAAATATTTTATGTGTTACTATGTCATAAGAAATGCTATCATTTGTGAAAATTGTCATTTCCTATATATGTATATGGAAGAAACAAAATATTATATTTTTTAGACCAGGATTTTTGTAATATTATGTAAAAACATTACTCTATGTTTTCAAATATTCTATCATTATTTTGAAAACTAGACGGGCGCAGCAACGCGCGGTATGATGATCTAGTATATCATATATATACTAGGTCCGCCAAGACAAGGTCCAAGAAGATCGTGCATGCCTCCTCTTTTTTTCTACTCGTGGATGCCTCCCTCGTACCTCGTATACGATGGCTCACGTAACCACCGATGCGCTAATTTCGTGCTAAATCCTAAGATAATGGGAAGGAGGGAGTACAATTCTGTTCCGAGAGCTAGCCCAGTCGATATGTACTTACTTTCTCCTACACGAGGGACGAGTGCCTCAAATCGCGATCCCGAACCAGCCTCCACTCGCGGCCTCACCTCCTCCACCTCCAAGCCCCTCGCCCCCTGCCTGCCTCCCCTCGCCGGCAGGTTCCCCATCGCAGCTCGGTCCCTCGGCCGCGCCACCGGAGACAGCAGGCGAGCACCAGAGCAGCCTACAACAAGGAGTTGGTAAGCCTGCTTCCGCATCTTCATATTATCGACTGCCTGATGCCCTGCTGTATTGTTGTGCCCGGCTGCCCACCCCCATTAACCCTAAATCCCCAATGCCCAAGCCCATGTGTTACATTACTTGTTTTAATTGTTTGCTGATATTTTCGGAAATCCTCAACTTATTTCTGTTTTTTTGCTTGTCTTTGTTGTAATTGTAGAATTATGCACATTTGAAACGTACGATTCAACTACAATCTTATGAATTTTTATTTGCCAACTTTTTACCGCTGTGTGATTTTTTTCTTTTTCACAACTGCGCCCACCATCCAATTTCTTTCTGATCCGCACTATCGGAACAGGGCACTACCCGGATGGCCGAAAATATGCCGACGGCTTCTGTCGGCCTACTCCGAGCTATGCCGACAGCCAGTTTCAGGCCGTCGGCGTATCCAGGCCGTCGGGCTACCCTAAGCTATGCCGACGGCCACTGTCGGCACAAAAAAGCCGTCGGCCTATATACGAGTACGCCTGCAGCTGCCGTCGGCATACCCGGGCCGTCGGCATACCTGTGGGCCCGGCGACCCCCTCGTGACGGATGGCTAACGACGTCCAAACTATGCCGACGGCAGAGACGGGTAGCCGTCGGCTTAGCTACGTATGCCACGTCATCGATCCGAGGCGCACCGACCGGCTACCCTGCCGCAGATATGCCGACGGCTACCGTCGGCATATCTTCCACGTCACCGATCCGCGGCGCGCCGACCGCCTAAACCCTGGCCGTAGCTATGCCGAACGGCAGTGCCGTCAGCATAGTTATATATATTTTTTCCCAATTTTCATATATAATTTTTAATGTTTTTTATGTAATATTATTTGATTAACTTACATGTACCATGTGTAAATATAAACATATATACATTATTTATCGATTTGGTGAATTTTTTCCATAGATTATGAATATATATATGTAGTTTGTATTTTTTTCTAGTACGTTAATAACGTGACCTAATGTTCTTTTGAATATAGGTCCTTATACTTTATTAAAATCAAAAACAGCTATGCCGACAGAAGTGTTGTGGCGGTTGCAAACGCCCGGCACGCGTCTCCGGAGTGTGTACCGCCTCATGTCCGGGGTGTGCCCCCCTCACGGACGGCGCCGCCGCCGGCACCTGGAGGGGGGAAACAGCCGCGTCGGGTCTATACGGAGGGGACGTTGCTCCCAAGTGTTTCTATGGGCTGACATACCACAACAGGGTGGTGTGGTGGCATGTCTGAAGAGGCGGCCCTGGGGGTAGCAATGCCACCAGAGCATCGCACCGGGCCCTCATACATGCCGCACGGTGTGGTGGCATGTCTGAAGAGGCAGCACGCATCTCTGGGGTGTGGCCCCCCTCACGGACGGCGCCGCCGCCGGCACCTGGAGTGGGGGGGGGGGGGAACGGCCGCATCGGGTCTACACAGAGGGGATCTTGCAATGGGTTTGGCCGGGACGTTGCTCCCAAGTGTTCCTATGGGCTGACCTACCACAACCGGGTGGAGAGGTCCACTGGTCAAAGCCCGTACGGGCAAAGTCAAAGGGCTAGATCTCGTGGTCAACCGCTACAGGGTTAGGCGGGACGGGGGCCCTGGGGGGGGTATCAATGCCACCGGAGCGTCGCACCGTGCGCCTCATACATGCTGTACGGTGTGGTGGCATGTCTGAAGAGGCAGCACGCGTCTCCGGGGTGTGGCCCCCCTCACGGACGGCACCGACGACACCTGGAGGGGGAAATGGCTGCGTCGGGTCTAGAAGGAGGGGATCTTGCTGCGGGTTTGGCCGGGACGTTGCTCCCAAGTGTTCCTATGGGCTGACCTACCACAACCGGGTGGAGAGGTCTACTGGTCAAAGCCCATATAGGGAAAGTCAAAGCGTTAGATCTCGTGGTCAACCGCTACAGGTTAGGCGGGACGGGGGCCCTGGGAGGGTAGCAATGCCACCGGAGTGTCGCTCCGGGCCCTCATACATGCCGTACGGTGTGGTGGCATGTCTGAAGAGGCAGCACGTGTCTCCGGGGTGTGGCCCCCCTCACGGACGGCGCCGCCGGCACCTGGAGGGGGAAAACGGCCGCGTCGGGTCTACACGGAGGGGATCTTGCTGTGTGTTTGGCCGGGACGTTGCTCCCAAGTGTTCTTATGGGCTGACCTACCACAACCGGGTGGAGAGGTCCACTCGTCAAAGCCCGTACGGGGAAAGTCAAAGGGCTAGATCTCATGGTCAACCGCTCCAGGGTTAGGCGGGGTGGGGGCCCTGGGGGTAGCAATGCCATCGGTGCGTTGCACCAAGCCCTCATACATGCCGTACGGTGTGGTGGCATGTCTGAAGAGGCAGCACGCGTCTCTGGGGTGTTACACCCCTCACGAACCGCGCCGCCGCCGGCACCTGGAGGGTGGAAACGGCTGTGTCGTGTCTACACGGAGGGGATCTTGCTGTGGGTTTGGCCGAGGCATTGCTCCCAAGTGTTCCTATGGGCTGACCTACCACAACCGGGTGGAGAGTCACTGTCAAACCGTACGGGAAAGTCAAAGGGCTAGATCTCGTGGTCACCCGTCCAGGGTATGCGGGGCGGGGGCCCTGGGGGTAGCAATGCCATCGGAGCGTCGCACCGGCCCTCATACAGTTTTGTACGGTGTGGTGGAATGTCTGAAGGGCAGCACGCGTCTCCGGGGTGTGCCCCCCTACGGGACGGCGCCGCCGCCGGCACCTGAGGGGGAAACGGCCGCGTCGGGTCTACACGGAGGGGATCTTGCTGTGGGTTTGCCGTGACGTTGCTCCCAAGTGTTCTTATGGGCTGACCTACCACAAACCGGGTTGGAGAGTCCACTGGTCAAAGCCCGTACGGGGAAAGTACAAAGGGCTAGATCTCATGGTAACCCTCCTAGCGGCGGGGGCCTGGGGCAGCGGTTGCCCGGGGTGGTAGCATGCACCACATATTAAGCCCTCATACGGCCGTACGGTGTGGTGGCATGTCTGAAGAGGCAGCGCGTCTCCGGGGGGTTGGCCCCCCTCACAACCCCGCCGCCACCTCGGCACTGAAAACGCTGCGCTCGTGTCTACACGGAGGGATCTTGCTGTGGGTTTGGCCGGGACATTGCTCCCAAGTGTTCCTATGGGCTGACCTACCACAACCAGGTGGAGAGGCCCACTGGTCAAAGCCCGTCCGTGGAAACTCAAAGCGCTAGATCTCGTGGTCAACCGCTACAGGGTTAGGTGGGACGGGGGCCCTGGGGGGTAGCAATGCCACCGGAGCGTCGCACCGGGCCCTCATACATGCTGTACGATGTGGTGGCATGTCCGAAGAGGCCGCATGCGTCTCCGGTTTGTGGCCCCCCTCATGGACGGCGCCGCCGCCGGCACCTGGAGGGGGGAAACGACCGCGTTGGGTCTACATGGAGGGGTTCTTGCTGTGGGTTTGCCCCGGAGATTGCTCCCAAGTGTTCCTATTGGCTGACCTACCACAACCGGGTGGAGAGGCCCACTGGTGAAAGCCCGTCCGTCGTTAATTCAAAGGGCTAGATCTCGTGGTCAATCGCTACAGGGTCAGGCGGGACGAGGGCCCTCGGGGGGTAGCAATGCCACCGGAGCGTCGCACCGGGCCCTCATGCATGCCGTACGGTGTGGTGGCATGTCTAAAGAGGCGGCACGCGTCTCCGGGGTGTGGCCCTCCTCACGGACGGCGCCGCCGCCGGCACCTGGAGGGGGGAAACTGCCACGTCAGGTCTACATGGAGGGGATCTTGCTGTGGGTTTGGCCGGGATGTTGCTCACACACGTCTGCGGTAACGGTGCGGCGTGAATATTGAGCGCGATAAAATCATGAGTCGTGAAGGGATAGCTAGCCCCTGATGGCCCTGGACCACACCGGACGGGGGAAACGACCGTGTCGGCATCCTTGGGTAGTGTCTTGTGCTAGGTTAGGCTATTGGATTTTTAATAAATTAGGAGATTTTTAAAAATTTAAATTTCATGCTAATAAAAAAATTGAAAAATATCTATGCCTACGGCTAAGCCGTCGGCATAGGTACCACGTGGCATCGACAACTATGTCGACGGCTTAGCCGTCGGCATACCCTGCCTTATCCATCCGCGGGCCGCCCCCTCCACTCATTCCCCATCGCCTCCCCGACCCCGATCCCGCGCCCCACCCCGACCCGCGCCGCCGTCGACCCGCCCCACCCCGATCCTCGCCGCTGCCGCACACTACACCCAGCTCCCTTTGCCGCCGACGCACAGCCCACAGCCCTCTACCGCCCGCACACTGCACACCGCCCTCGCGCGCGACTCCACCCCGCCCTGCCGACCACCCTTCCCACTCCACCCCGCCCCCTGCCGCCGCCAGCCGCACATCCACCCCGCCCCTGCCGCCGAACTAACAACCAACAAGGAAACTGACGAGACACCCACACTGAACCTCACACACCGCGACGCCGCAGCCTCCAATCGACGTCGGCACGGACGCATACACAGACCCACTTGCCGCCCCGACCACGCACCGGCCGCGGCTCCGGCCGATCCACGTCCCTGCCCGACCAACCCTGCTGGTAGCGGCGGCGGGTGCCCCCCTCTGCTTCTCCGGCCAGCCCCGGCCCTCCCTTCCCCGGCCCCTGCCTCTGCAGCCCTCCACCGCCGCCCCCTGCCACGCCCCTCCCGGTGAGTTACCAATTTTTTTAATCATTTTTTTGCATTATTTTGCTACTGTTGGATGGATGAATGGATGCATGGATGGATGTTGGATGTTAGACTGTTAGGTTAGATGTTGGATGTTAGGTTGTTAGGTTGATAGATGGGTGAATGTTGGATGTTAGGTTGTTAGGTTGCATTATTTTGCATTAACTTGAGTCACTTAGTTTATAAAATACTTAATGAAGTTTTTATTTTCATTTTGTGATGTTGTCAAATAGCTATGTGAGATGTGCTCCAAAATTGGTATAAGATGAGTGGTTATTTTATCATGATGATCTTGTTAAAAAAATTGAACCGGACAAAATTTGACACTTGATGAAATATTATTTTTTTCATAGTTTAAAGTGTCAATGCTTGATGTGAGGTGATGACCTAATTTTTTTTCACTCGGTGGAATTAATAGGATTTGTGGTGTTCCATCTTCGTGGAGTGATCGTCGACGTTGGAGGTGTTGGTCCACGATCGTCCCTCCTTTGATCGACTACATCCTCTACATCGGAGGGTGAGCAACAATTCCATGACCTCGTCCGCTTTTTTCCCATGTCAGTAGATTAAATTTTCACATCAAGTCGCGTAACCTAGGCGTCTCCCGTCCGAAAGGGTTGCATCGATAAATGTGCATTCGATTGCATATTTATCACCGCAGCTCTTTCGGATTGTCCAGCGTTTTCCATGGACAGCCCGAGGATGTGTGGATTGGGTACGTTGTCCATGCTCTACCCCGTTCCGAGATAGGATTTCGGCGGCGCCTCCCCGTTGTTCTCCGGATGCACATTCTCTCGGCATTTTGCCGAGACGTGTATTTGGAGAACAGCGGGGAGGCGCTGCCGAAATTTTGTCTCCGAATGGGGTAGAGCATGGACAACGTACTCAATCTACACATTCTCGGGTGGGATTAGGACCCATCTTTACCTATTAGAGATGTAGGTGGATTAAATGTCGTTTCACGTCAACCCTGTAAAAAATAAAATATTGATGTGACTAATTTAAATGAATCCTTAATTTTGTTTTCTGGCTTCCAATAAAGCAGAGATGGCAGATAATCAGTGGATGTATAGTGGGTTTTTCCGTCGGAATTAAGTAACAGCAGAGTGGGTCTAGAAAACTGATGTGTTTTTGAAAGAGATATTCCGTAGTCCAATGAGGATGGTGCCAGAATGCCCCTGTGCCAAATGTAAGAGACGTATGCGCAGAGATAAGAGTGAGATGACTAAGCACCTTCGCACGCGTGGATTTATGCCAAACTTTAATATGACGATAAACTTTGTCCAGCAGGACCGTGGTAGAGAGGAGGTGATACGACAATGCATTGCTGGTTATGAGGACGATGGGGTTAGAGACATGCTAGATGATGTCTTTGCTGCATAGCCGACACCTCCGTCACATTCAGCGAATGAACCGGAGGAGCCGGAGGAAACCCCACAGGCCTTCCTGGATATCTTGGCCTCGTCAAAGAAACCTCTTTATGAGGGTGCCAAGCTCTCTGTGCTGGATGCCATCTCGCAACTGATGGCAGTCAAGGCCGAGTACGGCTGTAACCGAGGTTGCTTTGAAGCATTTCTGGGAGTATGGGCTAACAGCCTCCCTGACGGCCATGAACTGCCGAAAACCATGTACGCTACGAAGAAAATTATGAAGGCGCTCTCCATGGATTATGAGAAAATACATGTTTGTCCAAAGAATTGCCTTTTGTTTAGGCATGAGTATGCGAATGACAACTACTGTAGGAAGTGCGGTTCCTCTCGGTATATTGAGGTGGTCGATGAGCAGCGCCTTTTCATCACCGAGGATTCTGCCAAAATGATGAAGTGGCACAAGGAAGGGAAAAGGTACAATCCAAATAAAATTTTACATCCATCAGAAGGTGAAGCATGGAAGTCATTCGATATTGAATACCCTGAGGAAGCAGCCGAGGCTGGGAATGTCAGAATTGCTATATCAGGTGATGGGTTCAATCCATACGGTATGTCGTCTAATCCATACAGCTGCTGGCCCGTGTTTGTTATTCCGCTCAATCTCCCTCCCGGTGCCATAATGCAACACAAGACTATGTTCCTGTCGCTTATAATTCCAGGGCCTGAATATCCGGGAAGAATGTGAGTGTGTTTATGCAGCCGTTGTTGGATGATTTGCACCATTCTTGGTACTGCCCGAGGTTGACATACGACCGGCATCTGCATAAAAATTTCTTGATGAAAGTTTGGCTACAGTATTGCATGCATGACTTTCCCGGCTATGCCTTATTCTGTGGATGGTGTACAACTGGGAAGATGCCTTGCCCAATGTGCATGCAGGCCTTGCGTTTCATTTGGCTGAAGAAGGGTGGCAAGTATGTTGCCTTTGACCTGCATCGACAGTTCCTCCCTCCAGACCATCCTGATAGGGAAGACAAGAAGAACTTCACAAAAGGCCTAGTCGTCCATGAAGTAAATGAGATTCCAACGTTTTCTGGTGTGGATGTGCTTGCCCAGCTGAAAGCTCTTAAGCCTGCCGGCGAAGGGAAAGGCAAAGGCAAAGCCAAAGCCACAGGCAAAGGCAAGGGCGAGGGCGAGGGCCAAGGAAAAGGCAAAGGGAAAGGGAAAGCAAACAGTTTTGAAGGATATGGTGAGACGCACAACTGGACTCACATTACCCCATTCATGCAGCTTCCCTATTTCAAGGACCTCAAACTTCCATACAACATCGATGTGATGCACACCGAAAAGAATGTCGTAGAGGCCCTTTTTCGCACAATCCTCAACATTCCTGATAAGACAAAGGTTAATGTTAATGCTAGAGTCGATCAACAGAATATTTGTGATAGACCACGTCTACACATGCAGCCTCCCGCAGGCAGTCGAAAATCTTGGTTCAAGCCAGATGCTGACTTCATACGTAAAAAGGATCAAAACATGGAGGCATTCAAGTGGCTGAAACACGTCATGAAGTTCACTGATGGTTATGCGTCGAATATAAGTAAGGGAGTCAATCTTTTAACGGGCAAAGTGACCGGGCTCAAGAGTCATGACTATCATGTATGAACTGAGCGGATTATGCCGGTGATGGTTCGGGGCTATGTTCCCGAGCGTGTCTGGCATGTGTTTGCTGAGCTAAGCCATTTCTTCCGCACGCTTTGTGGTAAAGAAGTATGTCCCGAGATGATAAAAGAAATGCATAAGAA
Source organism: Thinopyrum elongatum (assembly GCA_011799875.1). NCBI lineage: Eukaryota > Viridiplantae > Streptophyta > Magnoliopsida > Poales > Poaceae > Thinopyrum > Thinopyrum elongatum. Next base: position 46,519,426 of record CM022297.1, on the reverse strand, counting down.
GGCGCCGGAGTTGATATTCAAACTAGAGAAGATCTTCCCGCCAGGCTTCTTTACTCCGATGACACATCTCATTTTGCACCTCACGAACGAGGTATTGTTGGGGGGCCCTGTGCAGAATCGTTGGCAGTACGGCCTTGAGAGACAGAACAAGCATCTGAGACAGAAATGTGGAAACAAAGCTAAGATTGAAGCTTCCATAGCTGAGGCAGTTATCGTAGAGGAGGTGGCAGACCTCAGGACAGCGTACTATCCGGACCATGTTCCCACGCTGCACAATAAGGTGTCTCGATACAATACAGAAGACGCCAAGTATAAACCCAAGCTTGCCTATATTCTGCGGGCAAGGTGGCAGGGCTGGATGCTCGACACCTTATATCATGCCACAAGATGAGTGGGAGGATGTCATGTTCTATATCTTGCACAACATCAAGGAAGTTGAGGATGAGTGGATGAGGTAATACCTTTGCACCATTCTTTTAGTCAATTCGTTATGTTCACTTTGCCTAGTTCTAATACCGCTTTTCTTATTTTAGTCGATTCGTTGATGAAGAGTGGATGACAATGCTGCCTCCTACTGAAGCGGAGGCACTTGCTCTTCTCCGAAAGGGTGCCGATGGAAGGAAAAATTTTGTTGCGTGGTTCGTGGAGAAAGTAAATTTTCACACTTCCCTATTACCTAGTTCACCCTACAATTCCAATTAAACTCATGCACCCTATAATTTCAATTAAACTTGTAGGGAAAAGATCCGAACACATCAATGGATGAAGAATTGAGATGGGTTTCCATGGGTTTTAACAGTCGGGTCATGACATGCGAAAAGTATGATGTGAATGTGTATCGCTTCCATACAGAGGAGCACCAAAACAGTCGGCCTGATCCCAAAACTATAAATACCGGAGTCTTCACCGAAGGAGATAATAAAGTAGATTACTACGGAAGGGTAGGAAAAATATACGAGCTTACATTCAAATGTGGCCGCGAACCCCTAAGTCTCACTATGTTCAAATGCCGATGGTTCGACCCCAAAAAGGGTCTGAGACATACGCCTTCTGTTGGTTTAGTTGAAGTTAAACCATCAACCGTCTATGCCGGAGCTGATCACTTTATCGCCGCTACCCAGGGAACACAACTATATTATCTGCTTTACCCATGCCAGAAAGAGTACCTAAACGGTTGGGATGTTCTGTTCAAGGTGTCGAGGTGTTGCCACATGGTAAGCTACCGGACCCGAACGATGATGATTACTACAACATAAACCCCATGACATACGAGGGAGTGTTCTTTCAAGAGCAACATGATGACGTGGTTCAAAACAGGGATGATGATGACTTTGGTTATGTTGACCTGGACCCAAACGATGATGACGCACGGATTGATGGTGAGGCAGTTGTGAATCAAAGAGACATAATTATGCTTGAAAAGTTAAATGAAGACGTTGACGATGAAGAAGAGCCTCCACCTCCATCAGACAACGAAGAAGATATGCGTGATAGTGATGATGAGACCGGTCGACAAATAGATTACAATAGTGATGATTCATATGATTACAATACGTTGCAGGAGGACAAGTTGAAGAGGCCGCTCTCAGACATGGAGTCGTGGAAGATGGCCCGTGAGCGGAGTGATCGCAAGGCCGGCAATAGCGAGTACTACGGCAAGACCGAGGAGCACCTGGAGTCTTACAAGGAGCAGTTTGAGAGGTTGCATCCGCCTGGTCCGGATGCTCCTGACGTCATCCAGTCTCAGATCGACGACACGGCGGTGGTGGCCATCCAGCCGAAGTCCCATGGCCGGTACCCGTGTTTCGATGGCTTGATCACTCCTTCTATGTCATACACACAGCTTCGAGCTACCAACCCGATCACGGCAAGTACTTCCCGACCGCTCCGCTTCCTGATATGTCCTTTCAGTAATGCGCTCATAGTTGGTTTGCGGCGGAGACGGTGGTGGTCGCTTCAGGGCATCGAGAGTTAGATTCGCTTTCACCGGATCTATCGTCTCCTTCGAAGCTGGAGGTTTCTTTGCAAAAAAGTCCCTCACTTGGGCATGAGAGATGTCCTCGTTTTCCTTGTCGATCCTCTCATATGGTAACTTTTCCAAAGGCTTGAGAGATGGATCGTATCTAAATTTCCTCCCGCCTCTACTTGTACTGCTAGCCGCCGGAGCGGTGGCGTCTCTCTTCCGCCGTTGCTTATGAGGCGGAGAAGGAGGCAGAGTGCTCCAACGCGCCAGAGGAGCCGGAGCGGCGGCGTCCATCTTCCGCCGTTGCTGACGAGTCGGAGGAGGAGGCGGACTGCTCGGACGCGCCGGAGGAGGCGAAGGAGGAGGCGGAGTGGCCCCACGCGCCGGAGCAGCCGGAGAAGGAGGCAGAGGGCCCTGATCAGTTGCCGGAGGAGGAGGAGGACAAGGAGGCGGAGTGCCCTAACTCGCCGGAAGAGGAGGACGAGGCGGAGGCGTCCAGTTCGGAAGCTTGATGAGCTCCTTCCACCATAGACATGGAGTCTTCAGAGCAAGACATAGCTGAGTCTCCCCTTCACCGGTAGGGTGGTCAAGCTCGAGCTCCTCAAATCCCTCCGTTATTTCATCCGTCATCACAACGGCATAGCCTTGTGGAGTCGGACGGTAATGATAAGTTGCGTCAGGTTCAAGAGGTGCAATAGAGCCGACAGCCGCCTTGACTTTGAGGTTCTGCCATTGCGTCATAAGGTGGCAATGTTGAGCCTCCGTGATAGCATCCACGGGGTAGCTAGGAGCCGTGAAGTCAGGCTGCTGAAGGAGCTTGGTGGAAGCCACGCTGCTTCTCCGCTGAGATGGCGGGGTAGCTTCTAGGGTATCTCCGGCAGGTCGCTGGCTGTCAACTGCTTGTTCCTCTAGCTTTCGTACCCTTTCATTCAGCTTCTGCATTTTCGCTCAGCTCATGTTTCCTCTTCCTCTCCCGGGTTTTCTAACCGCCTGCGCCAGGAAACCCAACCTTCCACGTAACGGAGCCTGCCGTGCCTTGTGTTCGTCCTGGGTGCTCAGGATTCCCGAGGCAATGTGTGAGCTCGTCGTTCTCTCTGTAGGGAACGAACGACCCTTGCTGCGCTGCGGTGATATACTTCTGAAGCTTCTTGACCGGTATTTCAAGTTGCTCGTCTGTCCAAACGCACTTCCCTGTTTCAGGGTCCAAGGTTCCCCCAACCCCGAAGAACCAAGTCCTTGAACGGTCTGGCTAGTGCAATGTCTCTGGTTCGACCCCTTTATCAAGAAGGTCATTCTCAGCCTTGTCCCACAATGGCCGGGCTTTGAGGTAGCCACCTGATCCCGTGCGATGGTGATGCTCCTTCTTTACAGCATTTAACTTGTTTGTCGCTGACATCTTCTTACTCTTCTCCGATGTCTTGTAGGCCACAAATGCGGGCCAGTGATCTCTTATCTTCTCAAATCGGCCGGTGAATTCTGGAGTCTTCCCTTTGTCGACAAACGTTGATTACAACTCATTCTTCCACCTCCTGAATAGATCTGCCATCTTCTTAAGAGCATGAGCCTTGACCAATGGCTCTATAAGTGGCTTATCCGGATCCTCCTCTGGTGGTAGGGTGAATTTGCCTTCAGCGCGGTCCAAAGATCATCTTTCTGTCTATCGTTGACATAAGACACATGAGGGTCTTCCTTCTTAGGCTGATTCCATTGGTGGATGCTGATCGGGATCATGTCCCTAACAAGAACCCCGCACTGAGCAGAAAATGCTTCCTTGGTCCGGCTGGGTTCAATCGGTTGGCCATCGCCCTTGATTGCTGTGATCGTGAACCTTTCATCCTAGCACAACCTTTTCTTCGGGCCTCGTCTCGTTACCGAAGTTTGGCTCGATCCGGAGGGCTAGAAAAGAAGAAAGAAGAGAGTTAATATGTGTACATACCAAAAAAATTAATGCATCAACTAGCTAGTCAGCCCAGGCTTAATTAATATATATACCTCACCGGACTTTGCAACAGCTCCTTCCTCCGTTCGGTCACCGGAGCCGTCATCACGGTCTCCTTCTTCCACCGGCATTCGGTCACCGGAGCCATCATGATCATGTCCTTCCACCTCCATTGTTCGATCACCGGAGCCTGCTTCACCCTCTCCTTCCAGATCATCGGTGTCGTTGTGATACGACATGACATCACCTCCTCCGCGGATGATGTCCCCCAACAACTCTTCTTCTTCGAAGTCTCTTTGATGATCCATAGTTTCTGCAAATATTACAACATGGCAATTAATATACAAACATGAGAGATGGATATATTAGTGGCGAACGTAGACCTAGCTAGCTCGACACTTATAAGGTTTGGGGTGGCCCTCGACAATGCTTCTAGGGTTTGGGCCGGACCGCCTCTCTCATGAATGTCCGACGTTCGGACCGACAAGGGATTTAACAAAATGACGCCATTCTGGATGTGCAGAAAATGGTCCCTATTTTTCCTGATCTCATCTACCCTTCTATATGTCACGTTGTCTAGTGTCAAAGGATTCAAGAAAACCATGGCTTCATCATTAGCCGGAAGTAACAGGCGCATGATGGTATGAAGCTCTCCAAAATTATTTTGGAACGGAGTCCTAATAGGATAATTCGCTTTTTGGTACGAAGTTCAGCAAGAGCCTTTCGAATATCGCTATTTGGATGGCCTTTGCTGAACTTCGTACCAAAAGGCGAATTATCCTATCAGGACTCCGTGTTCCAAAACAATTTTGGAGAGCTTCATACCATCATGCGCCTGTTACTTCCGGCCAATTAAGAAACCATGGATTTCTTCAATACTTTGACACAAGAGAACATGCAAATATAGAATGGTAGATGAGATTAGGAAAAATATGGATCACCTTAATTATGCACATCCATAATGGGGGCATTCTTGATAAATCTCTTATAAATCTCGAGAGAGTTTGTCTGGTAGGGGCGGGAGGGGGTAGGAGACCGACATCGTTTTTTTTCTAGGGTTTGGGTGTCCTCGAGAGTTGGTCGAGCGAGAGGGGGGGGGGGTGCTCCCATGGTCTAAAATTGGTCTATGCATGATACGAACATTTTACCTTAGTAACTTAGAAAAAAAATGTTATCGGGGAGGGGGTATATCGACCCAGCCCCCCCCCCCTCATGTCGAAGTTATCGGGGAGGGGGTATATCGACAACGATGACATACATACATGGGAAAAAAATGTTATCAGGGAGGGGGTATATTGACCCCCCCCCTCATGTCGAAGTTATCGGGGAGGGGGTATATCGAAGAAAAACTAGAAAGGAATATCGTAGAAGATCGAAGAAAAAAAAGAAGAAAAAAAAGAGGAGAAGAAGAAGGAATTATTCTATTTTTTCTTCTTCTCCTCTATTCCTTCTTCTTCTCCTCTTTTTTTTTTCTTCTTTTTCATCTTCTTATTTATTTCTCCTCTTCTTCCTCTCCTCTTCTTCTCCTTCTTCTTCTCCTTCTTCCTCTTCTTATTATTTTCCTTTTTCCTCTCCTTCTTTTTCTTCTAAATATGAACATATACATAAATGACTTTGATCATACACATTTTCCTATCATACACAATTGTAACATATACATAAATTGACAAAGAAAATTCTATGAACAAAAAAAAATCATAAAAATTCTATGAACAAATTACAACAAAAAAATTACAACCAAAAAAACATGATCAAACTTTGACATATGATTATTCTTGATAATCTATATATGTCAAAATTCAAACTTTGTCATTGATCAAACTTTGACATATGTTCAAATGTTGCATATGTCAAAATTCAAATTTGACATATATCAAACTTTGATATATGATCAAATGTTCCATATGTCAAAATTCAAACTTTGCATATGATCAAACTTTGATAATGTCCACCGCGATATAAAATGATACATAGACTTGTTCGGGCGAGAGGGGGTTGATCGCCGTCCCCCCTCATGTCGAAGTTACCGGAGTTATCTTCTAGTGGTTTGGGTGGCCTCGAGTTTTGTCGGTAGGGGCGGGAGGGGGTGGAGATGACAACGCTTTTTTTTCTAGGGTTCTGGTGGCCTCGGAGTTGGTCACCTGGTATATCGAGAGGGGGGGGGGGTGAACATTTTACCTTAGTAACTTAGAAAAAAAAATGTTATCAGGGAGGGGTATATCGACCCCCCCCTCATGTCAAGTTATCGGGGAGGGGCTATATCGACACCGACATACTATAGCCACATATATATAAAAAAAAATTCTTGAACATCCATACATACATAGAGCCCATACATATATATGGCTATGAAAAATAATTCATCATATAAAAAAATGTTATCGGGGAGGGGGTATATCGACCCCCCCCCCCCATGTCGAAGTTATCGGGAGGGGCTATTCGACAACGACATTACATCTAGCACATCACAATACAAATTATATGAACATCCATATATACATACATATAACAACATACATATATATGGCTATGAAAAATGCTATGAAAAAAAATTCATCATATAAAAAAAATGCTATGAACAAAACAATTAGTACATATATGAACAAAACAATTGTATGAGCGGCCGGCCGGCGACGAGGAGAATTTGCTCACTTGGGGGCGGCGAGCTCACTGGGGGCGGCGACGAGGAGGTAGGGCACAGCGATGGCGACGGCGGGGCAGGGGCGCGGCAACGGCGACGAGGAGGCGTACGGGCCAGGGGGCTCAGCAGCGCGTCGGGTCAGGGCAGAGGGGCGCGAGGAGCGGTGGCGTCGGGGGCAGGGCGTGGAGAGGGCATCGGCGACGGCTAGCTCGGGCAGCCTGCCGGCGTCGTGGATGGATTCGCCGCTGTCGGGGGGAGAGGAGGAGGAGAGATCGAAGTGGGGATGGGCGGTTCTGAAAATTCCTAAGTGGTACTTATATACCAGAGCATTGGTCCCGATTCATGACACCAACCGGGACCAATGCCCCCCTTTAGTTCCGGTTGGTGCCACCAACCGGGACTAAAGGGAGGCATTGGTCCCGGTTGGTGCCACAAACCGGTACAAATGCACCCCTTTCGTCCCGGTTGGTGCTACCAACCGGGACCAAAGGCCTTGTGCTGGCGTGGTGCGGTGGGATGTTTAGTCCCACCTCGCTAGCTGAGAGAGCTCGAGAGTGGTTTATAAGCGTTGTTGCGCCCACCCTCTCGTGCTCCTCTCAACTGCAGGCTTTCTGGCATAATTTGTCACTCCTTGCCTGTGGGCCTATTGGGCCTGCTGTGGGCCTGAATCCTGGCCCAACAAACTGGTTGGGTTTCTAGTCGTATTCAGGCCGTGGTGGTCCAGTAGGTGGCATTTTTTTTTAATTTTTTTAATTTTTTGTTTTCTTTTTTTCTTTTATTTTGTTTCTATTTACAGCTAAATACTTACTGTTTTTCAGTGATTCTTTTTGCTTTTAGGTAATAAAAATTATAAACTTTCTGTTAGTGCCATTTGTTTTCCAATTTGAATAGTTTAAATTTGAATTTTTTGAAATTTGTGTGAATCACAAATTTGTGAATAACTTTACTATAAAAATAGATTTTTGAGTGATTATTTTTCCTGCTATTTAATATTACTGTGTTTTATCATTATATTCAATTTGCTAATTTTTAGGTTATTTGAAATGTCTGTTTTAATCAAAAATAGATTTTGTTATTTTTTAGTTTGCATTAAGGTTCTAACAAAAAAATTCTTTATGATGAAATCTTTTTGCTATTAATGTTTTGAACAAAAAATATTTTGATAATTTTAGTTGCATAAATTTTATATAATTTTAGTTTCAAAAATACTAGAGGTTTATAAAAGCTTTTTAGTTGATTCCTTTTGCTTTTAGAATTTCATAAAAGTTTTCTAGTTCATTCTTTTTGCTATTAGAGTTTCATTAAAGTTTTCTAGTTCATTATTTTTGCTATTAGAGTTTCATAAAAGTTTTCTAGTTCATTCTTTTTGCTATTAGTTCATTCTTTGAGCTAAATGACCGTGAAGTTGGAAAGCACTTCAAATGAACTCTGAAGAGGTTGAAAATTGGCATGGTATCATCATTTCAGCAACATAGCATGTGCTAAAAAGTTGAGATGGTTACGGCAAAAACTTGATGCACTTCGTGTACAAAACGGACAATCTCTTTCGAAGTATCAGGGTTTCATACGGAAACTCATCTGTTACAAAAGGCATTTCATTTTTTCACATGTAACTGCAGTGATATTCTAGATCAAAGGCATCATCATAATAGTTGTGGAGAGAAAGTCTTCACTTTTTCTTCGCTTGTGTCATTTGCTTATTGCGCCGTAACCATGGATATTCTTCATCGTTTAACAGGGTGCTTGGGTTAGCCTTGACTTTGAAGGGAGGAATTTCATGAAACTTTTCATAATGTTCAGACATGTCTATCTTGCCCTCCAATCCCACGATGTCTCTTTTTCCTGAAAGAACTATGTGGCGCTTTGGCCCATCATATTATGTATTCGCTTCCTTATCTTTTCTTTTTCTCAGTTTGGTAGACATGTCCTTCACAGAGAAAACCTACGCCACATCATTGGCTAGGACGAATGGTTCGTCTGTGTACCCAAGATTGTTCAGATCCACTGTTGTCATTCCGTACTGTGGGTCTACCTGTACCCCGCCTCCTGACAGATTGACCCATTTGCACTGAAACAAAGGGACCTTAAAATCATGTCCGTAGTCAAGTTCCCATATGTCCACTATGTAACCATAATATGTGTCCTTTCCCCTAATGGTTGCTGCATCAAAGCGGACACCGCTGTTTTGGTTGGTGCTCTTTTGATCTTGGGCGATCATGTAAAATGTATTCCCATTTATCTCGTATCCTTTGTAAGTCAATACAGTCGAAGATGGTCCCCTAGACAATGAGTACAGCTCATCAGAAACAGTGTTGTCACCTCTGAGACGTGTTTCCAACCAACTAGCGAAAGTCCTAATGTGTTCACATGTAATCCAGTCGTCACAATGCTCCGGGTGTTTTGAGCGCAGAATGTTCTTGTGTTCATCGACATACGGGGTCACCAAGGTAGAGTTCTCTAGAACTGTGTAATGTGCTTGAGACCAAGAATGCCCGTCCCTACATATTATTGAGTCCCCTCCTAGCATGCCTTTTCTAGTCAGTCTCCCCTCATACCGCGATTGAGGGAGACCAATCTTCTTAAGGCCAGGAATGAAGTCAACACAAAACCCAATGACATCCTCTGTTTGATGGCCCATGGAGATGCTTCCTTCTGGCCTAGCGCGGTTACGGACATACTTCTTTAGGTCTCAAATGAACCTCCCAAAGGGGAACATATTGTGTAGAAATACAGGGCCCAGAATGACAATCTCGTCGACTAGATGAACTAGGACATGCATCATGATATTGAAGAAGGATGGTGGGAACACCAGCTCGAAACTGACAAGACATTGTGCCACATCACTCCTTAGCCTTAGTAGGATTTCTGGATCGATCACCTTCTGAGAGATTGCATTGAGGAATGCACATAGCTTCACAATGGCTAATCGAACATTTTCCGGTAGAAGCCCCCTCAATGCAACCGGAAGCAGTTGCGTCATAATCACATGGTAGTCATGAGACTTTAGGTTCTGGAACTTTTTCTCTGCCATATTTATTATTCCCTTTATATTCGACGAGAAGCCAGACGGGACCTTCATACTGAGCAGGCATTCAAAGAAGATTTCCTTCTCTTCTTTGGTAAGAGCGTAGCTGGCAGGACCTTCATACTGCTTTGGAGGCATGCCATCTTTTTCGTGCAAACATTGCAGGTCCTCCCGTGCCTCCGATGTATCTTTTGTCTTCCCATACACGCTCGAGAAGCCTAGCAGGTTCACGCAAATGTTCTTTGTCACGTGCATCACGTCGATTGAAGAGCGGACCTCTAGGTCTTTCCAGTAGGGTAGGTCCGAAAATATAGATATCTTCTTCCACATTGGTGCGCGTCCCTCAGCGTCATTTGGAACAGATAGTCCGCCGGGACCCTTTCCAAAGATTACGTGTAAATCATTGACCATAGCAAGTATGTGATCACCGGTACGCATGGCGGGCTTCTTCCGGTGATCTGCCTCGCCTTTGAACTGCTTGCCTTTCTTTCGACATTGATTGTTGGTCGGAAGAAATTGACGATGCCCCAGGTACACATTCTTCCTGCATTTGTCCGGGTATATACTTTCGGTGTCAGCTAAACAGTGCCTGCATGCGTGGTATCCCTTGTTTGTCTGTCCTGAAAGGTTAATGAGAGCAGGCCAATCATTGATGGTTACAAACAGCAATGCATGCAGCAAATTCCTCCTGTCTGTACTCATCCCACACACGTACACCGTTTCCAATCCACAACTGTAAAAGTTCTTCAACTAATGGCCTTAGTTACACATCAATGTCGTTGCCTAGTTTCTTAGGGCCTTGGATGAGTACTGGCATCATAATGAACTTCTGCTTCATGCACAGCCAAGGAGGAAGGTTATAGATACATAGAGTCATGGGCCAGGTGCTGTGATTACTGCTCTGCTCCCCAAAAGGATTAATGCCATCCGTGCTTAAACCAAACCATACATTCCTTGCGTCACCAGCAAACTCCTTCCAGTACTTTCTCTCAATTTTTCTCCACTGCGACCAGTCAGCGGGTGCTCACAACTTCCCGTCTTTCTTATGGTCCTCTCTGTGCCATCGCATCAACTTGGCATGCTCCTTGTTTCTGAACAGATGTTTCAACCGTGGTATTATAGGAGCATACCACATCACCTTCGCAGGAACCCTCTTCCTGGGGCGCTCGCCATCAACATCACCAAGGTCATCTCGTCTGATCTTATACCGCAATGCACCGCATACCGGGCATGCGTTCAAATCCTCGTACGCACCGCGGTAGAGGATGCAGTCATTAGGGCATGCATGTATCTTCTGCACCTCCAATCCTAGAGGGCATACGACCTTCTTTGCTGCGTACGTACTGACGGGCAATTCGTTATCCTTTGGAAGCTTCTTCTTCAATATTTTCAGTAGCTTCTCAAATCCTTTGTCAGGCACAGCATTCTTTGCCTTCCACTGTAGCAATTCCAGTACGGTACCGAGCTTTGTGTTGCCATCTTCGCAATTGGGGTACAACCCTTTTTTGTGATCCTCTAACATGCAATCCAACTTCAGCTTCTCCTTTTCACTTTCGCACTGTCTCTTTGCATCAACAATGACCCGGCGGAGATCATCATCGGGCACATCGTCTGGTTCCTCTTGATCTTCAGCTTCCCCCGTTGCAGCATCACCGTATTCAGGGGGCACATAGCTGTCATCATCCTCTTCTTCTTTGCTGTCTTCCATCATAACCCCTCTTTCTCCGTGCCTGGTCCAAACAGTATAGTGTGGCATGAAACCCTTATAAAGCAGGTGGGTGTGAAGGATTTTCCGGTCAGAGTAAGACTTCGTATTCCCACATATAGGGCATGTACAACACATAAAACCATTCTGCTTGTTTGCCTCAGCCACTTCGAGAAAATTATGCACGCCCTTAGTGTACTCGGAGGTGCGTCTGTCACCGTACATCCATTGCCGGTTCATCTGCGTGCATTATATATAATTAAGTGTGTCAAATACCATTACGGAACATCATGAATAGATAAGTGACCAAATTAATAGAAGTTCATCATCACATTAAAACCAAAGTACATACATAGTTCTCATTGAACAACATATAGCTCTCTAGAGCATCTAATTAAACCATACATTGAAACTATGTAAAACATTTCAATGCAACAACAAATGCGATCATAATCGCAACCAAGGTAACAATTGATCCAACGGCATAATGATACCAAGCCTCGGTATGAATGACATATTTTCTATACTTTCTAATCTTGAAGCGCATTGCATCCATCTTGATCTTGTGATCATCGACGACATCCGCAATATGCAACTCCAATATCATCTTCTCCTCCTCAATTTTTTTCAATTTTTCCTTGAAGTAATTGTTTTCTTCTTCAACTAAATTTAACCTCTCGACAATAGGGTCTGTTGGAATTTCCGATTCACATACCTCCTAGTTAAAAAGATCTATGTCACGTTGGTCGGCATAATTGTCATTAACAATAAATGAACCAAATAGTTATAAAATATAATATATACCACATCCGAATCATAGACAGGACGAAGGCCGACGGGGGCGGATATCAAAACCATCGCACTATATAATAACAAACAATAATAAAAGTAAGAAAATTATACAAGTATCTATCTAAATCATACAAGTAAGAATTTTTCTCTTTGAGAAAGAAGATAAGAACAAGAGGCTCACCACGGTGGTGCCGGCGACGAGATCGGCGCGGGCGATCGACGGTGGTGAAGACGGGGACGGGACATGACAGACCGCTAAACCTAGACAAATCTTGAGGAAAATGGAGATTGGAGGTCGAGCTTGGAGAGAAGAAAGCTTAAGTAGTGTGGCTCGGGCATTTCATCGAACACCTCATGTGCATAGGAGGTGAGCTAGAGCACCACAAAGCCCTCCCCTAGCCGGCCAGAAAAAACAGAGCAGTGGAGTGCTCTGCTTGCGGGCGAGGGGGTATATATAGGCACCTCATTGGTCCCGGTTGGTAGCTGGAACCGGGACTAAAGGACTTCCTTTGGTCCTGGTTCCAGCCATGAACCGAGACTAAAGGACTTCCTTTGGTCCTGGTTCCAGCCGTGAACCAAGACCAATGGATGTGGGCCAGGAGCGAGGCCCATTGATCCTGGTTTGTGTCTGGAACCGGGACCAAAGGGTCCAGACGAACCGGGACCAATGCCCCACGAGGCCCGGCCGGCCCCCTTGGCGCACGAACCGGGACATATGCCCCCATGGGTCCCGGTTCGTTACTGAACCGGGACTAATGGGCTGGCCAGGCCTGGACCAAAGCCCTGTTTTCTACTAGTTTTACAATCTCTTCTCAAACATGTAGGGGATCGGTGGCTCGACTCCAGTCACTCCGATCTGGCAAGGAGGTGGCGGTCTTGGCTGATGTCGATGATGATACCCGTGTTGGTGCATGTCGTGCCATACTTTTCATGTTCCATAGTTCTTATTTACCGTTCTTTAGATGACGATGATGATGTCTGTGTCTCATACTTATGTTCATTAAGTTTCGCTGATGATGATCTTGATGATGTTTAGATGATGATGATGATCTTGCAGTGATCTGTCATATTTGTGTGTTCAATTTGCTATGAATTTGAATGGAAATGGACAAAACAGATCATATAAGAAAAACAGAGCAGAAATATGCCGACGGCCTGGCCGTCGGCATAGCTATGCCCAGGTGAACCAGTAGCCGACACGTGGCATGGGGTATGCCGACGGCTTAGCCGTCGGCACACGTCAACGCCCAGGAGCTCTTAGCGGGTGACACGTGGCAGGGATAAGTAGACGGCTTGGTCGTCTGCTTAGACTGGCACCTATGCCGACGGCCAGGCCGTCGGCTTATCCCTGCCACGTGTCACCCTATGATACGGCTGGCGCAGTGACGGCGCTGTCTGCGGCCGTCTCGTGGAAAAAATGCGCCGATGGTCAAACTATGCCGACGGCCGTATGGAGGCCGTCGGCATAGACCCCTATGCCGACGGCATATCTATGCCGACGGTCTGACACAATTACGCTGACGTTATCTACGCCGACGGGCGTATTGCCGACGGCAGCCGTCGGCATAGACCTAGGCCGACGGCAAAGGGCCTATGCCGACGGCCATAGGGAGTTAGTCCGGTCGTGCCGCCAATGCATCGAGAAGTTTTAGCACGTCCACTCTTCTGTTTTGTGTCAATTCTAGTTTCTTGTGCTAGTTTGATGTTACTTTTGTTGTACAATTGTCTATTTTGTTTATGTAATACTATTGTTTCTTCCCAACTATTTGTATTTGCTAATTCTAAATATATTTGGTGAGGTATAATATTTATTGTAAAACCTATTTATATTGGTCTTTTCGGTAAGACTGTGTAGTGTATGTGATGCTGATATTTATTTTTTAATAGGGCACAGGAAGTCCGAAATTTTTCTACTCTGCAGTTGCCACCGAAAGCCATGCCGATGTTGCGTCGAGTGCGGCCTCGCACATCTGGCGGTGAGGACCGCCTTAGCGCACTCCATGACGATCTGATCCTCCTCATAGTAAGCAGGCTGGACACCCGAACAGCCCTCTCCTTGGCCGTCCTTGTGAGGTGCTGGGTTCGCATCCCATGCCAGTTGTTGGCGCTCGACTTTAGGGTGAGTGACATACTCCCGCCGGAGTATGAACGGACGGTCGCCCTTCGCCAGCGCAACTTGCCGCGTGACGCCACTTTGGCCGGGATACTTGACGCTCTCAAGGCGCGATGCGAGATTGACACAATAAGGTCATTCGTCAATGGAATCACGAGCTTCTTGGAAGCGGACAGTTGCCATGACCGGCGCGTCAAGACCCTCTGTCTCGAGTTTTATCAGACATACAATAGCATCTTTGTGGACTGCCTGATCAATGCTGCGGTTGTCGCATGGGGGGTGGAAGATCAGGAGGTTGTCATCAGACGATCATCTGGTTTTGATCAGACGCGGACATACAGATTCCCCCAGAACTGCTTCAACCTCCGGTCGAGCCTTCGCAGCCTGACGCTGGGCAAGTACTGTTCACTGCCACCACTGCATAGCTACAACACGCTTACCAAGCTCCTCATGTGTGACATGTCTGCTTCCACGCCTGTCAGCATGTACGAGAGGGTGTTCAAAGACTGCACCGGGTTGGAGGTGCTTCACCTCACGTCCTGCTGATGTGCACATACCACACTGGTGGTGGACGCGCCGTGTTTACATATTAGGGAGCTCGTCCTGGAAGATTGCTCGTTCTTTGTGATCGAGCTGCGCGACCTCCCAATGCTTGTCCGCCTAGCGTGCTTCCTAACCGATACTTCAAAGATTTTATCTGGTTGGGTTCCGAGCCTCATGGACACTAACCTCTCATTCTCTCTAGAGAATGATAGTATAGTAGAGGCACGGTGGATAGATGAGTTCGACTTGTTCCTTGGTATGTCCCCACCATGGCGAACCTCGTCATCCGATTTATTTGGCGGAGAACATAGATTGGAGCCAGTAGTCCATAGAAGAAGTTGCCGCACCTCAAAAGGCTCCTTGTCGCTGACATGCCTTCAAATTGGGGTATCTCATGGACACGTGGCCTCCTCATGGCATCAACATTTCTCGAGGTCCTGCACATCCACGTGCCTCACTCAGAAACGGAGCCAGATTACCTGCGCGCGGAATGAATTGGTCGAAATCACGCAATGAGCTTCGGCACCATCACGGAATGAATTGGTTTTGCTGAAGGATGGCCGTGTTCGGTACATCGGACTCTGGGATTGGCGGATGGTCCGGCAGCACACATGTCCATGGACTGGAGCGATGATGAGAAAATGTTGGTGAGAAGAATGATGAAATTTTTTGGGCTCAGGCCTCTTCCTGAACTGATCTTGGGATAATCTCTTTATTAGCTCTTATGTACACATTGTTATTGAACCTAGAGGGATCTTTTGATTGATGGGGAAATCTGTTTGTCCTCAGTTTAGTTACATTCGATCGATATGTCCAATTCTCAAACTAAATAGTAGTATAGTTTCTGGGAGTGGCACGAAGAGTATGCCAACATCCCTGGACGCCTACAATCTCAAGCTTCAATGGTACGTGCAGGGCCAAGTAAGTCCACAGCCACGTATTTACGAGCATGCCTCATCGCAGGTACTCAGGGACTGCAGGCACTAGTACGTATCATCCTGGTGCTGTGTATGGTTAATCTAATGGCAACATTCATGATCATCAACCGGCAGTGGCGGAGCCAACATCTGAACAATGGGTGTACATAGTCCAGTCAAATAGTAATTTTACTCAACTTTTTTTCTTCTTTTTTACAGATTTTTTTTTTCACTGCCATTGGGGATTTCCTAGACTTTTATTTTGCGAGAAAAAGAGATTTCATTGCTCAACCCAAGGGAATACAGTCGTTCATGCACAGCAAATCAATCTCATTTGGACCTGATCTAAGCCACACGGCAGTTCACATAGTGTGGTGCCCTAGCTGAGTGAGACAATGTGCCACGCTGTTAACTGACCTCCGCACAGTCAAAACAATATTATATGACGTCCCTATCTTGCTCCATGAAACACTTGATCTCAGCAATAGTAGATGCGTTTGCTGACCGGTCTGGCTCCTGTTGCATGATCGCTTTGGCAGCTACCTCTGAGTCTGTCTCAATAATAAATGGCTTCGAACTCCACTCGTGAACAATACAGGCCAAGAGTTCAGCTTCCACAGGGCTTCTAGAAGTGTGCAGGAAACGGCATGAAGAAAAAACAAGCGAACCTTCTTCATCTCGGATGACCATGCCCGCCCCTCCCGTCTCTGCGTCCACAGCAAAAGCGTCACCTACATTTAGCTTGTTCCATCCAGGTGGAGGTCTGGTCCAGCGATCAGGAGGACGTCCGCTGGTCTGCACTGCAATTTATTTCTCTTTCTTGCCTGCAGCGTGATTGCATGTGAGAACCATCTTCCCTCGGCCAACGTCTCCCATGGGGGATTGTTGTAAGCATAGGAGGGAGTTGATGAGCTAGATATGGAGTGTTCTGACGCATCAATTGGTGGTGGCTCCTTCTGATGCCTGATCTCATTGCGTACATGCCATATTCTTCATAGTGTCATCAACAGCGGGTGGTGCTCATTCGTATCACAGTTGCGCAAAAGATTGAGCAGCCAATCAGCACCGGTGTCCACCATTTCTTCAACCCTCGGCATCTGAAATTCTGCACGCATGGTATGGCAAAACCTAAGACTAGTCATAGTGGGAGTAACTTAGCTAGTAACATAGCGCACTCCAAGAAAATTTTGTTTATGTGGCAAGTACTTAATAAGAAGTGGTAACATAATATGTTACTGTAACATAGCGCTTTTCAGGACAAGATAAGACTACAAGCTAGCTAATAAATGAAGCCATCTGTGACACTACTACTATGTTACTTTGTACTATGAAGATAGTAATTTAGACTAGTGTCATATGCATGACACTAGTATAAGTTACTCCCCACTATGACCAGCCAAACAAACACAAGTCAGATTTCCTAGACTTGACGTACGTAATTCTCGGGAAGGGGATGTCATCTCTCCTTCTCTCTCGAAGACTCCCGACTGCTCAGCCTCCACCGCCCTGCAGCCGCACCACCGCCTGTACGCCCTTATAAAAGGGATCTCTTCCTTGACCTTCGACTTTGCCCTCTCTCGATCTCACCAATGTGCCGCACGCATCCTCCAATTTCTGGGGCGCCATCCGTCCTTCCCGGCCTCTCCGATAGCAGTGCCTCGCCGGAGCCCTCGCTGGTGTACCTCGAGTAGTCTAGTCTTCCGACGAGGTCCAGTCTCCTGCTGCTCACCGGCGAGGTCCTCCGACGAGCGGCCAGATCCAGGTGAAGTGAATTCAGCCTGCGAGGCCCTCTCCCCTTCCTCTTCTGCGCGATCTGAGGCATCAAGCACTGAATCCTCCTTGATTTGGCCTTCTTTCTAGCCTCCAATCTCTAGCCTCGCCTCGTCTGTATTTTATACATGATGGGCCACCACACGACGAGCTCCAGCATGGTAAATTGCTTTGTACTCCCTCGTTTCTTTTTAGTCTGCATATAACATTTGGTCAAAGTCAAACTTTGTAAAGTTTGACTAACTTTCTATCCGCACTCTGTGATCGATTCCCCCCCTCAGCAGAGTACCGAAAAAGGCATCCAGATGGGATCGCGGAAGAACAAAAGCTTTCGCCGGTGAAAAGCGTGTTTCCGGTGGCTCTCTGGTATATTGGGAATATTTAGAAATTTATAGAGACGGAATTAGTCTAAGAGGTGCCACGAGGGGCCCACAAGCACAGGGGGCATGCCTGGCCCCCCTGGGTGCACACTATGAGTTTGTCGCTCCCTCGTGACTCTTATGGTCTTGTCCTGAACCTTCGTGGGCCCCTTCTGGTCCAGAAAGAATTAATCCAAAGATCTTTCTTCGTTTGGACTCTATTTGATATTGACTTTCTGAAAAGCCAATAACAAGCAAAAAATAGCAACTGTCACTAGACACTAGGTTAATGGGTTAGTCCCAGAAAATGATATAAAATAGCATATAAATGCATATAAAACATCCAAGATTGATATTATAATAGTATGGAACAATTAAAAATTATAGATACGTTGGTGACGTATCAGCAGCCCGTTCCGAATGCGCTGAGCCTACGATGGTCTTGCTCCCCGACAGGATGGTCTGTCTTGTCTGTAGATGGCTCACTTCTCAAGGAAGATGGCTCGATGGGCCGGCTTGGTGTGACCCGCCAGGATGACAAGGG
The DNA here is from genome assembly GCA_011799875.1 of Thinopyrum elongatum. Taxonomy (NCBI): domain Eukaryota; kingdom Viridiplantae; phylum Streptophyta; class Magnoliopsida; order Poales; family Poaceae; genus Thinopyrum; species Thinopyrum elongatum. The sequence goes on along the minus strand of CM022297.1, from coordinate 46,501,115 downwards.
TGTCCTAATTTTTGCGACATACATACGTGCTTTGTACTGCAATGATGCACTAAGTCTGAGATACATGAGATTTTGGAGGGAATCGATCTCGCTATCCAAATGATTGAACCTGCCGATGAAGCTCCAATTTGATTGCGTTTTAGCACTGTGGGCCAAGATGGACGGCTCCTTGGATAGGTATGCTTACGGCCATTTGATTGCTGAGATCAAACGCTTGATCGAAGCTTGGCTATTTACTCTAGTAAATATTACTCATGATTAACGTAGGGTTGCACATTACTTAGTGAACTTTTGGTGGAGTGGGAAAGCACTATGTGCTGGCTTAAAGACCCTCCTATTTGTGTTGCTTAACCTTTCATGGCATAAGCAAATTTTTCATAGTGGCAATTAAAATACACTATCAAAAACTAAGAGTGGCAGAAATGACTATAACCTTGCATTTGCTACGGAATGACATTTGTGATACGTCAAAAGTCAAGAGTGGCAAAAGTGATATGTCAAATTCTAGAGTGGCAAACGTGAGATGTCATGTTCTACAGAGGTACAAGTGGGCAAAAGTTAGAGTGGCAAAAGTAAAAAATTTCCCTTAAAAAATGTTTGTGACATTTAAAAAATGTTCACACATTTTATAAATATGTTCATGACATTTTTAAAAAGCTTGTACATTGTTAAAAAAAAGTATCATATATACAGTTCAAAAAAAGTTCATGACAATTAAAAATATGTTCACGTATTTAAAAAATATATGCATCACATTGTTAGAAAATGTTTATAGAATGTTTGAAAAATGTTGGCATAATGTAAAAAAATGTGTGAAAACTTGAAGGAAAAACAAACCAAAAATATTCAAAAGAAAACCGTTGAACTGATAGAAAAACAAATACAAAAAAGTAAATGTTTCCTACTTATAAAGGTTGGAGTTGGTGGTGAGTTAATACGTAGGACCGACAACCTTCATCAATAAAAAATACACCCTTATCCACATGTGAGACCAACAATCTTCATCAATAAAATATACACCCTTACCCACTTGTGGGACTAGCAACCTTTCAAAAGACATAAGTAAACAAATGTGCTTTTACTTACACGTGAGACCTAAAACAAATAAACAAGTATACTACTACTTTCATGTGAGATCAACACTTACAGAATGAATAATTGAAAATATGTAAAAATGTGACTCCAACTTAAAATTATGCTCTTAAGCAGTTCGTTGCAGCGCACCGGCATTGTGCCAGTGTACACAAAAGGTTCTAAAACTGGTTCATACCGGCATTGTGCTAGTCTACTAATGGAAACTGATTTATGCAAGACTATCTTCCATCTGTCGACAGGCGACATAAAGCTTCCGGGGCCCTACACAAGCTAGCTAGCTAGCTAACTAGCACGGGGAGCTCATGATCTCCCCTGCCGACGGGAAAGAAATACAATGGTGGCTGGTATGGGCATTCCTATTCTTGCTCAAACGGTGAAGTGTTGGAAATATGTCAGGATACTAGGGCATACTGAGAGACACGGATTAGGTACGATTGTACTTTAACAAATACATTGCTGGAAGCTCTAGTGTATCTCCATTAGATAGCGAAACGAAGGTCAGCGGTAAAACTGAACTTGTTGCATAGGCTGTCGAAAATTTTGAAGCAAGTGTTGTATCTTTGGCTTAATTCGATACAGATACCGATGCATATGTGATTGCGTTGAATTCAACGGAACTAACCTAAGTTATCGGACTTTATTAAGCTTGCTTGCATCACTGGATGGTAAGGGGAAGATCAATGATCGCCTCCTAGATGGTCGACTTGTCACTGGTCAATGGGTGGTTGGTGTATTATCATTCATATTATGATATCATTGTTCTCAGGGTCAAGTATTTGCATGGTCGAGACTATATCAAGTACAACTCATTCTTGATGATCAATACTAGCAAAAACCTTATACACAGAATCTTACCAGCAGCGCGGTTTAAAACAAGGCTCTACTGCTATTTAGCAGTAGCGCGTGACATCAAACCGCGCTACTGACTTCCACGTAGCAGTAGTGCGTGAGGAGGAAAGTGCGCTACTACTACAATTACCACGGCGTTGCCTCCAGACTAGGTATAGTAGTAGCATAGTTTCCGTAAACGCGCTACTGCTATTTTACTTAGCAGTAGCGCGGTTCGCCAACCCTCGTTGCTGCTAAGTACCATCCCCTCCTTGGAACTAAGCTTTAGTCCCACCTCGCTCCGCGAACAGGGTATTTACCACCTTAAATTTGTTACTTCTCAAACTATCACAACTACTTGGTCTTCATTGAACTCTATGTGTAGGATTTGTGGCCGCAATATGAGTCTTCACCGGTTCCTAAACCGGTGAGGATTCATATTGACAATTTAGATTCTACACAAAAAGATCATTGATGACCAATGTATTTTTGATGCTTTTTTTTACATGCTTAGCCTTAGCACTAGCGCGTGTCCGTTAAAAAGCGCTACTGCTATTGGGCTTAGCAGTAGCGCGGTCCCTGGGCCAGCGCTACTGCTATGGGTGCCTTATCCCCAAGTTCTTCCTCCCCCGCGCCCGACCTTCTTCTTCCTCCCCTCACTCCCCACTGCCTCACTACTCTGCCTCCACCGCCGCCGCATTGCCGTCGCCACCGCATTGCCGCCGCCGTCCTCCCTCCTCCTTCCTCGGTATGCCCTCCTCCCTCCTCTCCCTCCTCCAACCACCGCCCTCCTCCCTCCTCTTCCGGCCAAGCCCTCCTCCCTCCTCTCCTCCGCCCAAGCCCTCCTCCTCCTCCGCCAGCCCGCCTCCCACCCCCCTCCTCCTCTCTCCTTCCTCCTCCTCCTCCCTCCTCCCACCCCGTGCTTCCTCCTCCCTCCTCCTCCTCCCTCCACCTGCTCCCTGCTCCCTCCTCCTCCTCCTCCTCTCTCCTCCCTCTTCCCCCTCCTCCTCCTCCTCCCTCCTCCCACCCCCTGCTCCCTCCTCCCTCCCTCATCTCTCCTCACTCTGTTCTTGCATTATGTAGTTTTTTTAATTTTTTTTAATACAATAGAATGTAGATTATTTGCATTGAATAGAATGTAGATTATTCCCTTGAGGTGAGAGCAGTGAAATCCCCATGTCGTTGATGTCGATGATGACGATGTAGCCAAATAGGATACGTGCTTGCCCAAGTGGCCTATGTTTGCAGGGAACACCTCCGAGTGGCCTATGTTTTGCCGGAGTGTTGATTAATATCCGTTCCGGCAAATTTCAGGCGCTCGATATGTCCTTTTTAGCAATGGTCATGCTAGATTTTTCCGTGAATTTTAGCATGGCTTATGCTAGAATGTAGGAAATATCGAGTGCCTTGGATTTGCGAGAAAGAGCATTAAACGACATTTTGGGTTGACTTTAAGTCTGTTGGGACACCATACATGACAGTCAAAAAATAGTGAGGGAGTGTCCACCATATATGAGAGAAGAAGAATGCCGACTGTTGTTGTGGGGGTCGCTCTTCCTCTTCTTTCTCGTGATAGACCTTTTGGTAATGCACGGGAAGGAAGAGAAGAGCGACCATCACCGACGGTCGCAAATGTCAGAGATGAAGAATCCCGACTGTTGTCGTGGGGGTCGCTTCTCCTTCGTTCCCGTGTGCTAGACAATTTGGTGTAATGCACTCGGGTACGAATCGAGGAGCGACCATCACTGACGGTCAAATATATCAGAGAGGGAGTGCCCACTATATACACCACGTGAGATGAGAGTTTTCAAGGAAGACTCGACAGACCGAAAGTCAACCCGTGATGAATATTCAGAAGTTTAATCTTTGAATTATGAACACAACAGATGTCTGATGATGATAGGATCCCGGAGTGCCATTACTGCTACGATGACCGGGGTTTGTGTGACAGGTTTCCTCACCTGCAAAATGATAGGTTTTTCATCGTGAAGCTGGACGAGACCTTTGATGTTTGTACGGTACGCAACGACAAGCATTTCATCGTAATTAATATCATCACTTGTTCTTCTTTTGTTCAACGTGTAATTTCTTGATTTTTTTCAATTCTATTAGTACATCATGTGCCATGCAAGACCATATGTATTGCAGAAGCTCGATTTTAAAGACTTTTCGAATATGGAGATGAGGAGGGCTCACTTAAGAACTAAACATGGTTATGCGTTTCGGGTTAAGCTGTACAATGCGGTCAATCACTCCCATTTCGGTTTCTCTAATTGGGAAGCTCTCTGCAAGGCTTATGGATTTGACGAGGGTATGCAAATAACATTTGATATTCGTCCTGAAGACGATGATGATGATGATAATATCGACATATGGGTGGATGTGGATATGCCTCCAGTTTTGCCTAAATGTGAGTTTGTCAAACTAATTTGTTAAGTTAAGTAATTTATATTTTTAATTTAAAAATATTTGCTGTTCATCGGTACTAAACATCTTTATTTATAATTGTTAGCTTATTTCTTATCTTCCAAAAATACTCGGAAGGCTGTAGACAGGACATACTACAGCTATGACTCCGAGCTTAATTGTGAGGAGAAAGGTTATCTTGTCTCATTCATAGATGATGTTGAGGCCTTTAAAACCAATCACTCTATCCTCCCAAATTTTACTGGATATGTGCCACTAGTCCATAAATTGCATGATGGTAACTTCATTGCCAAAAACTTGGTAAGATTTTGTTAATGATGGTAACTTTATTGCATACATTATTCTTAAGTATATAAACTACATTGCTAACTATATATGTTACTATTACATTTTTCAACAGAGGCTCCCGAAGGAGGTTGTGCCTTACATGCTGTTTACCGATGGTTATATGCATATGGTTAGCTTACGACCAACTCCTTCGAAGGCTTACCATACTACATACTCGATTTCTTCAAATGATGGAAGGCTCAAAATCAATGAATGGAGCAAAGTGATGAATGCGCACACGCAACTAATTGGATACAACATGAATGTGCGCAAGCCACAAGTTCGAGATAGGTTTATCTCCATTCTCCATTATGGAGATGGACCGGTTTATCTCTTTTATGGTATTTTACCTATGAGAGAGGAGTAGGTCCTAGGTATTAAGAACAATTAGTTAGTGCTGATTATGACTATGATGATGATGATGAGAAGTTGTTATTATGTGCTACAATGCGTTAGAGTTGATGATGAGGAGGAGGAGTTGTGATTATGACTAGTGACCAAGTTCTTATATGATGTCTCATGGACGAAAATGATGATCATGAGGAGTTGTTATATGACAATGATGTATTATGATGATAAGTTGTTAATGATATGATGATGATGATGATGATGATGAGTTATTATATCATTGGGTGAAAGAACCGTGGATTAGTTTCAAGTGGATGGATCCTAAGTGACCAAGTCCATGACTTGGTCACTTAGGATCCATCCACTTGAAACTATGGACTTGGTCACTTAGGATCCATCCACTTGAAACTAATCCACGGTTCTTTCACCCAGTGATGTAATAACTCATTATGATGTAAAAACAATCTCTAAATTGCTACTGTATGAAAACTTGTATAATGATGTATGAATACGACATAAAATAAAAAAGAAATAGAATACGTAATAATAGTAGTAGCGCGGGCAGAGAGGCGCGCTGCCAGTAACTACCAGTAGCGCTTTCTGCAGGAAGCGCTACTACTAAGTAGGTATAGCAGTAGCGCGGGTGAACCAACGCTACTGCTACCCTTTAGCTGTAGCGCCGTAGCAGTAGCGCGTTCTCCCGGCTGCTGCTAGCCCAAAATTAGCGCTACTGCTAGGCTTTTCCCTATTAGTGCATGGCACGGAGCTTGAGTCTAGTACTGAGGTAGTAGGTTTTGCGTCGTTCCAGTTCATAGATAATAATTAATGGCCAAGAGTGGACAATTGTTTGGCACTCCAAAATGTACATTCCACATGCTTATGTTCAACGCATGTGAACTCACTGCTGCAAGGATTGAAGGTCCCTCATTGATTTAGATGGGAAATTTGTTGGCATGAACTGCTATGGTAGTCAAAGAACTGTGGACCTTCCCATAAAGTGATTACTCCCTGCCTTCCCAGGGACACAATTCTAAATAAAATGCATGGAGCATTCTGGGGTATTTAGACTTGGGATTAATCAAAGGTGGGATGAACTGATGATACAACATAAAGTAGCTTGAGGAAGAAGGAATCTTATACAGCCGGTAACTTGTAGTTGGAGGGTTTCTAGGCTAACGTAAAAGCCAACATTTTAACACTGGCCAGATTGGCTACAAGCACTAGTAGAAAATAGGGCGCTTGTCATGGTTCCAGAGGGCCTTTAGTCCCGGTTCTGCAACTGGGACAAAACGATCGGGAGTAAAGCCTCTCACTTTTAGTCCCGGTTGGCTTACGAACCGGGACCAAAGGAGCTCCACGTGGTCGTTGTGGGGCGCCCAGGCAGGAGGACCTTTAGTCCCAGTTGGTAACACCAACCGGGACTAAAAGGCAGCCACGCCTCAGCAGCTCCCAGGCACTGGGTTTTTTTTAATGGGGGGGGGGGGGTTGGGGTTTTGGAGGGTTTAGGGGTTTCATATTGTGTTAGCTAGCTAATAGAGAGAAGTGACCTCTCTTTCTCTGTGCTTGGTCGACGCTAGCTACTACATATAGAGAGAACTCGATGCTAGCTAGTAAGCAAATGAAGGAAACCACTAATTACACAAGATCGTCATGAACATATATAGAAAGAGAAGTGACCTCTCTTTCTTCGTGCTTGGTCGAACAATAAGTTTTTGTATATCTATCCGATGCTACTACATATATACAATATAACATCCCTGACATCATCAAGCGCCAAACTCCCATTGAATTTCTGTATGGCATTCTCCCTTTTCATGTATGACGTGGTCAAGAAAGAATCTCGACAATTCCTCTTGAATTGCTCGTATGCGATCATGTGGTAGGAGTTCATCCCGCATCTGCCAGATCTAATTTAAAGAAGGGGGTCAATACATATATATGAATGAAATTCAACACAATTGATGGTAATAAAATAAAATTGTGAATATTGTTTACATACTTCAAATTGTTTGTCAGAGAAGCCCCGCTTAGAGGTCGAGTGGCGAATGAACTCGCTAACATAGTATCCACATAAATTATTCCCACCTGCCTGCCACAAGCACTTTACGAGAATAGAGTTCAATCAAACTAATAATCAAGCATGATAATGGTATTGATGAAACTAGAATCAATGAGAGATGCGCGGAACTAGCTAGTACTACTTACTTTGGGGTGTGTAAATCGCAGCTCGTTCGTCAGACCCGGAACCATTCTGGTGAACTTTTTCCAAACCCTGCCCGACAAAGAAAATGATTACTTGATATCAGGAAATGAACGAAAGTTGCCAATATGGTGCGATAATGATTGAACTTACTTCTGGAGCATTGCAGTCATGTCCGCATAATCCTTGGGATCTTTACGTCTCGAGTCTAAGAGAGTTACTAATCCCCCATCAAACTTAATGGATAGCAGAATAAAGTGGAACCTGCACACGCATAACTCATCAATTACAGTACTTAACCTCGAGTAAGCGAAACCGAATATGCACAAGACAGTAACACTCACTTGAAGTTGTAAGGAAAGAGTATTTCCCTTTTGTTTTGATGTCGAAGGAATGCTTTTAGCAAGTTTTCCTTAGTATCTTCAACTCTATTTTGTACCGACCATTCATTTACGGTATTTGAGCTAATGAACCCAATGTCATAGATTATTTGTCCTCTTTTGCATTCCATGATCTTCAAGCTGCATAATATAGTGAGGATAATTATATATACATGAAATGAATGAGCTCAGCTAGAGACTTAATTACAGAAGTAATACTTACAGACAGTAGCAAGTCATGAGTTGTTTGTTGAGGGCCTCTTGATTGAATAACTGAAATAATTCAACAAATTCAACAGGCATCTGGTCGACTCCAATGAAGTCGTGCTCATCTTTAATTCTCACCATCAAACTATCGGTCCCAGACTTCTTGCAGCTTTCCAAGTACTAGTCATGCAATCTTCGCATCACCGTTTTTAGATGAGGGAGCTGATCAGGTTTGACGAGAGGCTTCCCGTGCTCGTATCTAAAGGTCTCTACTACCTCAGCCGTTTCAAACTATACATCATCGCCCACATAATCACCAAGATTGGTACGAGGCAGTAGCCACGGATGATTAGTGATATCTCTAGACACCTTGAGCGGGGGGCACGATTGCTTCTCCTGTTCGCCGAGTTGGGGAATTTTTTTCCCACTTCTTCGTCTTGCAGCACTGGTAGTACTTCCCGACCGCGAGCTTCATCATATGTCCTTTCAATATAGCGGTCATAGTTGGATTGTGGCGGAGGCGGTGATGGTCGCTTAAGGGCATCCAGAGTGCGCTTCGCTTTCACCGGATCTATTGTTTCCTTCGGAGGTGGACATTTCTGTTCAAAATGGGCCCGCACTTCGGCATCCATGATGTTGTTGGTTTCCTTGTCAGTCCTCTCATATGGTAACTTTGGAGGAGCCATAAGGCTTGGACCAGCTTTGAATTTCTTCCCGCCTTTTGTACTGCTAGCCGCCGGAGCGCCGGAGGCTCTCTTCTGCTGTTGCTGAGGCGGGGAGTCCGCTGACACGCCAGAGGAGGCGGAGTCCGCTGACCCACCGGAGGAGGCGGAGTCCGCTGACCCACCGGAGGAGGCGAAGGAGGAGGCGGAGTCTGCTGACGCCCCGAAGACAGCTGAGGCGGAAGAGGACTCTGCTGAGGGGCCTCATCCGGCTGAGTCTGCTGAGGCGGCGTCCAGTTTGGAAGCTTGATGTTCTCCTTTCTCCATAGACAGGTACTCTTTAAAGCATTTTCTAGAAGAATATCCCCTTCACCTGTAGGGTAGTCAAGCTCCAACCCCTCAAATCCCTCCATTATTTCATCCACCATGACAATAACATAGCCATGTGGAATCAGACGGCAATGGAAAATTCCCTCAGCGCGAGGAGGTAAAACAGAGCCGACCGCTGCCTTCAAGGTCAGGTTCTGGCATTTTGCCATTAGCACACAATGTTCAGTCTCCGTGATACTTTCCACGGGGTAGCGAGGAGCCATGAAATCAAGCTGAACGAGCTTCGGGGAAGCCACGCTGCTTCTCCGCTGAGATGGTGGGGTAGCTTCGGGGGTAGTGTCGAAGGAAGGATCTTCGTGCCGTTGAGATGGTTGGTCGGTAGCTCACTGGCTCTGAAGTCCCTCTAGTTTCGCTAATCTTGCACTGATCTTCTACATTTCGCTTGCTTCCTCTTTCTTCTTTCTCTCTCGGCTTCTATAACCACCGCTGTCGGGAAACCCATGCACCCACGGAACGGAGCCTGAAGTGCCTCGTGTTCGTCTAGGGTGTTCAGGATTCCTGAGGGCCTCTGTCGGCTCGTCCTTCTCTCTGTCGGGAATGAACATCCCTTCCTATGCTGCTTGATTGCTTCCTCAAGCTTCGTGATGGGTATTGCAAGTTGATCATTCGTCCAAACACACTTCCCTGATTCTGGGTCCAAAGTTCCCCCAACCCCAAAGAACCAAGTCCTTGCCCGATCTGGCCAGTGCAATGTCGCTGGTTGGACCCCTTTAGCAAGTATGGTGTTACTTCTTCTTTGCAGCATTTTGCTAGTTTGTCAGTGACCTTTGCTTACCCTTCTCCGATTTCTTGTAGGCCACAAATGCGGGCCAGTGATCTATTATCTTCCCATATTGACCGATGAATTCTGGAGTCTCATCCTTCTCAACAAACTTTTTGTTCAAATCTTTCTTCCAGTTATTGAATAGTTCTACCATATTCTTAAGAGCAAACGCCTTGACCTTTCGCTCTATAACTGGGTTATTCGGATCCTCCTCTAGCGGTAGGCTGAAATTTGTCATCAGCGAGTTCCAAAGATCATCTTTCAGTCTATCCTGGACATAAGAAACTTCAGGGTTCTTCTTCTTATTCCATTCTTGGATGCTGATCGGGACGTTGTCCCTAACAACAAATCCGCACTGATGTACAAATGTGTCCTTGGTCCGCTTGGGAGCAATCGGCTGGCCACTTCAAGCGACTTCTGTGATCATGAACCTTTCATCCTGGCGCAACCTTTTCTTCGGGCCTCGTCTCCTTACGGAAGTTTGGCTCGATCCGGAGGGCCAAAAAAAGAAAGAAGCATTAATATATATACATACAAAACAATAAATGCATCAAGTCAGCAGAGGCTTAATTAATATATATATATATTCCTCGCCGGACTTTGCAACAGTTAAGGCTCCCTCCTCCATTTGGTCACCGGAGTCATCAAGATCTCCTTCCTCCTCCATTCGGTCACCAGAGCCGTCATGATCTCCTTCCTCCTCCATTGGATCACCGGAGCCGTCATCCTCTCTTTCCTAACCATCGGTGTTGTTGAGAAACGACAAGGTGATATCACATCCGTCGCGGATTATATCCCCCAACAACTTCTTTTTCTATGTCTCTGTCCATAGTTTCTACAAATATTACAACATGGCAATATACAAACATGAGAGATGGATTAGTGGCAAGCATGGACTTAATTACAACAAGGAATCATATGCATATGAGCAATGGATTCGTGGCAAACAACATGCAAAGTCGACAAGTTTTATAACAGTCAGTTTTAGACGATCGTGGAGGGCTCCTCCCCCCTCATGTCTGAGTTATCGGGGATATGTTGAATCACTACAAGAAATATGTCAACTTGCGACCATCACTATTTGTCTCTGAATGGTCATTGTTTTTCATTTGCGACCTTTTTATGACCAAAAACAATTGGTGAAAAGCTGACCATCTTTAATGAAGCTTAACGACCTTCTCTGTGGTATGGTCGTAGAAGGCAACGACCAAAACAAAAGGTCGTTGATCCTACGACCAACTGTTTTGGTCGCTGGTTGTCTGCCCAGGCCACGTCGGATCCAACGTGGCAAGCTGACGTGGCAAAATTACGACCAATTGAATTGGTCGTTGATAATAATCAGCGCGGTCCAATTCGGTGTCTATATGGGCCAAGCCCATTAATTCAGCCCATTTAGTATATATTTTTCTGTGTTAACTTTGGTTAGCTACATGGGCCTGGCCCAACAATTCAGCCTTTTTATTTTCTGGGTGCGTGCTTTTGATCTTTTATATTTTGCGCCTTTTTATTTTGATGCTAGTCCCACTAGTCAGATTGGTCTACAATGTCATAATTTCACACATTGGTCCCACACGTCAGAAATTTCAATTTTGCTAAAATTATTTTGATAGGTTGGTCGCATTAGTCAGGTTTCCATCACACGCATTTTCAAATCACATTCATAATCACTATTTCAAATGAAACAGAACAAATTGTAATTCTGAAACATACAATATTTCATTCAGAAACAGAGAGAAGATACATGAAATTCTAGAGCTCACAACGCCCAGATAACCAGCTAATATTATATAACTTGTTATACAAAAATGTCATGGGGCTTCTTTAAACATCTTCTTTCGTCTTGAATTTAGGCGAAATATCTGCAACAAAAAAATAGAACAGCAAGGATAGAGTTGATAACAACAGTAGTAGGTGATTGGGTGCTATTTAGTAAGATCAAGTCCGGGAAGAAACATGCATGAAAATTAAGAAGAGCTAGAGCAAGTCTGCATGAAAATTAAGAAGTGCTATTTAGTATGAATGCCCTCAAGTTTTCGTGCATGTCATGACAAGTCAACGAACATGTAGCATGCATGTGGGCCATCAAATGGGGAAGGACTGAAGCCAAACAGTGGTTCCTCCTTGTAATGATCACAGTTCAGCACCTGCAGCAGCCTGACACAACAGATTAAGACATGAAGTGAGAATAATAGTGTGTGATGAGAAACTGTCCACTCCTGTTAATTACTATGAGCAACTAAAACATCTAGTTTCAGATACTCGGCGGGATTCATTCATATACTTATTATGCTGACTGGATTGTAGAGGTTAACAACAACAAAACTAAAACTGGAACTTGATACCATTTGTGATGCTCGACATAAGCTAACAAAAAGACACATTCCAAAACTAGTTGTATAAAACATTTATGAATGGATACATTCAAGAACTAGAAAAGTTCAAATAACTTGTGGAAAAGTAGCCAATTTATGTACTGATCCATTTCACTGGAGCATTTTAGGAAAAAATATGATGGCCATGGAATAGAGCAAGGTACTACTATAGCAGCACAAGAGGGGGAGCTAGACATAGGAGACATGCTCACCGGAGAGGAGGCTATACTCGATGCCACAGACAACCGCGGCCGATGTACGTAGTAGATGAGGTTGTAGCCGAGTTGGACCATGTGCGGGGCGTCGTCGTGGCGGTGGATGCCCTTGTTGTCATCATCGTCCACGGAGGATGCTTGCTGCTCCAAAACAAACAAATAGGTAAGAACTCGTGTTGTTGAGCTAAGTATAGAAATTAATCAATCTAGTATAGGAGACACATACATAATTCTGCTATAACTATAGAAATCAATCAAGCTACATGTGTGTGTGCTTGAGCTAGAATGAAATTCCAGTAGTGACCAGATCCGTAGAAAGCAGAACAGCAAGGTCATGCCATGACCAAATCCTAACCAGAATGCATTTAATAAAATGGATTGCATCTGGTTGCTGCAGTACTACATGATAACGACATGAAGGTTCCATCTGGCAATGATCAACTACTCCAAACCATTCCGTGTTTTGCAAAAGAAATACTAGATGAATCTCACTAACAGGAGCACTAGGTGATTAATAGAAGTAATCACCAGATGACACAGTGAACAAGTAAAGGATATATCTCTCTCCCTGTGGAAGAACAAATTCGATGAAGACATGCAGCAAAAAAAGCAGCCTTGCATCATCAGTTTGGTCGGGTCAATGCCGGGAAGAGCGCCGTTGTACATGATCAGAACCCGCGTGGCTCAACCTCTGTCCCCCACCTCAACTTGCCCGTGCGGCTGCTGCAGTTGGATGCAAGTGTGTAAATACAACATGCTTTGCATCATATATCTAGACTATAGCATCATATTTTCACCAGCATTTCTACATCAAAATCACTACTAAAAATAAGAAGGATGGCATGTAGTAATAGTAATAGGCTGCGGTAGTAGTATATATTCATTGTAGATCAATGAAACAGCATGAAGGTTCCATCAGGTTGCATTTAGTACTACTCCAAAGGTACAACTTGTCTAGATAGTGCAGCCAACTGCACATCTACCAGCCAAAAAAAAATTAACAAGATGATTGTATAGTTGGTATTTCCAATAGCCAAGGTACCCATACGTATATATTTCTCTAGTTCTAATTCCCTTACATGAGTTCCATATATACATATATCATATTAAAAATGTACCTCAGCCACACAAATTTGTACGTGTGACTACATGAGTTCCATATATACATACATCATATTAAAACTGTACCTCAGCCACACAAATCTGTACGTGTGACTACATTCGAGCATGTCTGGGAGGGACTATATAATTATGGCTTGATATATATTACTCAACATACATGTCAACAGAAAGAGGAGAACTTCACAACACATTTTCATTTTCAAAAAGCACATTAAATCAAAGCCTTCTGACTATTTTATTGTTTGCTTGTCACTAAATTGAAAATATTTTTGAGTGTACAGCAGAATGAAACAAAAGCAAACAAAACATTTAAGAGGACCTGCTTTTCATGTACCAGGACCATTATAGAGCAAAAGAGGGTCAAAGCGAATTTGAACGGGTGGCCCCCTACAAGAAAATAATGGCCCAATTACAAGACAATAAACCTACACAGGGGCTTTCCAGCAGCATGCCATGTAAAAGAAACAATTCTGATATTTCATACCATTCATGTCATATTTAGAAAAATGAGAAAATATAGTCCCACATAAAGAAGCAAATATAAAAAGAAAACTATTTGACTATTTATACAAAGTATAGTTCCACACTATCAGAATTACAAGGACTAAAAGTGCCAAGTTAATGTAAGTGTCTTGCTTGTTTGGATCTAGCTCACCATGGTCAGTAATTAATGTAAGTGCCTTGCTTGTTTGGATCAGTGTTCAATGCACACCAAATCATTCAGAAAACTAACTACAGTTCTGATCAGCTGATCAGCAATCGGTGCATCAACAAAATATGGAACAACATGCACTGCATGACAACTAGAGTATACGCATTGCACTCAATAGTGAACGGTTATCACAAAGAACAAGATACCATGAGATGAATGATGGCACTCAAATTATAATCTCACATTGATAAAATTCATTGCCATAGTAACAGTACATCTTCACTTGGATATATCCAAGTAGTCAAGTTCGTTCTCATAAGCAAGTGTTCTCAGGTTACCCTAAACATGGCGGCTTAACTTATACTTAAATGTGAGCAAACAGTACATATCAGGATCATGGATTTGATTTAAAGTGCCAACTATGGACAAAATCATGCACACTCCAACGTAACCAGAACAACAGCAACCAGAGCAGGACGTTGCCATACTTGAAGAGCCTGACGACCTTCGGCAGAAATCAACAGGACCAACGGACGGATCGAGGGTTGTTGCCGCTCCTCCGTGTGGACGCTGAGGAGGAAGAGACCTTCGTCGGTGAGCTGCAGCTGCGTGGGGAAGGGAATCAAGCATGCATCAGCATCAGGGTGGAACGGAAGATGGTGGTTGGATCGACTCAAATCAATTCAAGAGGATAGGGGAAGGTGCGCACCTTGAATGAAGATGTGCACCTCCATGGACAGGAAGAAGCATGTCGCCGCCAATGCTGGCGAGCTCCATGGCGTGGGAGCAGTGGACGGCGGGCTGGAGAGAGAGGAGGTTATGCAGGTCCACCGCGAACAGCGTCCACGATGCCGACTACTGGTCACGGGAGCCGTGCCTGGAGAAGACGTCGACCTCGCCCTTGAGCTACCACATATGCAAGGCAAGGCAGCAAACGAGAAGAATCAGAGGTGGCTGAGCCAGCATGAAGAATTTGAGCCTGCTCTGCTGTGGACAAGAAGATTTTTGCTAGGTATGACTGTTAACAGAAATCAACAAGACAATGTAACTGGAGCAGTCAGTATATTCCCTCCCAATCATATCATAGACATGTAAGATTTGGGATGCCACCTCCCACCCTCTGAAATAATTTCTTGGGTGTTACTGCTAGTGCTAGAGAGAAAGCTTTGATTTTAGTTCAGGTGCAGATACTCGAGCTTGAGGCACCCGAGCCCGAGCTGCTCTTGGTCCCGAGCGGCTTGGCGGAGGCCTTGGCCTGGGCAACCTTGTCGACCTCCTAATTTTCACCTTCTCCTAATTTTCTCAGGAAGATTTAGACATTTCAGACAGTTCCCTGATTTTTAGTCCAGTACTAGTAAATTCTCACCAAATGCGATGACTTTGCATTTAAGAACTCAAAACATAGAGAGAGAGAGGATATGGCTCTTATTGTTTTATCTAATGGTGCTTGATTTTATCACAATGCTTTTGCAACATTTTAACAATGTATTTTCCTAGTGTGACCAAAAGGCCCAAATCCTCTGAGTGGTTATCAGAAGCAAAATATAGTACATACAGAACATTTTCCCAATGTACTAGCAGAAATCTTCTCAACTATAAATTGACCACGACAACAGACCCCACTTGAGTAAGTTTGAACAGTATAATTTGTACCAATAGCTCAGCATCTCTTGTAGCCCACCAAGCCAATACCAAACACAATCTTATCTGAAGGCAACAAATGAATTAAGCAGCAGTTCACCTTCCGATTAACAAGAAGTATGAGTGACTGAACGAGGTGCACCCGAAGGCCGGACGGCAGAGCGCGGGCATTAGTGTCGAGCAGGCCCCCGATGTGGTCGAGCAAGTCGGCGAGGTCGCTGGGGTAGAAAGGCGTGACATGGGCGAGGAAGAGCGAGGTCGCCAAGCTCCTTGGCCGTCTGCCCTCTGCCGTAGGCGGAGGAGGATGAGGACTGCACGGCCTGCTGCCGGAAGAGGAACACCGAGGAATCGAAGTGGCGCTGCAGCTAGCGGTGCTCCGTCTCGTACCCCTCCGGGTCACGCTTCATCTTGGCCTGCAGCGCCAGGAGGCTGTGCCGCTTCCCCACGCTGCCCGTGGCGAACGCAGAGGCCACCTCCGGTCTGTAGGCGGGGGCGTGCTGCCGCATCGCCGCTGCCGCATCGCCTCCGGGGTGTAAGAGGGCGGCGAGGTTGGTCGAGGACGAGGGGGACGAGGGGAGAGTGAGGGCGGCGGCGGGTGGGTGGATCTGCATCGGGGGAGAGGGGAGAGGATCTGAGGTGGGGAGGGGAGGTGTGGCGGAGGTGGGTGGCGGCGAGGGAGGGGTGGGTGGCGGCTGCATGGGATCTGTATCATGGAGCGCTAGGGTTCGCTGCGCGTGCGCGCGAGAGAGAGAGAGGGGGGGTTTGCTTCGCGACAGCGCGAGAGAGATTGCGGAGGGGTGGATGAACAGACGGATGGATGTTTGCCACGTCATTGATCCAAGCCACAACTGATTCCACCAATCAGAATTAAGCTGACGTAATTTTGTTTTTTTCTTTTGTTTCTCTTAGTAGTTTTTACGCTCTTATTGAGGGTAAACATTTAACCTCTTATAGTTTGTTCAAATAAAGCATTCTTTTGCACATGTATGTATTTAGGGATGACAAATAATGTTGATTTGGGGGGTTTTCATTTTCTTTGCGCAAAAGAAACATTTTCTATTTTCCGAGTGCCCAAAATAAGTTTTTTGTGTGAAGGACCTACCAAATATTAGTTGCAAAATGGCACCACACCATTTTTAGAAAATAATAGACCATATTTTATGTATAATTGACCAAACGGTTGCGTGGCAAAAGCTGTCGATCCACTTCTCATCAAAAAGACAAATTTCCGCCGGTTCGGTTGGAAGGGGGTCAAATTTGAACTACAGCTGCCTCATAGTTTACTGATGAATTTTTCCAAAAATCATTTTTACTTTAAAAAGTATCTATTAAATCAAAGAAACACCAAATTTTTTCCAATATTTAACCACTAGCTAGGAACTGTCATGCCCGCCGTTTTGACCGCATTTGGAAATGGGCATAAGAAATTCAAACAAAAATCAAAAAATGGGAAAACCTTCGCATTGTGTCATTATATGTGACCAAGTTACCAGGAAAAATAATAAACTTGTAATATGGCAATTATTTTAAAAAAGTGTTCTCATAAATGAGCTGTGATTTGTGAAGATTCATGGCTTTCAAGCCAAATGATCAATCTTAAGGCCACATTCATGGCATAGTTTGTTCAAATGATCCAATATTGTGCACACGGGTTCATCTTGGAATGGCAAACAATGTTGCCTAAGGAAGTTTTAATTTTCTTTGGACGAAAAATTTATTTTCCATTTTTCAAGTGCCCAAAATGATTTTTTTGTGAAGGACATGCCATATATTTGTTGCAAAATTGGACCAAATCATTTTTCTAAAATAATAGGACATATTTAATGCACAATTGACCAAATGGTTGGGTGTCGAAAGTTTTTATCCACCTCTCATGAAAAAGACAAATTTTTGCCGATTCAATATGAAGTGGGTCAAATTTGAACTGCAGCTGCCTCATAGTTTGCTCTTTATTTTTTCCAAAAATCATTTCTAGGTACAAAAGTATCTATTTAATCAGAGAAACACCAAAAGTTTTCCAAGATTCAACCACTAGCTCAGAACGGTCATGCCCGCTGTTTTGACCGCATTTTGAAATGGGCATGAAAAATTCAAAAAAAAAATCAAAAAATTGGGAAACCTTTGCATTGTGTCATTATATGTGACCAAGTTACCAGGAAAAATAATAAACTTGTAATAAGGCAATTATTTAAAAAAAGTGTTCTCAGAAATGAGCTATCATGTGTGAAGATTCATGGCTTTCTATCCAAATGATCAATCTTATGGCCATATTCATGGCATAGTTTTTTCAAACGATCTAATATTGTGCACACCACTACTAGAAAAAAGGTTGTTAGTGGCGCACCAGTTTTTGCTATTAATGGCGCACTATAGGTGCGCCAATATTAACATGCCACTAGTAACAAATAGTAATGGCGCACCTCTGGTGCGCCATTAGTATCCCAGATAATAGTGGCGCACCACATAGTGCGCCATTACTATGTCCAACAGTGCGCCATTACTATGCCTCCTAGGGGGCCATATTTACCTTCACGTATGCCCCCAACTGCGCCATTACTATGCCCCATAATGCGCCACTGGTATTTAGCCTTGGTGCGCCACTAATGCTCAATATGGTGCGCCACAACTGGGGGCCATATTTGCCTTCACCTATGCCCCAAGTGCGTCGGTCATTTTGTGTTTTACCTTCATCTCCAGAGCCATGATCGTTACTTTCAGGCGGGTATCCTCGGGCCTGCATCCTTCATACAATGGAGTAACCACGTCTATCTCCAGTTGATCCAGCTTGGCTTTCTCTCGGGCGGTAGCTCTTGCGTTGCCCAGCTGCTTGAGAAGCAGCTCTTGAATATGAGGGTCCTGCACCCAGCCCATCGATGGTCCATCATCGTCTGCTCCGACATCTTCATCTTCATGATCATGCCCTTCATCTTGATCTTCCTCATCATCATGTCCGGCATCTTCTACATGATGACTGTGTCCTGCATCTACTTCGTGATCATGTCCTGGAGATTCTTCGTCTTCTCGCCCGCCCTCGCCGCTATTGTCTTGCTGCCCTTCCTTATTTCTTGCCCGGCCCCCATGGACGACTTCATAATCATCTTCATCACCTTGCCACCGATAGCCATCCATGAAACCACGCAAGAGCAGGTGGTCCCGCACCTATCTGGAATCCGGGTCCATAAGGCTCTTCAGCTTGCATCTTCGACACGGACATCTTATCTCTGTCTCGTTCTTTTGAAGCATCTCGGCCTTTGCAGAGCTCAAAAACCTATTCACGATGCCTTCGGTCATCGTGCGGACCATGGTCGCTTGCGGGGTAGAGCAAAACGATATTTTAGAACAAAAAAAAAATTTGGCATGACTTTGCCTAAAAATAGGACCAAAAAGAATGCATAGTGCCAAATTCTCACCGAAACGGAAATGAATCAACATTCTGGCAAAATATTGGCAACTATCGCATTTCAAATACCGTTACCTGCAAACACAAACATATGCAACACCACAAACATACGTAGATTTAGGCCATAAAAAGTGTGTACGTTGTTGGAGGGAGAAAAAAGTAGATCTAGAACATAGAGAAAGCTTTCCCCTTACTTACCTATCAAAAAAAGGAAATTTAACCACTTAATTTGGGTGAATCTATGGTGCAAATGAGGTGAGGAGGAGGAGGCAGCCGAGACCAAGCTTGGTAGAGGTGGAGAGAATGAAGTGGGGAAAGTGAGTGTGGTAGGTGGCTGTCAAAAATATCTAGCTGCTCTCAGGTTACCAATGGCGCACCTCCTAAGAATGCGCCATTGGTAACCAGGGTTACTAATGGCGCACCTGGTGTGTGGTGCGCCATTACTAGTTTTGAAAAAAAAAATTGAAAAAAAAATTGTTAGTAGTGGCGCACCGTGGGTGTGGTGCGCCATTACTAGTTAAAACTAGTAATGGCGCACCAAACCACGGTGCGCCACTGGTAAGTCTGGGGAGGGGGGTGTGCCCAGGAGAAACTTAGCGGTGGCGCACCACACACAAGGTGCGCCATTAGTAATATAAACATTAGTGGCGCACCCATGTGTGGTGCGCCACTGCTATTTGGCAGTGTCGCACCACATACATAGTGCGCCACTAATGTCTATATTAGCTATAGCCCTTTTTCTAGTAGTGCACACGGATGCATCTTGGAATGGCAAACAATGTCACCTAAGGAAGTTTTCATTTTCTTTGGACGAAAAATTCATTTTCCATTTTTCGAGTGCCCAAAATGAGTTTTTTTGTGAAGGACCTGCCATATATTTGTTGCAAAATTGGACCAAATCATTTTTCTAAAATAATAGGCCATATTTAATGCACAATTGACCAAATGGTTGGGTATCAAAAGTTTTGATCCACCTGTCGTGAAAAAGACAAATTTCGGCCGATTCAGTAGGAAGCGGGTCAAATTTGAACTGCAGCTGCCTTATAGTTTGCTCTTTTTTTTTCATAAATCATTTCTAGGTACGTAAGTATCTATTTAATCAGAGAAACCCCAAAAGTTTTTCAAGATTCAACCACCAGCTAGGAATGGTCATACCCGCCGTTTTGACCGCTTTTTAAAATGGGCATGAAAATTTAAAAAAAAAAACAAAAAATTAGAAAACCCTCGCATTGTGTCATTATATGTGACCAAGTTACTAGTAAAAATAATAAACTTGTAATACGGCAATTATTTTAAAAATGTGTTCTCATAAATGAGCTATCATGTGTGAAGATTCATGGCTTTCAAGTAAAATGTTCAATCTTATGGCCACATTCATGGCATAGTTTGTTCAAATGATCTCATATTGTGCACAAGGGTGCATCTTGGAATGGCAAACAATGTTGCCTAAGGTAGTTTTCATTTTCTTTGGACGAAAAATTCATTTTCCACTTTTCAAGTGCACAAAATGAGTTTTTTTGTGAAGGACCTACCATATATTTATTGCAAAATTGGACCAAATAATTTTTATAAAATATTAGATCATATTTAATCTACAATTGTCCAAATGGTTGGGTGTCAAAACTTTTGATCCACCTCTCATGAAAAAGACAAATTTTCGCCGATTCAGCAGGAAGCGGATCAAATTTGAACTGCATCTGTCTTATAGTTTGCTCTTTATTTTTTCCAAAACTCATTTATAGATACATAAGTATCTATTTAATCAGATATATATGGTGTGGTGGCGATACATCGAGGTTTGGACGGTGGCCAAGGGCCCCAACTCCAGAGTGCGTAAACTGGCATGCCCGCCGCGTGTTCACCGCGTGACCGTGGTGTTGCCACGCGTTCTGGGTGGCCTAGGCATGTCTGGTGGGCTGGTAACTCCCCCGGTAGGTGTTAGGAAGAAGAAGGCAATACAAGAATCTCACGAGTAGACTGAACTAAGCTCAAACATGAATTGGCAGCCAAGTGTTTGATTAGTGGTGGGGAAAATGCACATGGCCAATGGGCCTGCGTTTTGGCCGAGGATGGACATCTACTAAAGAGACTGTGTTGGCAAATTTGCAGCTCAAATGGAGGAGTCTAGGTGTCACTTGCTTTGCAAAGTACCACATTGGATAGAAATATGAATGTTGAAGATGGGATCAAATGAATGAATGGATTGAGCTAAAATTTGGTGGAGGATGATAATTTGGGCATATGAAGACACTGTAAAAATTTCATACCATTTGGATAAATAAAAATGTTACTTCCTTCACAGCGCTCTCCACTAAACAGAAAATTGGGAAAAATATTGAGGGAAATTGGCTAAATCAAATGAGCTAAAATTTGGTGGAGGGAGGTTCCATGGATAGGGTCATGTCCTTGTAATTTTTCAGCAATTATAAATTAATATAAAATATAGTTGCTTCACAAACTGAAAATATTAGCAGAAAGAAAGATTGGACGGTGAGCTCACATGGATTGTTATATGGGGCTCAAATTTTGTGGAGACCTACGATT
Source organism: Thinopyrum elongatum (assembly GCA_011799875.1). Classification (NCBI taxonomy): domain Eukaryota; kingdom Viridiplantae; phylum Streptophyta; class Magnoliopsida; order Poales; family Poaceae; genus Thinopyrum; species Thinopyrum elongatum. Next base: position 46,479,542 of record CM022297.1, on the reverse strand, counting down.
TGGGTATATAGAAGATGTGGAAAAAATTCAACTCATTAAGATATGCCTAGCTCGTACTTCCTTCACAACGGCTCTAGCTGAACAGAAACTTTGAAAATTTACTGAGGAAGATTTACTAGGCAAATGGAGCTGAATTTTGTCAAGAGGCCATTATTTGGATACTAAAGAGTGCCTAATTTTTTGGGAATTTTGGGAATGACAGAAATATAGGCTGCTTCACAACCAAGGGCAAAAATTGACACGTGGACATGACACATAGGCAGAACTGATGAGGTGGCGCCTAGTCATACTAATGCACCACAATTTACAAGGCTATGACCACTTATATTGGTCGTGATCAGCTAGAAATAATGCAGCAGACCATCGTTGTTTGCTTTACGACCATTTCGTGTAAGAAAATTACGACCTTTCTGACCAAAACCGTCGTTATGGTTTAGGGTTTGGAGCCTCCCAAACCGCTTATGACCAATTGATCTCAACTGGTTGTAGATTTACGACCAATTCTTCCAGGGTCACTGACAGAAGGTCACAAGTTGACATATTTCTTGTAGTGAATTCCCAAGATAGTTAGGGGTGTTCTAACGCGGCACTACACGATATAGGTGAAGGGGGATAACATCCGGGAATGTTTTCCCGAAGTCTGCATTTTCGGACAGATGAACCGAAGGGGGACGGTTCCAGGTTCGCTATGCTAGCTGCTTGTGACAATCAGTTTCAAACGATCGTCAAGGACTCCTCCCCCCTCATGTCTAATGAGTTGTCCTTTCTTTCGAGAGAGGATACTTTGCGGACCGCCTCTCTCATGGTCATCGAGGATTTGCGGACCCCCCCTTCATGGTGAAGTTATTGGGGATATATTGAATTCCCGAAAGAGTTAGGGGTGTTCTAACGCGGCACTACATGATATAGGTGAAGGGGGATAACATCCGGGAATGTTTTCCCGAAGTCTGCATTTTCGGACAGATGAAATGGAGGGGGACGGTTAGGGGACATACTTGCGGACTCCTCCCCCCTCATTTTCTCGAGAGAGTTAGGGGACATACTTGCGGACTCCTCCCCCCTCATTTTCACGAAGCATGCCACATCATCGCATCACATGCATGAGAAAAGGCCCACCCCCACTACCACATGTCTCTCAACATCCAAGCATGCCACTCCATCATGAATAGGAAAAAGACCCATCTCAACATGCAAAATATTTTACAACTATATGGTAATCAAACAAAATAAATTTTGCAATGGTAATCAAACATTATATAACAAAACACATTGAAATATGTTGCAAAATATTCCCGCAACAATGTGCATATGAACATATGAAATTATAAGAAAAAAATGAACATATGAACATTTTCAACATATGAACATATGAAATTATACATCAATCCATCCATACGAACATATTCCCGCAACAATGTAATAAAAAAATAAGAAAAAATATGAACATATGAACATTTTCAACATATGAACATATCAAATTATACATCAATCCATCCATACATATAAACATACAAAAATTTTAAGAAAAAAAATGCAGGGCGCTATGCAGCAGCACAGGGCGGCGGTGGCGGCAACGCAGGGGAAGGGGGCCGGAGCTCACTGCTGGGGGAGGCGTCGGGGCAGGGAGCGGCGGCGTTGGGACAGAGGCGGCGACGGCGACGGTGACGGCGGGGTAGGGGCGCGGCGACGACGTCGGGGCAGGGCGCGGCGAGGGGAGCGGGCCGGGGACGGCGTCGGGGCAACCTAGAGGCGTCGTCGAGGAGAGGAGGAGAAGAGAAACTGCAATGTTTTGAAAATTTTCTAAGTCCCCATTTATATAGTCACACCTTTGGTCCTTTCGTCCCGGTTCGAGCCACCAACCGGGACCAAAGGCCTCTGCCTGGCACAGCCGCGGTGCGGTGGATGTTTAGTCCCACCTCGCCAAGCGAAGGGCGCCCGGACCTGTTTATAAGGCCCGCCGCGGCTCCAACGGCGAGCTCCTCTCTAAAGTAGGCTTGTGGGCCTAACGAACCTCTGTCTGCCCTATGGGGCCTACTTGCCCAGTGGGCCTATGTCCTGGCCCAACTAGTAGTTGGGTTTCTAGTCGTATGCAGGCCGTTCTGGCCTAGTAGGTGGGCATTTTTTCTGTTATTTTAGTTTGCTATTAAAGTTTTTAACAAAAAATACTTTGATAATTTTAGTTGCAATTTTTTTATATAATTTTAAGTTAATATTATTTTGATAATAACAAGAGGTTTATAAAAGCTTTTTAGTTGATTCTTTTTGCTATTGAAGAATATTATAGTTTTGTTTTAGTTGATCATAACAAAATATTTTAATTGATTCTTTTTGTTATTAGAGTTTTATAAAAGCTTTTTAGTTCATTCTTTTTGCTATTAGTTCATTCTTTGAGCTAAATGACCCTGAAATTGAAAAGCACTACAAATGAACTCTGAAAAGGTTGAAAGTTGGCATGGTGTCATCATTTCACCCACATAGCATGTGCTAAAAAGTTGAGAGGGTTACGACAAAAACTGGATGCACTTCATGTACAAAATGGACAATCTCTTTCGAAGTATCATGGTTTCGGATGAAAACTCATCTGTTTCAAAGGGATTTCATTTTTTTGAACTTATTTCAACTCCAGACTTTTTGTGCATTCAACATGCACCATTCAAAGCCACATCATCAATTTTCAACCCTTTCTGACTTCATTTGGTATTTTTCATGCATTTACTGCTATTTTTTTTAGCTAAATGACCCTGAAATTGAAAAGCACTACAAATGAACTCTAAAAATGTTGAAAGTTGGCATGGTATCATCATTTCACCCACATAGCATGTGCTAAAAAGTTGAGAGGGTTATGGTAAAAATTGGATGCACTTCGTGTACAAAATGGACAAACTCTTTCGAAGTATCACGATTTCGGACGAAAACTCATCTGTTACAAAAGGCATTTCATTTCTTGACATGTAACTGCTGTGATATTCTAGATCAAAGCCATCATCAGAATAGTTGTGGAGAGAAAGTCTTCACTTTTTCTTCGCGTGTGTCCCTTGCTTATTGCGCCGTAACCATGGATAATCTTCATCGTTTAATAGGGTGCTTGGGTCAGCCTTCACTTTGAAGGGAGGAATTTCATGAAACTTTTCATAATCTTCAGACATGTCTATCTTGCCCTCCACTCCCACGATGTCTCTTTTCCCTGAAAGAACTATGTGGCACTTTGGCTCATCGTACGATGTATTCGCTTCCTTATCTTTTTTTTTCTCGGTTCGGTAGACATGTCCTTCACATAGAAAACATGTGCCACATCATTGGCTAGGACGAATGGTTCGTCTGTGTACCCAAGATTGTTCAGATCCACTATTGTCATTCCGTAGTGTTGGTCTACCTGTACCCTGCCTCCTGACAGATTGACCCATTTGCACCGAAACAAAGGGACCTTAAAATCATGTCCATAGTGAAGTTCCCATATGTCCACTATGTAACCATAATATGTGTCCTTTCCCCTCTTGGTTGCTGCATCAAAGTGGACACCACTGTTTTGGTTGGTGCTCTTTTGATCTTGGGCGATCGTGTAAAATGTATTCCCATTTATCTCATACCCTTTGTAAGTCAATACAGTCGAAGATGGTGTCCTGGCCAACGAATACAACTCATCTCCAACAGTGGTGTTACCCATGAGATGTGTTTGCAACCAACTGCCGAAAGACCTAATGTGTTCACTGATACGTCTCCAACGTATCTATAATTTTTTATTGTTCCATGCTATTATATTATCTGTTTTGAATGTTTTATATGCATTAATATGATATTTTATATTATTTTTGGGACCAACCTATTAACCTAGAGCCCAGTGCCAGTTTCTGTTTTTTTCCTTGTTTTTGAGCTTTGCAGAAAAGGAATACCAAACGGAGTCCAAACGGAATAAAACTTCACGATGATTTTTCTTGGACCAGAAGACACCCAGGATACTTGGAGTTCAAGTCAGAAGAGCCACGAGGCGGCCACAAGGGTGGAGGGCGTGCCCAGGGGGGTAGGGCATGCCCCCTTCCTTGTGGGCCCCCCGCGACTCCCCTGACCTAATTCTTTTGCCTATATATTCACATATATTCCCAACCCACTAGAAGTATCCACGAAAACACTTTTCCACCGCCGCAACCTTCTGTACCCGTGAGATCCCATCTAGGGGCCTTTTCCGGCATCCTGCCGGAGGGGGATTCGATCACGGAGGCCTTCTACATCAACCCTATTGCTCTTCCGATGAAGCGTGAGTAGTTTACCACAGACCTACGGGTCCATAGCTAGTAGCTAGATGGCTTCTTCTCTCTCTTTGATTCTCAATACCATGTTCTCCTCGATGTTCTTGGAGGATGTAATACTCTTTTGCGGTGTGTTTGTCAAGATCTGATGAATTATGGATTTGTGATTCGCTTATCTATGAATATTATTTGAATCTTCTCTGAATTCTTTTATGCATGATTTGATATCTTTGTAATTCTCTTCGAACTATCGCTTTGGTTTGGCGAACTAGATTGGTTTTTCTTGCAATGGGAGAAGTGCTTAGCTTTGGGTTCAATCTTGTGGTGTCCTTTCCCAGTGACAGTATGGGCAGCAAGGCATGTATTGTATTATTGCCATCGAGGATAAAAAGATGGGGTTTTCATCATATTGCTTGAGTTAATTCCTCTACATCATGTCATCTTACTTAATGTGTTACTCTATTCTTCATGAACTTAATACTCTAGATGCAGGCAGGAGTCGGTCGATGTGTGAAGTAATAGTAGTAGATGCAGAATCATTTCGGTCTACTTGACACGGACGTGATGCCTATATTTCATAATCATTGCCATAGATATCATCATAACTTTGCGCTTTTCTATCAATTGCTCGACAGTAATTTGTTCACCCACCGTACTATTTGCTATCATGAGAGAAACCTCTAGTGAAACCTATGGCCCCCGGGTCTATTTTCCATCATATTAGTTTCCGATCTACTATTTTGCAATCCTTTACTTTCCGATCTATAAACCAAAAATACCAAAAATATTTACTTTATCTTTTGTTTAGTTTCATCTATCTCTATCAGATCTCACTTTTGCAAGTAACCGTGATGGGATTGACAGCCCCTTTATCTCGTTGGGTGCAAGTTGTTTGATTATTTGTGCAGGTATTGGTTATTTGTGCGTTGTCTCCTACTGGATTGATACCTTGGTTCTCTAACTGGGGAAATACTTATCTCTACTTTGCAGCATCACCCTTTCCTCTTCAATGGAAAACCAACGCAAGCTCAAGAAGTAGCAGGAAGAATTTCTGGCGCCGTTGCCAGGGAGATCTACGCCAAGTCAAGACATACCAAGTACCCATCATAAAATCTCATCTCTTGCATTACATTATTCGCCATTTGCCTCTCATTTTCCTCTCCCCCTCTTCTAAAACGATTTTTAAAAAGATTTGCCTTTTCTTCGCCCCTCTTCCGTTCGTCTTCTTTGTTTGCTTTTTGTGTGCTCGTTTGTTGGATTGCTTGCTTTGTCACGATGACTCAAGAGAATACCAAATTGTGTGACTTTTCCAACACTAATAACAATGATTTTATTAGTACTCCGATTGCTCCCGCCACTAGTGCGGAATCTTATGAAATTAATGCGGCTTTGCTGAATCTTGTTATGAAAGATCAATTTTCCGGCCTCCCTAGTGAAGATGCCACATCCCATTTGAATAATTTCGTTGAGTTATGTGATATGCAAAAGAAAAAGGATGTGGGTAATGATATTGTTAAATTCAAGCTATTTCCGTTCTCACTTCGAGATCGTGCTAAAACTTGGTTTTCATCTTTGCCTAAAAATAGTATTGATTCATGGAATAAGTGTAAAGATGCTTTTATTTCCAAGTATTTTCCTCCCACTAAGATCATCTCCCTTAGGAACGATATTATGAATTTTAAGCAACTTGATCATGAACATGTTGCAGAATCTTGGGAGAGGATGAAATTGATGATACGAAATTGCCCTACTCATGGTTTGAATTTGTTGATGATTATACAAATTTTTTATGCCGGATTGAATTTTGCTTCTAGAAATCTTTTAGATTCGACTGCGGGAGGCACTTTTATGGAAATTACTTTAGGAGAAGCTACTAAACTCCTAGATAATATTATGGTTAATTATTCTCAATGGCATACCGAAAGATCTTCCACTAGTAAAAAAGTGCATGCAATTGAAGAGATTAATGTTTTGAGTGGAAAGATGGATGAACTTATGGAATTATTTGCTAGCAAGAGTGCTTCTATTGATCCTAATGATATGCCCTTGTCTACGTTGATTGAGAATAATAATGAATCTATGGATGTGAATTTTGTTGGTAGGAACAATTTTTGTAATAACGCGTATAGAGGTAATTTTAATCATGGGCCGTTTCCTAGTAATTTCTCTAATAATTATGGTAATTCCTACAACAATTCTCATGGAAATTATAATAAGATATCCTCTGATTTTCAGAATAGTGCTAAAGATTTTAAGAGTTCGCAAAAGAATTTTAATGCTTTGGTTGAAGAAAAATTGCTCAGGATTGATGATTTGGCTAGGAACTTAGATAGAATTTCTCTTGATGTTGATTCTTTGAAACTTAGATCTATTCCACACAAGCATGATATTAATGAGTCTCTCAAAGCTATGAGAATTTCCATTGATGAGTGCAAAGAAAGAACAGCTAAGATGCGTGCAAAACGAGACTTGTTTGTAAAAACGTGTTCTTCTAGTTTCCGTGGAAATAATGATGAAGATCTTAAAGTGATTGATGTGACTTCTATTGAATCTTTGTTTTCCAATATAAATCTTGATAAAAGTGGGATTGGAGACGTTAAAACTTTAAGTAGCAATGAACCCACTCTTTTGGATTTCAAGAAATTTAATTATGATAATTGTTCTTTAATAGATTGTATTTCCTTATTGCAATCCATGTTGAATTCTCCTCATGCTTATAATCAAAACAAAGCTTTTACTAAACATATCGTCGATGCTATGATGCAATCTTTTGAAGAAAAGCTTGAATTGGAAGTTTCTATCCCTAGAAAACTTTATGATGAGTGGGAACCTACTATTAAGATTAAGATTAAAGATTATGAGTGCCATGCTTTGTGTGATATGGGTGCTAGTGTTTCCACGATTCCAAAAACTTTATGTGATGTGTTAGGTTTCCGTGAATTTGATGATTGTTCTTTAAATTTGCATCTTCCGGATTCCACTATTAAGAAACCTATGGGAAGAATTAATGATGTTCTTATTGTTGCAAATAGGAATTATGTGCCGTATATTTCATTGTTGTTGATATAGATTGCAATCCTGCATGTCCTATTATTCTTGGTAGACATTTCCTTAGAACGATTGGTGCAATTATTGATATGAAAGAAGGAAACATTAGATTTCAATTTCCGTTAAGGAAAGGCATGGAACACTTTACTAGAAAGAAAATTAAATTGCCATATGAATCTATTATGAGAGCTACCTATGAATTGCAAACCAAAGATGACAATACCTAGATCTATTTGTGTTTTTATGCCTAGCTAAGGGCGTTAAACAATAGCGCTTGTTGGGAGGCAACCCAATTTTATTTTTGTTCTTTGCTTTTTGTTTCTGTTTTGCAATAAATAATTCATCTAGCCTCTGGTTAGATGTGTTTTTGTGTTTTAATTAGTGTTTGTGCCAAGTAAGACCTTTGGGATGGATTACGGTGATAGTTGATTTGATCTTGCTGAAAAACAGAAACTTTTGCGTCCAGTCACAGAATTGTTTAAAATCACTTTAGCATGTAAAAACCCTGAATTTTTTAGAAAGGATTTATATACAAATTACCTCTTCCTTCCTAATTTTTCAGAATATTTGGAGATACAAAAGTATTAGAAAAATTCAGATCTTCGCAGACTGTTCTGTTTTTGACAGATTTTGTTTTCTATGTGTTGTTTGCTTATTTTGATGAATCTATGGGTAGTATCAGGGGGTATTAGCCATGGAAAAGTTGGAATACAGTAGATATTACACCAATATAAATAAAGAATGAGTTCACAACAGTACCAAAAGTGGTGATTTATTTTCTTATACTAACGGAGCTTATGAGATTTTATGTTGAGTTTTGTGTTGTGATGTTTTCAAGTTTTGGGTAAGAATTTGATGGACTATGGAATAAGGATTGGCAAGAACCTAAGTTTGGGGATGCCCAAGGCACCCCAAGGTAATATTCAAGGACAACCAAGAGCCTAAGGTTGGGGATACCCCGGAAGGCATCCCCTCTTTCGTCTTCGTCTATCGGTAACTTTACTTGAGGCTATATTTTTATTCACCACATGATATGTGTTTTGCTTGGAGCGTCTTGTATGATATGAGTCTTTACTTTTTAGTTTGCTACAATCATCCTTTCTGTACACACCTTTTGAGAGAGACATGCATGAATCGTGATTTATTAGAATACTCTATGTGCTTCACTTGTATCTTTTGAGCTAGGCAATTTTGCTCTAGTGCTTCACTTATATCTTTTTAGAGCACGGCAGTGGTTTTATTTTATAGATATTATTGAACTCTCTTGCTTCACTTATATTATTTTGAGAGCTCTAAACAGCATGGTAATTTGCTTTGGTTATAAATTTGGTCCTAATATGATTGGCATCCAAGAGGGATATAATAAAAACTTTCATATAAAGTGCATTGAATACTATGAGAAGTTTGATTCTTTATGATTGTTTTGAGATATAGAGATGGTGATATTAGAGTCATGCTAGTAAGTAATTGTGGATTTTAGAAATACTTGTATTAAAGTTTGTGATTCCCGTATCATGCACGTATGGTGAACCGTTATGTGATGAAGTCGAAGCATGATTTATTTATTGATTGTCTTCCTTATGAGTGGCGGTCGGGGACGAGCGATGGTCGCCCTAGGAGCATGCGTGTAGTACTTCATTTTTATAACTAATAGATTTTTGCAATAAGTATGTGAGTTCTTTATGATTAATGTTGATTCCATGGATTATACGCACTCTCACCCTTCCACCATTGCTAGCCTCTCTAGTGCCGCGCAACTTTCACCGGTACCATACACCCACCATATACCTTCCTCAAAACAGCCACATACCTACCTATTATGGCATTTCCATAGCCATTCCGAGATATATTGCCATGCAACTTTCCACCGTTCCTTTTATTATGACACGCTTCATCATTGTCATATTGCTTTGCATGATCATGTAGTTGACATCGTATTTGTGGCAAAGCCACCGTTCATAATTCTTTCATACATGTCACTCTTGATTCATTGCACATCCCGGTACACCGCCCGAGGCATTCATATAGAGTCATATTTTTTTTCTAAGTATCGAGTTGTAATTCTTGAGTTGTAAGTAAATAAAAGTGTGATGATCTTCATTATTAGAGCATTGTCCCATGTTAGGAAAGGATGATCGAGACTATGATTCCCCCACAAGTCGGGATGTGAGTTTGGACGGAAAAAAAGAGGCCAAAAAAATGAGAGAAGGCCCAACAAAAAAAATAAGAGAAAAGAGAGAAGGGGCAATGTTACTATCCTTTTACCACACTTGTGCTTCAAAGTAGCACCATGATCTTCATGATAGCGAGTCTCCTATGTTGTCACTTTCATATACTAGTGGGAATTTTTCATTATAAAACTTGGCTTGTATATTCCAATGATGAGCTTACTCAAATTGCCCTAGGTCTTCGTGAGCAAGCGATTTGGATGCACACCCACTTAGTTTCTTTTTGAGCTTTCCTAAACTTATAGCTCTAGTGCATCCGTTGCATGGCAATCCCTACTCACTCACATTGACATCTATTGATGGGCATCTCCATAGCCCGTTGATACGCCTAGTTGATGTGACACTATCTCCTTCTTTTTGTCTTCTCCACAACCACCATATTATATTACACCTATAGTGCTATGTCCATGGCTCACGCTCATGTATTGCGTGAAACTTGAAAAGGTTTGAGAACATAAAAAGTATGAAACAATTGCTTGGCTTGTCATCGGGGTTGTGCATGATTTGAATATTTTGTGTGATGAAGATGGAGCATAGCCAGACTATATGATTTTGTAGGGATAAGCTTTCTTTGGCCATGTTATTTTGAGAAGACATAATTGCCTTGTTAGTATGCTTGAAGTATTATTGTTTTTATGTCAATATTAAACTTTTGTTTTGAATCTTATGGATCTGAACATTCATGCCACAATAAATAAAATTACATGGATAAATATGTTAGGTAGCATTCCACATCAAAAATTATGTTTTTATCATTTACCTACTCGAGGATGAGCAGGAATTAAGCTTGGGGATGCTTGATACGTCTCCAATGTATCTATAATTTTTTATTGTTCCATGATATTATATTATCTGTTTTGGATGTTTTATATGCATTAATATGCTATTTTATATTATTTTTGGGACTAACCTATTAACGTAGAGCCCAGTGCCAGTTTCTGTTGTTTTCCTTGTTTTTGAGCTTCGGAGAAAAGGAATACCAAACGGAATAAAAATTCACGATGATTTTTCTTGGACCAGAAGACACCCAGGAGACTTGGAGTTCAAGTCAGAAGAGCCACAAGGCGGCCACAAGGGTGGAGGGCGCGCCCCCTGCCTTGTGGGCCCCCCGTGACTCCACTGACCTAATTCTTTCACCTATATATTCACATATATTCCCAAACCACCAGAAGTATCCACGAAAACACTTTTCCACCGCCGCAACCTTCTGTACCCGTGAGATCCCATCTAGGGGCCTTTTTTGGCATCCTGCCGGAGGGGGATTCGATCACGGAGGGCTTCTACATCAACCCTATTTCCCTTCCGATGAACCGTGAGTAGTTTACCACAGACCTACGGGTCCATAACTAGTAGCTAAATGGCTTCTTCTCTCTCTTTCATTCTCAATACCATCTTCTCGTCGATGTTCTTGGAGACCTATCCGATTTAATACTCTTTTGCGGTGTGTTTGTCGAGATCCAATGAATTGTGGATTTATGATCAGCTTATCTATGAATATTATTTGAATCATCTCTGAATTCTTTTATGCATGATTTGATATCTTTGTAATTCTCTTCGAATTATCGGTTTGGTTTGGCCAACTGGATTGGTTTTTCTTGCAATGGGAGAAGTGCTTAGCTTTGGGTTCAATCTTGCGATGTCCTCCCAGTGACAGTAGGGGCAGCAAGGCACGTATTGTATTGTTGCCATCGAGGATAAAAAGATGGGGTTTTCATCATATTTCTTGAGTTAATTCCTCTACATCATGTCATCTTACTTAATGTGTTACTCTATTCTTCATGAACTTAATACTCTAGATGCAGGCAGGAGTCGGTCGATGTGTGGAGTAATAGTAGTAGATGCAGAATCATTTCGGTCTACTTGACACGGACATGATGCCTGTATTTCATAATCATTGCCTTAGATATCGTCATAACTTTGCGCTTTTCTATCAATTGCTCGATAGTAATTTGTTCACCCACCGTATTATTTGCTATCATGAGAGAAGACTCTAGTGAAACCTATGGCCCCCGGTTCTATTTTCCATCATATTAGTTTCCGATCTACTATTTTGCAATCTTTTACTTTCCAATCTATAAACCAAAAATACCAAAAATATTTACTTTATCTTTTGTTTAGTTTCATCTATCTCTATCAGATCTCACTTTTGCATGTAACCGTGAAGGGATTGACAACCCATTTATCGCGTTTGGTGCAAGTTGTTTGATTTTTTGTGCAGGTATTGGTGATTTGTGTGTTGTCTCCTACTGGATTGATACCTTGGTTCTCTATCTGAGGGAAATACTTATATCTACTTTTTTGCATCACCATTTCCTCTTCAAGGGAAAAACCAACGCAAGCTCAAGAAGTAGCATTCACATGTAATCCAGTCGTCAGACTGCTCCGGGTGTTTGGAGCGCAGAATATTCTTGTGTTCCTTGACATACGGGGTCACCTAGGTAGAATTCTGTAGGACTGTGTAGTGTGCTTGAGCCCAAGAATGCCCGTCCCTACATATTATTGAGTCCGCTCCTAGCATGCCTTTTCCAGTCAGTCTCCCCTCATACCACGATTGAGGGACACCAATCGGCTTAAGGTCACGAATGAAGTCAACACAAAACCCAATGACCTCGTCTATTTGCCAGCCCATGGAGATGCTTCCTTCTGGCCTAGCACAGTTACGAACATATTTCTTTAAGACTCCCATGAACCTCTCAAAGGGGAACATATTGTGTAGAAATACAGGACCCAGAATGGCAATCTCGTCGACTAGATGAACTAGGACGTGCGTCATAATATTGAAGAAGGATGGTGGGAACACAAGCTCGAAACTAACAAGACATTGCACCAAATCATTCTTTAACCTTGGTAGGATTTCTGGATCGATTACCTTATGAGAGATTGCATTGAGGAATGCACATAGCTTCACAATGGCTAATCGAACGTTTTTCGGTAGAAGCCCCCTCAATGCAGGGGGAAGCAGTTGCATCATAATCACATGGCAGTCATGAGACTTTAGGTTCTGGAACTTTTTCTCTGGGATATTTATTATTCCCTTTATATTGGACAAGAAGCCAGATGGGACCTTGATACTGAGCAGGCATTCAAAGAAGATTTCCTTCTCTTCTTTGGTAAGAGTGTAGCTGGCAGGACCTTCATACTGCTTTGGATGCATGCCGTCTTTTTCGTGCACACGTTGCTGGTCTTCCCGTGCCTCCGGTGTTTTTTTTGTCTTCCCATACACGCCCAAGAAGCCTAGCAGGTTCACGCAAAGATTCTTCGTCACCTGCATAACGTCAATTGCAGAGCGGACCTTTAGGTCTTTCCAATAGGTTGGTCCCAAAATATAGATTTCTTCTTCCACATGGGTGCGCGTCCCTCAGCGTCATTCAGAACAGATTGTCATCCAGGACCCTTTCCAAAGATTACTTGTAAATCCTTGACCATATCAAGTATGTGACCACTAGTACGGAGGGCGGGCTTCTTCCGGTGATCTACCTCACCTTTGAAATGCTTGCCTTTCTTTCGACATTGATGGTTTGTCGGAAGAAATTGACGATGTCCCAGGTACATATTCTTCATGCATTTGTCCAAATATATACTTTCAGTGTCATCTAAACAGTGCGTGCATGCATGCCATCCCTTGTTTGTCTGTCCTGAAAGGTTACTGAGAGCAGGCCAATCATTGATGGTTACAAACAGCAACACATGTAGGTCAAATTCCTCCTGTCTATGCTCGTCCCACACACGTACACCTTTTCCATTCCACAGCTATAAAAGTTCTTCAACTAATGGCCTTAGGTACACATCAATGTCGTTGTCGGGTTGCTCAGGGCCTTGGATGAGCACTGGCATCATAATGAACTTCCGCTTCATGCACAACCGAGGAGGAAGGTTATAGATACATAGAGTCATGGGCCAGGTGCTATGATTGCTGCTCTGCTCCCCAAAAGTATTAATGCCATCTGCACTTAAACCAAACCATACGTTCCTTGCGTCACCTGCAAAGTCCCCACACCTTCTCTCGATTTTTCTCCACTGCGACCCGTCAGCGGGTGCTCTCAACTTCCCATCTTTCTTACGGTCTTCTTTGTGCCATCGCATCAACTTGGCATGCTCTTTGTTTTTTAACAGACGTTTCAACTATGGTATTATAGGAGCATACCACATCACCTTGGCAGGAACCCTCTTCCTGGGGCGCTCGCCCTCAACATCACCAGGGTCATCTCGTCTGATCTTATACCGCAATGCACCGCATACCGGGCATGCTTTCAAATCCTCGTACTCACCGCGGTATAGGATGTAGTCATCAGGGCATGCATGTATCTTCTGCACCTCCAATCCTAGAGGGCATAGAACCTTCTTTGCTTCATACGTACTGTCGGGCAATTTGTTATCCTTTGGAAGCTTCTTCTTCATTATTTTTAGTAGCTTCCCTAATCCGTTGTCAGATACACCATTGTCTGCCTTCCATTGCAGCAATTCCAGTGTGGTACCAAGCTTTGTGTTGTCATCTTCGCAATTTGGGTACACCCCTTTTTTGTGATCCTCTAACATGCGATCGAACTTCAACTTCTCCCTTTCACTTTGGCATTCTCTCTTTGCATCAACAATGACCCGGCGAAGATCATCATCGGGCACATCGCCTGGTTCCTCTTGATCTGCAGCTCCCCCCGTTGCAGTATCACTGTATTCAGGGGGATAGTTGTTATCATTCTCTTCTTCTTTGTTGTCTTCCATTATAGCCCCTCTTTCTCCGTGGTTGGTCCAAACATTATAGTGTTCCATGAAACCCTTCTCAAGCAGGTGGATGTGAAGGGTTTTCGAGTCAGAGTAATCCTTCATATTCCCACACACAGGGCATGGACAATACATAAAACCATTCTGCTTGTTTGCCTCAGCCACTTCGAGAAAATAATGCATGCCATCAATGTACTCGGAGGTGCGTCTGTCATCGTACATCCATTGCCGGTTCATCTGCGTGCATTATATAATTAAGTGTATCAAAAACTATTACAAAACATCATGAATTGAGAAGTGACCAAATTAATAGAAATTCATCATCACATTAAAACCAAAGTACAGTAGTGATCAAGTGTTATTACTGAAAAAATAAATACATAAAGTTCATACATAGTTCTCATAGAACAACATATAGCTCTCTAGAGCATCTAATTAAAAAACATTTGAAACTAACATACAACTATGCAAAACATTTAAATGCAACAACAAATGTGATCATAATCGCAACTAAGATAACAATTCATCCAACGGCATAATGATACCAAGCCTCATTATGAATGGCATATTTTCTAATCTTTCTAATCTTCAAGCGCATTGCATCCATCTTGATCTTGTGATCATCGATGACATCCGCAACATGCAACTCCAATTCCATCTTCTCCTCCTCAATTCTTTTCAATTTTTTCTTCAAGTAATTGTTTTATTTCTTAACTAAATTTAACCTCTCGACAAGAGGGTCGGTTGGAATTTCCAGTTCACATAACTCCTAGATAAAAACATCTATGTCACGTTGGTCGGCATAATTGTCATAAACACTAAATGAAACAAATAATAATAAAAGATAATATACCACATCCGAATCATAGATAGGACGAGGGCCGACGGGGGCGGATACCAAAACCATGGCACTATATAATAACAAACAATAATAAAAGTAAGAAAATTATACAAGTATCTATCTAAATCATACAAGTAAGAATGTTTTTCTTTTAAAAAGAAGATAAGAACAAGAGGCTCACCACGGGGGTGCCAGCGACGAGATCGGCGCCGGCGATCGACGGTGGTGAGGACGGGACAGACCACCAAACCTAGACAAATCTTGGGAAAAATGGAGCTTGGAGGTCGAGCTTGGAGAGGAGAAACCTTAAGTGTGGCTCGGGCATTTCATCGAACACCTCATGTGCACGCATAGAAGGGAGAATAGAGCAGCGCATGCACACACCTCCCACACGGCCAAAAAACAGAGGAGACGGTGGGCAGGGGCGAGGGTATATATAGGCATCTCTTTTGTCCCGGTTGGTGGCTAGAACCGGGACAGTAGCCCGCTCTTTGGTCCCAGTTCCAGCCATCAACCGGGACTAAAGGGGCTGCGTCAGGAGCAAGGCCCTTTGGTCCCGGTTCGTGTCTGGAACCGGGACCAAAGGGGTCAGACGAACCGGGACCTATGGCCCCCGAGGCCCGGCCGGTGCCCTGGCCTCACGAACCGGGACTGATGCACCCATTGGTCCCGGTTCGTAAGAGAACCGGGATTAATGCTCTTATCTGGCCTGGACCAAAGCCCTGTTTTCTACTAGTGAAGACGGCATGTGTATGGTCAATACTTTGTAAAAGCAATTTTAACGGTGACATGTGGACCCTTAGTAGGCGGGCCCACTACTAGTATGCCACCTTCTCTATTTTTGTTAACTTCATGAGTTATTTGCTTTGTTTTTTTTCTTTTTTCTTTTGCCTTTTTCCTTTTGTTTATATTTTGTTTCTTTTAAAAATTCTAAATGGATATATTCCAAAAATTCATTTCATCAAATTTTGGAAGCGTTCATCGTGCATTTACAAATGTTCATGCAGTGTAAACCAAACATTTCCGCAACTATTAGAAAATATTAATAGCATCAAAAAACCAAAAAAAACTTGTTTTTGAAACTCTAACTTTTGCCCACCTTGCATATGCCACTCCAGAATTTGACATTTCAATTTTGCCACTCTTGGCTTTTGAACATAAATCACAATTGCCATTTCATGGCAAAACCAAAATTTTCATAGTGGCAGTTATGATATATTGTCAAAACCTAAGAGTGGCAAAAGTGAAATGAAATAGTTTTGATTTTAGCATGGAATGGCATTTGTGATACATTGTCGAAAGCTAAGAGTGGCAAAAATGAGTGTCGAATTCTTGAGTGATAAATGTGAGATGTAACGTTCTAGAGAGGCACAAGTAAAGTGGAGAAAACTAGACTGGCAAAAATAAAGTTTTCCCTTAAAAACTGTTTGTGACATTTCAAAACTGTTCACACATTTAAAAATATGTTTGTGACATTTTCAATAAGTGTATATAATTTGTAAAAGAAAGTCCGCATGATATATAAAAAAGTTTTTTACTATTAAAAAAGTTTGTGACAATTAAAAAAATGTTCACACATTTGAAAAATATATTCATGACATTTTTAGAAAATGTTTGCTGTATGTAAAAGAATATTTGTGTAATATTAAAAAATGTGTGAAAATTGAAGAAAAACAGATCAAAAATATTAAAAAGAAAACATCCAAAATTGATAGAAAAACAAACACAAAAAAAAAACTGGTTCTAGAACTGGTTCAAACTGGTCCATAGAACCTTCCAAAATTGTGCAATTGGGTCAGCCCACTAAGGGAAGCCCCTTAGGCGAGAGTATCTTCCATCCTGCAATAGGCGAGGTAAAGCTTTTGGGGCCCAACCCTAGCTAGCTAGCTAGCACCGGGGAGCTCATGATCTCCTGCCCCGACGGGAAACAAATACAATGGTGGCTGGCTGGCGCACTCCTATGTTGTTCAAACTGTGAAGTATTGGAAAGATGTCGAGATAGAAGGGCATGCTGAGAGACATTGATCAGATGCGATGGTACTTGAACACAGACTTGGAAGCTCCATTGCACCGCCATCAAATAGCAAAAGTAAGATTAGCGGTAAAACAGAACTTGTTGCATAGTCTGTGACAAAATTTAAAGCAAGTGTTGTATCTTTGGCTTCATTCTATAGGGATACCCATGTAGATGTGGTTGCATCGGATTCAATGGAAATAACCTAAGTTATCTGACTTTATTAAGCTTGCCTGCATCACTGGATTGTATGGGCAAGATCACTGATCGCCTCCCAGCCGGGAACTTGTATTTGGAGGGTGTCTAGGAAAACGTAATAGTCAACGGTTAACGCTGGCCAGATTAGCCACAAGACGACATGTGTATGGTCCATACTTCGTAAAAGCAATTTTGACGGCGATATGCAGATACTTTGGCTGTAATTTAACTCCTAACTCGAGAAATCGCATCTCCGATTAAAATTACGGGGCACCCTACAAAGCATATGTAGTGAACCGTCAAACTTATGTATTCTTGTCTAGAAACTAATAATAAGCTAACTGTATTTTTAAATAAAAATATTACTCCAAAATTGTGCTAAGTGTGCGTGAATAAATATGGATCGGAAGAAGTACTACATTTGTTATGAGAAATACTTGTATCCAACTGCTATACATGGTACTGGTTTTTCTGGAGAGCTATCAAAACGGAGATGCATCCATTCTGTATAAGAAATATGTAGGGATGAGCGGATCAGATTGAACAAATATCAACAGTCGTGCACTTGTATCCATGACTATGGTCTCGCATGACAAATATGTGCGGATCAGGTTGGAAAGACATTGTAGTCGTGTACCAGTCACATCCATGCCTCTACCTCGAGTCCGAGAGATTCCTGGATGGTGTGGCGTGTAGCATCACTCGAAGATGTCTGTGCAATGTTTGCCCCAGTTTGCTGCTCGGCTGCGTGGTTCCGCTAGCACGGCTGCCCTCTTGTTTCATGGATCATTTGCTACATTGAGAGTGCACGCATCTTGGAAGCTCGTGTACCCTCCTTTTGTTCTTATGGGACTGTCTTGCAGACGCTCGTCTGCCGATGGACGGCATGTCACTCTGCTCTATTAATTCCTGATTCCTCTCATCTCCATTAGTAAAGGTTCTACGCTTCGCGAGTTTCCTTTTATTCACCTTTTCTGGTAGGTGGTTGTAGAGGTATTTCTCTACAAAAGAATGTGGAAAGCAAGAACTACGAATGACACTCGCGATGGCTTGCTCCCTTTTATTCCCCTTCGCCTAGTGGCCAGATGGCACTGCTCATTGATTGCACCACCAAACCGCACAATTGCATAGGGTAGTAGTATTACTGTGAGATGTTTTAATTTTTCCCGGATATTCTAGTGTGTCTATCTTTTCTTTTCTGATTAACATGTCATGTACGTAGTCAGGAGAGTAAAACTGAACAATTTCCCATCCCTCTAACCTCTTCTTCACTTTTCACCGTCCATTTTTGTGATTTGTGCATTCTTGGTCATCGGATCTACACCTTAGTTCGGCCTCCACCCCGAGTTGTTATTCTTGGGCCAAAAGTATTAAGGGCTGCTACCCAGGATGAAAAATCGGAGCTCTCTAGTAAACTGGGCCTCTTTTTCTGGCCCAGTTAGCCAGCCCACAAAATGACACATGATCGGTCACTGTACCCCTAAAATGAGTGAAAAGCATAAAACCACCACAATACTAGCGTCATTATAAAAAAACCGCCACAATAAAGGCAGATGGCAAAAAACACTGAATGTGAAATTAAACTTTGATAGAAAGCACTGAACGCAGCTTGACTTTGCTGGTGCCGCCCGTCCATGGATATCCGGATCAACGAGGCCTCGACGGTGCTTAGGTCAAGTGCGCTCGTCATAATGCGCAGAGGTGGGCGAGGATGGTATCGATCCACCTTAACGGTGGGCCGCGGCCCTCCGAGGCCTTGGCACGAGCCCTGCAATGAAGTCCTTGGTGAAGTGGGCCTTGTGGATGTCGATGTTATTTTCGGCGTCTTCTTCGTGATGATGGCCGACGGTGGCGATGGGTGAAGGACAATGGTTCTCCTTGATGCCGTGGTCGTGCTCCAGGAGAGATGTATATGCAAAGCTCGCCGCTCAAAGACACCTTCAAGATAGCATCACTCGAAGACGTCTAAGATTTTCTCCTCTGGAAGCTCCTCAGTGCTTCTTAATGGTATACCAGGAAAAGTTTCCCACTGCAAAAAAGGAGTAAGGTAGGGAGATCCTCTCTCCCCTCTTCTCTTTGTTCTGGCAGCTGATCTTTTGCAGACCATTCTTAATGAGGCCATGAGAAACAAATTAATTGAACCTCCCATTGCAAGTCAGTCTTGCCCATAATTTCCATTTATCCAGTATGCTGATGACACTATTCTTGTTGTCCCTGCCCAACCAGTGCAACTTGGTCACATCAAGAATCTCCTCATGCACTTCATTGCCTTTACTGGACTCAAAGTGAATTATGAAAAATCTAGGATGGTGCCAATCAATGTTCCTGAAGCACACCTGCCCAATTTGCTATCCTTGCTCGGATGCAAGCGTGGAAGTTTCCCTTTTACATATCTTGGACTTCCAATGAGCACCACAAAACCAAAAGTTGAAGATTTCTACCCAATAATGCAGAGGATTGATAAAAGATTATCTGGGTGCTCAACATTGTTATCCTATGATGGCAGGCTGCTGCTTATTAAGTCGGTTTTTGCTTCTCTGCTAATTTTCTTTATGAGTACACTTGCACTGCCACCAGGAGTAGTTGAACAACTCAACAAATTCCTAAGAAACTTCTTCTGGAGGAAATATGGAATGGAGAACAGAGGCACTGCACTAATTGCTTGGAAAAAAGTATGTAGGCCAAAAAAGCAGGGATGGCTTGGGATTCTTGACATTGCAACTCACAACAAAGCATTGCTTATGAAGAATCTTCAGAAATTCCTAAATATGCTTGACACACCATGGGTCAAACTAATTTGGGAAAAGCATTATCATTATGGGCCACCTACTGATGCTTGGGTGGGATCCTTCTGGTGGAAAGCACACATTGCACTTCTTGTTGAATTTAAGAATATCAGCGCATGTAAGATTGCTTCTGGAAAGTCTACTCTATTTTGGCAAGACAAGTGGGTAGATGAATCACTACAATTAAAATTTCCACAGCTCCATTCATTTTCTATCAACTCTGAAATTGTTGTCCAGCAATTTTGTGAGACCTCTGATTGGACTGAACATTTTCATCTGCCACTGTCAACTTAAGCCTTCAATCAACTCAACCTGTTGGAAAGTCTGGTACCACAACTGACACACACTGCAAAGGATCAATGGAGTCATGGGGGGACATCAGTCTAACTACTCCTCCATACAAATTTACAACAGTTTGATTACAAACATAGAGGAACACCCAGTTTTCAAGTTAATTTGGAAGAGTAAAAGTAGACTCAAGCATAAGATCTTCTTCTGGCTTGCTGTTCATGAGAGGATAAATACTAGAGCTTTATTGCAAAGAAAAGGAATGCATTTGGAAAACCCTTTTTGCCCAAATTGCAATCAGAATGCTGAAGAGACTATCATGCCACTACTAGGAAAATGCTTATACATAGAAGTTTACCAGTAGCGCCGGTTTGGGCCCCCACGCTACTGGTATGTACCAGTAGCGCCTGGTACAAAACGCGCTACTGCTACTAAATAGCTGCAGCGTTGGTTAGCATGGGCCGCGCTGCTGTTACGTGGGCCGCAGGGCCAAAACGGTAGCCCACTTAGCTGTAGCGTGGGCTGTGCACCGGCGCTACAGCTAGTGGGCTAGCAGTAGCGCCGCCCCGTACGAAGCGCTACTACTACACCAAAAGAAAACAACGGTCGGCCCCCCCGCACCCTCATCTCACTTCGATCTTCCTCCCCTCCGCCCAACGCCGCCGCGGTTAGGGTTCCTCCCCCAGCCACCGCATGCCACCGCCACCGCCGCCGCAGGTAATGCTCATCCCCTCCGCTGCTCCTCCCCCTCTCGCCGCCCCCTCTCTTGCCGCCTGCGCTCTCTCGCCGGCCGCCTCCCCACTCCCGCTGCTGCCCCACTATCCCGGCCGCCCCCCAACTCCGCCGCCGCCCCCACTCCAGCCTGTTCGGGCTATATCGAGCCCCTGAGTCTTGACGCGATCTCGCCCTGGTGCCGTGTCCGTTAACCCCCTTGGCAATCCTGGAGAGATTTTGGGATGGGGTGGGCGGCGGATTTATGGCTTCTCTGAGTCGAATTCTCTGACGATCCGGGGTCTGGAGAGTGGCTGTCGATTTAATTTGTTTTGTTGATAGACGCATTAGTTTCTGCTACTGTCAAGTCAGTAAAAAAATAAGCATTTAATTTGTTAGTGGAGAAAACAAATCAACATTTCTTTGGTAAAAATGCAAGCCAAGTCAGTAATGAACAAGTAATTTCTGCTACTGTCACTAGCTAAGGCAATAATGTGATATTTTTGGCTAGATGAAGCCCTACAAGCCTAGGACATCTCCCTAATATCACCGCTAGGTAATTGCTGTCAACCAGTTACAGAACGTTTGCCCATGTACCATATCCTCTAGATCTGCCAAAAAATAATGTAATAAGGGATCCATTGTATAACATTTGTTTGCTGACTGCACATCTCTAAGAATGCATTAGATCATTAATTGCTATTGGAAGTTTAGAGCTGTTAGGGTTTTGCTTTTGTAGATAAATGTCATGCCCTGTTGGCTGTAACTAGCACTATGGTTTAGCTTGTACCATATCGTGTGGTGTGCATACCCACGAGATGGTAGCATGCTGGTTTTATTTGTGTATAGTAGTTCAATACCATTCTTTTTTGAAAGCTGGGAGTTGGCCCTGTAAGGTCAACCAGTTTGTTAGTAACATTCTACTGACTTTTTTTTCTTTTCCATACGATCCAATTTGGGATCGGGTTCCACTATGAAAATATAACTGAAGAAGAACCAAAAATAGCACATGCTACTGTTTTTCTTTCCTGTGAAGTGGATCGTTCATCCTTGCTCATATTCCTTTTGGAAAATGGTGCCACCACCACCACCATGTTGACTGTGCAAGTCAAGGTGCGCCAGCAGCCTTGCAACTGGCTTGCTGTTCGGCATCTACTTCCAGCCGAGTTTTCTGCATGCGGCGGGAACAAATTATATGAAACTTGTAACAACTATTTTGTTTTTATTGTTATTGGCATTAATGCATTCTATATATATCATTTTGCTTTTTTTACACAGAACGTCCCATGCAATGTGAGGTTGGAATTCAACAAGCTGACAGGAGACACTATGACCTTTGAGGCTCCTGGGGCCCCCTACACTATGGAGGTCGAGAAAGGACAAAATATGTGGCAGATGGGAGGAGATGGATGTGTCTGTTTCATCGCCCACATGGCTATCACTGGTGGTGAGTTGATCAGCTTCCCCTTTAGAGCAAAAAGACCCAAGCTGGCCGTCATTTTATGTCAACACGAAGGAAGATGTTGAAGATGATGAGGACCCACTTGATGAAGCCATCTATGCTCAAAGAATGAGGCTGAGCGAGGAGGAGGTGTGCAACCTATGGGACATAATTCCGCCACGTGCTGACCTTGTCGGGGTGCCATTCGTGACCCGCCTGACAAGTACCATGGTTGATCGGCATGTCATGGTATGTTATACTTACTGTAGTAATTTGATGATATGCTTTATTGTTATACTTATAAATGGAAATTATCCGATGATATCCTTAGTGAATCCGATGATATGCTTAGTGTAGAGTCCAACGATATGCTGTGTGGAAGCTAGCTGATGATATGCTTTAGTGTAGAGTCAGATGACATGCTTAATTAGTGTAGAGTCCAATGACATGCTTACTGTCCGATCGATGATATGCTTTAGTGTGTAGCTAGAGTCCAATGATATATACGCTTAGTGTAGAAACTAAGGAACTGTTAATAGTGTAGAATCCATACTTATTAGTAGAATTCATGCTTAGTAGAAATGTAGTAATGTGTCTTTAGTGTAGAAATCTATACTTAGTAGAAATATATTTGCAAGAGTATGTGCGAGGCTACTTATTAATTGATATGTTTTTCTTATTCAGAAATAGCCAAAGAGCCTATCAATGAGTTGTGGTATCGAGCCTGATGAAGAAGGCTCTGCTGGAATACGCCTTACCACAAGGGGCTCCTGTAGGAGATATGCCCTAGAGGCAATAATAAATGTTATTATTTATCTCCATGCTCATTATTATGTTTATGTTCCATGCTATAACTGCTGTGGTTCCCGAGCCCGTATATCCATAAAGGCTCTGGGGAAAACCCATGTGCACGTGTGGAATAATAAACGGTAAAATGTATTCCTAGTCATGCCTCTAAGACTAGCTCAAGTGTTGCATGATGATTATGTTTTCCCAATCATGGGCATGTCTATGCCAGCAGCTTTGAGGGCAAAATGTTAGAAGAACATTTGTGTTGAATCGACCCGATTGATGTTATGCTATGAGTTACATTCGTCACAAGTTAATGGCTAATAACACAGAGATGGTTAACATTTGCATGATTCCTTAGACCATGAGAGTATCGAGTTTCTTCATGCTTGCTTCATGAACTTTGGGGTTTGTTAAACGTCATCCGTAAATGGGTGGCTATTACGGCGGCTTACGGGTTCATGGAAAAGTATGTCAAGTAACTTGATAGCTCGAGATTGGTATTTGCTCCTCCGACGATGGAGAGATATCTCTAGGCCCTCTCGGTGTTACGGTATCCATCATCGTCTGGCCAGACACTTTGTGATTTGATCACAGGGATGCCGGAACACGGTAACGAGAAAAGAGAACAATACCGGTAAGGAGGTAACTAGCATAGTGGACAAGTTGTTGATCCACGGGAATGCCAACATGTCTCACCTCGGGTATTTGTAACATATCGCGAAGCAACAGGAATAGCACACGGCAACTGGAGGTTCACTCAAATATTCATTCGTGTTGGTATAGGGGCCAATATGGGTGTCCACGGCTCCGATGTTGATCATTGATCGGAAGGGGTTCCAGGTCATGTCTATACTTCACCGAACCTATAGGGTCACATGCTTAAGGGTCATCTATCTGCTGAATACTAGACAGGGAGTCTGAGAGAAAATCAACGAAAAAGTTTCGGACACCGAAAAAAGTTTCGGATAGCGGAAAAGTTCCGCAGAGAGAGGTCACCGGATGAGTTCCGGTGATACTGAAAAGTTGTTTCAGAGGATACCATAAAGTCAAATTAGTTTCGGCACATGTCTGATAATTCTTGGAGGGTGCCAGAATCATTCTGGAAACTTCTGGGAATTTTCCGGGATGAAAACCGGAAATGTTCCGGAGCTGCCGGAACCGCTTCAGATGCTTTTCGCAGATGAAATCACTAATCTGGAATTGTTCCATAACTCGTTGAAAATTATTTTAGTGGGTACTAGAAATGTTCTAAGCCCACATAAATATTTTCAGTTCTAACGGACGCTGAAAAATGTCATCATGAATAGTGAAAGTGCTTTTTGGGAATTTTTATGGAAAGTACCTTTTGGGAAATTTCCCAAAAGGCTTCTAGAAGCCTTGGGCACTAAGGAAGCCCCCTTGGGGGGGCCCCCCCAAGGGGTGGCCGGCCATGGAGGGTGGAGCTCCACATGGCACTCCTTTTTGCTTTATTCTTTATGTAAATCACATAAAGTGGGGGTACTTTTGGTATTTGTGAATGCCAACTTTACCCCTTGGCTTTCCTATAAATAGAGGAGAGTGGGCTGCCCACAAACTTCATCCCTTCTCACATACAAGTGCCATGCAATGATCTGGCTTCTCTCTCCCTCCCCGCGAAATAGTTTCGTAGAGCCGAAAGGCTGTTTGGGTTCCGGTGGGAACTAGTTCTGGACGGCGAAGCCCTGCCGGATATATGACACCGTATATGTGCAACTCTGTAGAGAGGTCGTAGTTTCGATCTTAGTGCCCGAGGGGCTGTTCGAGAGTGCCTCCCGAAGGGCTGTCCAAGTGACGGTCCGAGTTCTGTGAGTCCTCCCGAAGGGCTGTCCGAGTGACCGTCTGAGTTTCGAAGGTCCTCCCGAAGGGCTGTCCGCGACACCGTCCGGGGGACTGTTCGACCGCCTCCTGGAGGGCTGTCCTGGGCGCGGATGAGGGTATACATCCTCATGGTTGGGAGGTTGTAAATCCTAGTTGCGGGGATCTGCACCGCCGATCGTCATCGACTCTACTTCCGCTGCGCTACGAGTCGGTAACTAAAATGATCAAACCTTGTATGCAGTCTCCATAGTGGTCCTGGGCTGGTGCGTAGGTCGGAAATTTTTTGTTTTCTGCTGCGTTACCCTACAGTGGCATCATGAGCCGTGCTATGCGTAGATGCAGGTTGCGATCTAGAATACATGGAGATGTATGGGTGTTGCACAATATAATTAGGTAGTAGATGAGTTCTATTACTAAAAATTATTTGTGCGGGTAGCTGATGAAATCTGTTACCCGAGGTTCTTGTTGCTTCCCTGGAATTTGCATTTTTCTGATCTTGATAACAGCATGGTGGAGTTTCAATGTTCTGGCAATCCGCGATCCTGATTGATCAACGAAGTGCTAACAGTTCATTGAATTCCACCGTAGTTAAAAAGAAAGATGAAATTTCGCAGACGAAAGGGCAATGCAGATATGATCTGCACGGGGGTCATGCGTATGACGAAGTTTAGTATGGGGCTCGAGATTTTATTATCTCGGTTTTCATACACCCTGGAAAGTTAATCTAGCGACTTGAATTATCATACTTGATGATGGACGTTGGTAGCTTCGGTTTGTTTCGAAACCTTAGAAGCCACGAAAAACAAGTTTTTGCATGAACCGATTAGAGGCATCTAACTTGGTTTTGCAGGAGGGTTTGCATGTGCATGTGACGTGGTATAGCGGTGCTCATAATAATTTGATTATGTATGAGATAACTATATGATGTAAATTGATTAACATGACCTGCGTGTCATGATTCGGCATGATGGCTGGAGCCATATGATTGCACTTTAAATGACCTGCGTGTCGACCTTGTGTAATGCATTATTTTATTAGCTATAGAGATAGCAATATTATCTGGTGCATCAACAAGGTGGTGGCAATCTTCACGAAGGTGGACACCGACGCGAATGCCGAAGCCGAAGAAATGAAAGACTTCTCCGTCAGAAAGGGCTATACCATATCATGCTATTATGAATTGTCTGAGATGTTTATCCCTTATGTTGCACCCTTCTTGATTGCGCAATAGTCGCTTTTTATTAGGGTGATCTCTCACAAAAATATCAAGTAGTTAGTGTTCTCCCAAGTGTAGCACCGTCACGGCACCTAACTTTTCGGGGCATCACATGGACACATGGGTGCGAACGATTAGGGAAGTGTGAGGCGGGTGAGTTGAGACCTCGCAGCGAGATCACTTGGTTGTCTTGACGTTCTGGAGGAGCGTCCTGAGCTCGGAACACGCCCATCGAAAGATGAACAAGAGTCACAGAGATGTGATTGGCAAGTTAGCCTACCGATTGCAATTCTCGTCACTTGAGATGGATACATCCTTGGCGTTGAATTGTAATATGGATCTTGAATCGCTCACAATCAATTATGAGAGATATTGATTTGAGTGGGAGCACACTGTAGAATTAACTTGTTTAATTCTCGGTGCAATTAATTATGAACACTGTCTAAGTGTGTTTTGCATAATAGTTGTAGAATAATGGCTCGCGTTTCCACCTTCCCTATTAAAATTGAACAGCTGTTAAATATCTGGTTAAAACTTTATGGTTGGTAACGTAATGTGAGGATTGTCCTCAAGAGATCCAAGAAGGACTTTGTCCTATCGCATACTTTCGGTATTCTCTCTCTTATGCTATGGATCATGTGATTCTCATCCTTCGATCCAAAAGCTAGAATTCTGTTTTCAGTCAAGTGCAATATGTTTGCTTCCATGAGATCCGAACTTCGAATGTTTGGATAGTTATGTGATATTCATGGAATCTGAAAATCATTTTCAGAGACAGACAAAGGCTAAAAGATATGAGATATCCAAAGCAATGTTTGTTTACAAACTATTAGTAAAGGATTTTTACTATGCATTAGACTGATAAGAGAGGGATCCAGAAGAACGCCTGTCATATGATGAAAGGTGAATAAAATAACAACTTAAAGAGAAAGGAAGTGTCTGAAGGGTGTTAGTGTGACTTACACACCTAGGAAGTCCGGGGCTAATGCCACTCTTAAGTTCGGTGCTTCTTCTGAGAGTAGGAGAAATACTGAAAGTTAAACAGTTAGAAGTATAAAGGCGGAAAGAAAGAAGACTGGAATATCCAGCTCATGTATGAATGTCATATAAGTTTTTGATGTATAGAAGGCTGGTCAAAGATATAGTTCTTGGGAATTATGGTTAAACATGTTGATCACTAATTCTTGGGTATTGTGAGTTAATCACAAAGATACCCGCTCGATTGCTTTCTGTTGCAACTCGATGTAAGAACTACTATGGCCTGAAAGACTAGGCAGGAATGAGGTTTTGATACACGCTGGGAACATAGTAATAGTTACTATACCTTCCATCGGTGTATTCCCTATGTATTTACTTTCATAATTCATTTTGGAGTTTCATACACTCTAGCCCTTTGCATAAGGAATCTTGCAAAAAGGTTGTTCATAAGAGAACTTTTTATGTTCAATGTTATGAATAACATAAGGGCCATACTTTCATTGAGAATGAGATGTATGTTATGAATAATGATAATAATATATTACTTCTGTTTTTACTTTCATAATTCATTTTAGAGTTTCATACACTCTAGCCCATTGCAAAATGTTTGTTGCAAAAGGGTTGTTCATAAAATGAACAATTGTTGTTCAGTATTATGAATAACATGAAGGGCCATGCTTCCATCCAGATGGGATGTATGTTATGAATATTGATGCTAATATGATACATCCATAAGACTGACGCTAAATGTCGCAAGACTAAAAAGAATACCACACAAGTGTGGCACTGCATTTGGTCACATTGGAGAAACCCGCATGGAAAATTCCATTATGAGGGACTTTGAAGTCGTTTGATTTTGAATCATCTGACACTTGCAACTTTTCTCCGAAAAGTGAAGTGATTGAAATACCATTCACAGGCCATAAGGAATGGGCAACAAACTTATTGGTGATCATACATTTGATGTGTGTAGTCCGATAAATGTTGTTAGTAGTGGATTTATCTATCTTCAGAAATGACTCAAGTAGATATATGGATATTTACTTGATGAGACATAAGTCTAGATCTTTTGAATTCATTCAAAAGGTTTTCAAGAATGATGTAGAAGTTATTGTAACAAGAAAATTATGTTTCTACAATTAGATTGCAGAAAGGAATATTTGAGTTACAAGTTTAGCGAATGTCTGATGAGTTGTGAAAGGGGTTTCATAA
Source organism: Thinopyrum elongatum (assembly GCA_011799875.1). Taxonomy (NCBI): domain Eukaryota; kingdom Viridiplantae; phylum Streptophyta; class Magnoliopsida; order Poales; family Poaceae; genus Thinopyrum; species Thinopyrum elongatum. The sequence goes on along the minus strand of CM022297.1, from coordinate 46,450,990 downwards.
CTTGCACCTCCCGGAACACCACTACAAGTGGAAAGTCCGTGAAGATGTAATCGAACCATTTATGACATGGTAAGATCAAAGATGACATAAATAAATTTGCCATTATCCCTTTTAAAGAGTGATGCTTTAGAGACTACGGCTTTTACACTGAAAAGAGCTCCATCGGGTCTGTTGAATTGACGCCATGGTATGGTACGCCCAACCATTTTATATCTTTTCTTAACATTTGGAATATGGGGCTTGTGTAAAAGGTTACAAACCTATTCCAAATCAGACAAGTGCTACTCTGTAAGTTATCCCAAGTAATTGGGTATTCCTTCCTCACTATACCGAGGCAAATAGGTTTGCCACAAAGAATGGTATGCTTTTTGAAGAAAATGGTTCTTTCAAAAAGGTGAGTGGGAGAACAATGCAACTCGACAAGATAACAGTATCTTCGTCATCAGATCAAAGAAAAGAGACCTTGGAAGTAATTCCAGAGTTTCCTACTGCGACTGATACGGAAGTCTCTACAATAAAATGTATGGACTTCGGTCGAACTTGCAGCTGAACCACGTAGGCAAAAGCTCGTGCAAACCTCTCAGGTGCGCAAACGAGATATTGTTGTTAGACAACAATATAGCTACAATACACAAGGAAGCGTTGATGGGCCCTGACTCCGGAAATGGCTAAATGCCAATAGAACCCGAGTTAGTTTCCATATAAGTGATTCAAGATTAAAACCTTGATACACCTTTCGGAAGACTTAGAGTCTAACGAATATTTATGGAACTTAAAACTGATACGGATAAAAATGTTTAATCCATAAAGCTCGACTTGTTGCAATAACAAGTTCAAGGAGTTGACTACGATGAGGTTGTTTCATCGTAGCGATGCTTAAAGTCGGTTCGGGTTGAACTAGCAATTAATACATATTTCAATCATGAGATATGAAACAAAGGATGACAAAAGGATTTTCATCTGATGGAAATGAAACCAAGGACTTGCATATGTTACAGTCCAAGGTATTTTGTCAATCCATAGGATGCTAGTAAGTATGCAAACTTCAGAGTTCCAACAATGGACAGAAGAGAGCAAAATGGAGTTGGAATCTTCGTGTTTTGATGAAATAGTCAAAGGGGTTTGACTTCATCAATGGGTAACGAAGATGCTTATGATTCAAGAAAGTAAGTGGGAGCATAATTAAATTTCTAAAAATGTTGTGTGCTTGACACATTGTTAATTGGAAATAAATTTCTTGACACGAATTAGGACTTCATTTGAAAATAGTTTTTCGATGAAGTGCTTGGGCTAAATAGCCTTTATATTAGGCATGATGATTTATGGAGATAGATTTACCTAATGGGGCTGAGCAAAGATACATATTGACAAGATGCTAAAACCTTTTAGCATTAAAAACGTCAAGGAGTGATTCTTGCCGAAGTCACATGGAAAGAGTTTTTGCAAGACTCGGTGTCCCAAAACACTGATGAGCAAAATACATGATGGAGATTCCACACACTCTTGTGTTTGGATTAATAATGTATTCCATGGTATGTAAAAACAAACCAGATATGTCCAATACTCCCAAAGTTGTTGCGAGTATAGATACCAAAGTGATCAAAAGTACTGATCATGGGACAACAGTGAAAAAGGGTCATTGAGTACTATAGTAGCACTGATGACATGTTTTCTCGCAAGCAGAGATCATGAAGAGTTCGTTGTAAAAGCTTACATCGACACAGTCTTCATCCATGCTCCAAGCGATTTTCGATTTAAGTTAAGGGTTTTTGTGCAATACACAATATGGTGGCACGGTAGTTGGAAATTGTTCCAAACAAGTTACTGTGGCGAATTCTATAACAGAGGCAAAGTATGTTGCCGCTTTTAAAAGCGACAAAGAAGATGTTGAATCATATAGTTCATTCATGAACTTAGTATGGTTCCAAGATGGCTTTTGTCAATGGAACACTACTACAGGTAGTTGCTCCATAACTTAGTCTGAGGAATCCAGGTTCGACCTGTGATTCACATACATACAAAACCAAGTCCACACAAAATATGAATTTTGTGAAAGCGTGAAAACGCGAGGATATGAAAAGATACACAAGGAGCTGAAGTCGTCAGATCCGTTGGACTTCCGGCTATACCACAAGCGAAGCATATTTACACCGGTGTGCCATAGGTGTAAAGTGCATTAGCATTAACTAGATTATTGACTCTAGTGCAAGTGGGAGTCTGTAGGAGATATTCCCTAGAGGCAATAATAAATGTTATTATTTATCTCCATGCTCATTATTATGTTTATGTTCCATGCTATAACTGCTGTGGTTCCCGAGCCCGTATATCCATAAAGGCTCTGGGGAAAACCCATGTGCACGTGTGGAATAATAAACGGTAAAATGTATTCCTAGTCATGCCTCTAAGACTAGCTCAAGTGTTGCATGATGATTATGTTTTCCCAATCATGGGCATGTCTATGCCAGCAGCTTTGAGGGCAAAATGTTAGAAGAACATTTGTGTTGAATCGACCCGATTGATGTTATGCTATGAGTTACATTCGTCACAAGTTAATGGTTAATAACACAGAGATGGTTAACGTTTGCATGATTCCTTAGACCATGAGAGTATCGAGTTTCTTCATGCTTGCTTCATGAACTTTGGGGTTTGTTAAACGTCATCCGTAAATGGGTGGCTATTACGGCGGCTTACGTGTTCATGGAAAAGTATGTCAAGTAACTTGATAGCTCGAGATTGGGATTTGCTCCTCCGACAATGGAGAGATATCTCTGGGCCCTCTCGGTGTTACGGTATCCATCATCGTCTGGCCAGACACTTTGTGATTTGATCACGGGGATGCCGGAACACGGTAACGAGAAAAGAGAACAATACCGGTAACGAGGTAACTAGCATAGTGGACAAGTTGTTGATCCACGGGAATGCCAACATGTCTCACCTCGGGTATTTGTAACATATCGCGAAGCAACAGGAATAGCACACGGCAACTGAAGGTTCACTCGAATATTCATTCGTATGGGTATAGGGGTCAATATGGGTGTCCACGGCTCCGATGTTGATCATTGATCGGAAGGGGTTCCAGGTCATGTCTATACTTCACCGAACCTATAGGGTCACACGCTTAAGGGTCATCTATCTGCTGAATACTAGACAGGGAGTCTGAGAGAAAATCACCGAAAAAGTTTCGGACACCGAAAAAAGATTCGGACAGCGGAAAAGTTCCGCAGAGAGAGGTCACCAGATGAGTTCCGGTGATACTGAAAAGTTGTTTCAGAGGATACCATAAAGTCAAATTAGTTTCGGCACATGCCTGATGATTCTTGGAGGGTGCCAGAATCATTCTGGAAACTTCTGGGAATTTTCCGGGATGAAAACCGAAAATGTTCCGGAGCTGCCGGAACCGCTTCAGATGCTTTTCGCAGATGAAATCACTAATCTGGAATTGTTCCAAAACGCATTGAAAATTATTTTAGTGGGTACTAGAAATGTTCTAAGCCCACATAAATATTTTCAGTTCTAACAGACGCTGAAAAATGTCATCGTGAATAGTGAAAGTGCTTTTTGGAAATTTTTATGGAAAGTAACTTTTGGGAAACTTCCCAAAAGGCTTCTAGAAGCCTTGGGCACTAAGGAAGCCCCCTTGGGGGGGCCCCCCCAAGGTGTGGCCGGCCATGGAGGGTGGAGCTCCATGGAGCTCCACATGGCACTCCTTTTTGCTTTATTCTTTATGTAAATGACATAAAGTGGGGGTACTTTTGGTATTTGTGAATGCCAACTTTACCCCTTGGCTTTCCAATAAATAGAGGAGAGTGGGCTGCCCACAAACCTCATCCCTTCTCACATACAAGTGCCATGGAATGATCTGGCTTCTCTCTCCCTCTCCGCGAAATAGTTTCGTAGAGCCGAAAGGCTGTCTGGGTTCCTGTGGGAACTAGTTCTAGACGGCGAAGCCCTGCCGGATAGATGACACCATATGTGTGCAACTCTGTAGAGAGGTCGTAGTTTCGATCTTAGTGCCCGAGGGGCTGTTCGAGAGTGCCTCCCGAAGGGCTGTCCAAGTGACGGTCCGAGTTCTGTGAGTCCTCCCGAAGGGCTGTCCGAGTGACCGTCTGAGTTTCGAAGGTCCTCCCGAAGGGCTGTCCGCGACACCGTCCGGGGGACTGTTCGACCGCCTCCCGGAGGGCTGTCCTGAGCGCGGATGAGGGTATACATCCTCGCGGTTGGGTGGTTGTAAGTCCTAGCTGCGGGGATCTGCACCGCAGATCGTCATCGACTCTACTTCCGCTGCGCTACGAGTCGCTAACGAAAATGATCAAACCTTGTATGCAGTCTCCATAGTGGTCCTGGGCTGGTGCGTAGGTCAGAATTTTTTTGTTTTCTGCTGCGTTACCCTACAGCTCCGTCACCACCTGTACCTACGGCGTGGACACGGATGGTCGCACACACTTAAGCTCGGTTGGGTGGAAGAGCTTCCTCGTTGGCAAGAATCTTCATGTTGGACAGGCCATCCTAATTACTATATCAGGAACACCCACCGCCAAGGCTTGAGGATGATCGTCATCGATTTCATCTAGAACTATATATGTGTGTGGTTGCTGAACCATATATATGCTATTGTATGACTACCTAGTAGACTGCTTATCAATTATTATTACTTCGCCATATGAGATCTATCCATGCATGTTGACTATATATGAGTACCTATAATGTTTGTGAGATTATGGTTATATTAAATCTGGTATTAAATCTAGTATTGTGGTTAATGATATTGTTATATGAGTACCTAGTATTTGTGAAATTGCAGTTTATTGAAACGGGTATTGTTCTACAATATAGAAAGCGGAAAAAAAATGTTGAATGATACAGCAGCAGCGCGGGGACAGGAAAAGCGCTACAGCTAGATAGTAGTAGCGCCTGACAAAAGAGCGCTACTGATACGGTTACTAGTAGTAGCGCTGGGTTAGACCGCATTACTACTACCAGTTAGCTGTAGCGCCATAGTAGTAGCGCGGCTACCCGCACTACTGATAGCAATAAAACCCGCGCCACTACTAGGGTCCTAGTAGTGTGCATCTATTGTGGGATTGTAATTTTGCTTAGGACTGTTGGAATTCATTATTGCCTGGTAAGAGGAGGGGAACATCACTATATGAAGGGCTCATCCTTGCATCAGAACAACTGCCTAATAAATTCTCCACAGAAATTATCATTGTTGGATGCTGGAACATCTGGACTCAAAGGAATGGCAAGATTTTTAGAGGACACCCACAGACCCTTCAAGGATGGAGATTTTTCTTTAAGCAGGATCTCCATTTACTTCAATTCAAGACCAAAGAAAAGCATATTCAGCACTTTAGGCAGTGGATAAGTAATAATTTGTGACATGATGGATTGTTTCCCTAGAGAAGGTATAGGTTGATTTTTTGTGACAGACTTTGGCCTCTAGAAGGCTTGTAAATGTTTGTTTTGGCTATTTGTAATATACCGTAGAACTATTGTTCTACGGTTTTCCTGGTAAAAAAATACGTTTATGCAAAGCTTGCCGCTCCACGGCGGCGTTCTGCCAGCACGGTTGCCATCCTGTTTTGTGGATCATTTGCAAGAGTACGAGTCCATGCATTTCTATGAAAGAATGCGGAAAGCGAGAACCACGAATGACACTCCTGATCGCTTACTCCCTTTATTCCCTAACGCTCAATCCACACTGATTGCACCACGAAACTGCCCTATTCCACAGGGTGGTATTATTTTGAGTTGTTTTACATTTTCATGGTTTTTCTAGCATGTTTGTCTTTTTTATTAAATTGTCACGTGACAGTAAAACTGAACCACTTGCCACCCCTCTAACGTCCTTATCATTTCTGGCCATCTTTTTTTGTGATTGATGCGTTCTTAGTCGTCAGATCTACAACTTAATTAGTTCGGCCTCCACCACATGTTCTAATTCCTGGGTCAAAAGTCCTCTAGTAAACTGGTCCTCTTTTCCTAGCCCATTTAGCCACCCCACAGAAGGCCACACGATCAGTCATTGTCCCCCTAAAATAATTGAAAAGCAGAAAACTACCATAGGACTGGCGTCATTAGCAAAAATACACCAACAATACAGGTAGCTAGCAAAAACACTGAGCGCAAAATTAAACCTTGACAGAAAGCACGAAACGCAGCTTGACCCAGAGTTTAATGTGCCAAAGGGGTAACGGCACTAAGGTGACGGACATTGCGGGTTCGCTCGAACCGCAACCTGTTTGCCTAAAAAAGAACCATTGACCATGCTACTATCGCCCAACGCGCATTGCCCATTCGTCGGTGCCGCCCGTCCACGGATATCCGGATCGATGAGGCCTTCCCGAGGCTCAGGTCATGCTCGCGTGTGACTGAAAGTTCGGTCGTGCCCCTCCGAGGCTTTGTCCTGGAGCCCAGCGATGAGGTCCTTGGTGAAGTGCGCCTTGTGGATGAGGATTTTGTTTTCGGATACGTCATCTCCGAGGTGATGGCCTTAGAGCATCTCCAACAGTCGCGCTATATAAGCGCCGCGCCGGAAATTTGTGGTTTTTAGCGCGCGCGCAATCGCTAACCGAGCTCCAGCGGAGGCGCAATAACCGCGCGCGCAGCATAAAGAGTTCAGCGCGTGGTCCGAATCGCCATCGCGCGCCGTTTATTTGCAGCGCCCGCTCGCGACTTCCACCTACCCCGACCCAGGCGCTGGCACCGCTGCCCGCACAACCCCAGCGACCATTCCGGCACTTCCCCGGCCTATCCCCGCGCCGCCGCCGCTTCCTCCTTCTCCCTCTAGTCGCCGCCGCCCCTTGCGCGCGTCATTCCTCCGACGAACAGCGCCCGGCCGCCCACTGCCACTTGGGGTCCACAAGGTGTTCGACAAAACGCTTGCAAGGTATGTATTACTTCAACTTCATATTTTTTACATGAATTTGATGCATGCTGTTTGTAGTTTTTATAGCCTAGTTTAAATTGAACATTGTAGATGAGTTCTTCATATGATTCTTCCGAAGAAGAATTTGATATTGAAGAGGAGGAGGATCTTGCAATGATCCTAGCTATGCACATCAATAAAAAATCGAAGCACGGTAGTTCGGTTATGGGTCGGCAGAAAATTTGGAGGGATAGGATCGATGCCCACGACAGATTGATGAGGCACTATTTTGCGGATAATCTCGTGTACCCCAAGTCATACTTCCGGCGCCAGTTTAGGATGAGCACCGAGTTGTTCAGGCGCACTGCAGAGAAACTAGCGAGCCATGGCCGGTTTTTTCAGCAAACGAGGAATGCCGCCGGAGAGCTCGGGCATAGCACCTTTCAGAAGATGACAACAGCCGCTTTGCGTATGTTGGCATCTTCTTGGTTGTGTTTGGAGTGCATATGTTGTTTGTGCGAGAGTGCGCGCTGTCCAGGTTTGCAGCGCCTGCTGGAGCGGCTCGCGCGCGCTAAAATTTGCAGCGGCCGCTGGAGCAGGCGCACCGCGGCACGCAAAAACAAACGATCCGCGCGCTGCAAAAAGATTTTTAGCACGCCCCGTGTAGCGCGGCTGTTGGAGATGCTGTTAGCGCTTCCTATCCCTTTGCCACGTCAGCCATTCGCCACATCAAAACGAGGGTCAACACGAGGCTAGTGTTTTTTTGCCACAGATTACCATTACGTTCGGTGCAATTTGCTAATAAAACGTAAAATGGTGTAATGATGCGAATATTGTGGTTGCTCTATGCTTTTCACGTCCCTAAAATCCACACATCTGGCTCACCTCGATCATTCTCCTCTCGCTACCAATGTCGGCCTTGGTCTCTCCGTAGCAGTGCTACATCATACGGCTTGTGTTAAGCAAAGTCCACGCCGGGCGGACCAAAGGCAGACCAAAGTTGCCTGCGCCCGCGTCCGCGAGGTTCCCAGTGCCGGCTGCTCCGTCTTCGCCAGTCGCCTCCGCCGCCACGCTGGCCGCGGTTGCGCTGGCCTCCCGCAAGGCCGACCCAGCCATTGGAGGTCGTATGGCTTGCACTCGCCGCCTCTCAAGGCCCATGGCGGTGGCCGCTCCGGCACCCCTGCGGCCCTGCCCACCGTCCCTGCTGCCATGGCCGGAGGCGCGGTCGTCAAGCTGCAACCCCCACAGGCGTCGGTCCGTGCTGCTACGGCTCAGGTGGTTGCCGACCTTCCTCCACTCCATATGCATGTTTCTATTCGCGAGAAGTTCGTCCCTGCTACGCCAACACTGCTGCCATCTCCCCCTGTGCGGCCCTGCCAGACCTGTCTCCCACAATCACCTTCAGAGCCGGTGGCCCTCGCTTGTCCGTCAGATAGCATCGTCGGAGGCCACATGTCCGTCCAGGAGGTCTCTCCCTTCATCCCTTGCGCCCAGGATGGGGTGACTGGCGTGGGTGCTTCGACCGGCATGCGATGCCTGCCATTCCTGTGTGTTGCGCGCTTGCAGCTCCTGAAGATCTTCTGGGTGGTTGGCACACTGTTGCGTGACGTCGCCTATTGCCTCCTGTGGTGTTCCGTCATCGACCAACTCCTCTGGCGTGGCTGCGGAACCGTTGCTTCCGATGCCTCTCCAAAGGTCATCGTGCCCGAGTGAAGTCCATATGCAAGGAACAAGTTTTGAAACTTGATGAAACCTTCAGAAGATGTATAAATGGATTTTTGAATATTAATGAATAGTAATCTTGAAAGAAATATTTTACAAAGGAGTTTTGTAGGAATGAAAGAGTTGATCTTGTCAAATCTTGTTGTTAGTAGCAATATTAAAAGTATAAATGGATTACAATAATGAGTGTTTTATTGATATATAACAGATGAGTAACAAAATTATTTTGAAATAATTTTTCAAATTAGATGTATATAAAATACAACCAAAAGGTTTTGTTAGGCATACCGGAATGATAAAAAATATTTCAAGCTATGAGTATGATTTGAAATAAAGTATCAAGTAGCTGGATATTGATAAAGTAATTGAGAATTTAAATTTAATCAAAAAACTTGTGGATACAAGAAGTTCAGTGGGAGCTCTATGACATTTCTTATCTTATATATGTATGACATATCACTTTTTCACAAATAATATAAAGTATATTAGTAGAAAATACTAAAATCATGTTTTTTGAAGGGACTTAGAATTATTGGATGAAAATCTATACAGATAGATTGAAACATTTGAATATGCTGAGACATGTACTATGACAAAATTTGAAAGAAGTTTAAAAGTAAAAAATGTTTTCTCAAAATGTCACGTCGCATAACACTGTGCAAAAATCAATAGTTCATCAGCGTGTGTGGATGAATGGAGTTCAATTTACTTCAGAGATTGAATTCATCATATGTGTTATCAAATGTACAAAGCCACATGTTTCGTATGAACAAATCATTAATATTAAATACCATGGTGATTCTAGAGAGGTTCACTAGGGTGATTACTTAAAATATTAAGTAGCTCAGTTGGAGAAAGGCTTTACTTCTTGTCCTTGGAGGAGATGAAGAGATTGTTGTAAATAGTTACACAAAATATTTATATTAAAGATTACACCAGAAAACTTCATGCCTGAGATAAATAAACTATCGGGCTATAATTTTTGAAATAGTTTTCAGAACGAACATAATTGTGGATTTTATAAATGATTTAGATTGATGCCTGAGAAGTCTTCAATCTTAGATTTACTAATTGGAGGCACCATACGAGGCTCCCCGTTAATCCTCAACAAGTAAACAAATTGACCGTCTGATCTGCTCATTAATTATCTAGAGCCGTCTGATGTATCTCAAGAGTCCTTGGTTATTGTCCCACGTGCACCTCTTTAGAAAAAGGTAAAAAAAATCGTCTAATGTAACTCAAGAGTCCTTGGTTATTGTCCCACATGCACTTCTTTAGGAAAAGGAAAAAATCTTTCCTTGCTGATTTCTTCCTCCACGAGGCACATAATCACAGAGCCCTAGCGCCACTCCTCCTCCTCATCGGGTCCTCTTCCTCTCTCCTCTCCCATCTAAAGCGAGCCAACCAGCTATTCCCAATCTCTTTCCTCTATGACCGCTGAATCTCAACGATCTAAGTCCCCAACCACGATCCAATTCATGTGGGTTGGGGAGGAGGTCCTCCAATCACTCAGCTTCTATGCCCCGACAAGATATAATTCATGTTGGACGATGCAGCGGAGAAGGAGGTGCATCAAAGGTATTTGACACAGATCGGCCAGCCGCCATTGTTGGTCCTTTTGACAGAAAACCTCTCTGCCCTAATTTCCTGTAGATCGCCCCTCCTATTGTCATGATGACTCCCCGTACAGTCTGGCCTCTCCAATCTGACTAAACTCTCCCCATCTGACGTCGCTCAGGAACTGAGCATGGTTCTGGTGGCTTTTGTTATTATCCCATTGGCCCCTTAAGATAATGTTATGGTTGAGAAGTGACAAGGGCTAGGTGAAGTAACATGCGTTCTCCAAGGTTAGGTTGCCTCTCACTGTCCCTGCGCATATGAGCGCAGCTATTATTTGATTCCTGTGATCTAAGGAAGGATGAAGTTGATTGTTCCTACCTGACATACTGCTCTAATTATGTTATCGTTTGATATGTATTTTGTATGAAATTACAGTATTTGATGCAATAAGTTATATCTTCAAATTTAAGAAGCATGGAAGAATCTGAATATCACATGTTGTGATTTGTTTGTTTCGGAAGCACTCTGCCGTTATATTCAGCATATGCTAATAGTCCCTGCTGCTTTCGGCATATACAGTTTGGCTTAATACTTTATAGTAACCCGAATTAAGGATTTTGTGTTCATCTCTGTGTTTCTTAATGATGGTCGGTATTTAGTTTCTTTGGCGGAAGTGCGCCATGCTGTAGTACTAGGAATGATTATCCCGATGTGAGAGTGTCTTTCTTGATGGAAGCAACATGTGATACAGAGAAGATATGTATACAATTAAGGTATATAACTTCGTACTTACCGTGCATGGAGATCAAGGTTCCACAAGACCAATTCATCTGTTAAATTGTTTTCAGTTTCGGTGTTCAAGGTGGAAACTTGATGATAACGATAATGTCAATTTCAGTTTTTGGTGTGAATAGACGAAAGAAAATCGTCAGTTCGACCTTCATTCAAAATGAGAAATTGGAGCAATAGCTATCAGGAAATTTGAACTGAAACCTAAAGGAAGGTAACCATATATGTAGACTATGCTACTTCTATGTTTTTCTAAGTTCACCATGTTTTAGTTTATTCTTAGAATTATCAGGATTGGCCTCCGTTTCTTTTTTTTGTTAAAATGGAATTGCAGACATTGTTCATAGCATCATGACTTGGATAAACTAGAGTCCCTACTGGATATTTTGTTTTTTTCCAATAGCACAGGTCAAACCTGCGGTAGCATAAGTATTTTTTATTACTAATGGTTCAACGTAGAAAATTGGTTCTATAATTCAGTTTTAGTATAAGTTCAAATCCGCATTCCATAATATCTGTACTAAGGTACTGAGAGAAATCAATCCGTCATGCAGAACTGCTCTATTATCCCTCCCGTGCTCTTCACCTCCGCCATCCATGTTCCAAGCAGGCCACACGTACCCCAAACCAAAATCTTACATGTACATCAAAGCTGCACCACCGTTCAGTACACATCCCCGAAAGCTAATTAGTTGGTTTTGTGATGGGTGAGCAACAATGCCACTTCAGGATTTCAGATCTTACAGCTATTCTTTTGGGTTATACCTAGCGTTTGATTATTGTTTTGTGTGCAATTCTCACAGCTAGAGGGGTGGTCAAATTAATTTGTAATATGTTTGTATCGTAAATCTACTGCATATTTTCAATCTGAGAGTTAGAACAAATAATACTCGAGTATTTTCTATCTTCCCAACTTAATATGAATATTTGGTCTACTAAGTAACACGTATGCTCAATCTTTATTTTTCAGCGTGAATGCCAAGCAACCAAGGTTTGTACTATGCAGAGAACAGCATTATGGTAGTTGTGGGAACGGATGAAGGCAATGTATTCCCGTCGAGAAACGGATGACTATCTATAAAGCAAGGCAGGCTAGGATGCCGCATTGCTTAATGCCTAATCACCTAACTATTATTCATGTGCTCAGTTATGTTAGTATACTTATACAGCAGCTAGCCAAAAAAAAGCAGTATGGGACCTTTTCTCTGTATATTTTTGACTCTAGACATCTCAATTTGAGGTGTTGTTACCCCAAAAAAAAGACTGATTTTGGTTCACTGCCATGGACGTAGTTTTTCCTTTAGTGTTTTTCATTTGTTGCTTCTCAGCATTCATTCTACGTTATAGCTGAACTCTCTATGATTAAAATCTAGGAGATACATTATAGGCATACTAATTAGGTTCTTAATAATCAACTTAGGCTGACCTGCGCTGAAATTGGGCGATTGGCTTGGGTCAATGGATTGCACCATTGGGAAACACAGTATAGCAATGGCTGGGCTTTGCAGAATACATTGTGGAGCAAATAAAATTTGTACTCACTCTGTACTGGTGCATAGGGCATGCGCAAACTTTTAGGTCGGCAATTTGACTATCCAAATATTTATCATGTGTGTCGAAAAGTATACGTTTAGAAATTTCAGCCGTATATGAATCCAGTGACATGGTTTTCGTGACATATAACACATATTTGGTAAGTCAATTCAGAGACCTAGAATAATGCATATGCCTAGATAATCATTTTACATGTACCCATCCACAGAGGGAGTAGTTATTAGTCAATGCAAACTAGATTATCATTTTACATGTATTTTCCAATGATAAATCCACTTTGTGTGGGATATCCAAATCACTCCAACGTCATTTATATATAATAGTAGTAATTATCGCATTTCTTTAGTTCTATTAGTTTACGGTATGTAACAATGGGTTCTGTGTCTTTTCTTTTGTCAAACATATGCTTGCGAATGTGGTTAGGTTATTTCCTACCCAGGTTTGCAGGTGTTGTGTACCTATTTTGTTATATATATCTTAGAATAATATATTCCAAAAGTATACAATAAATCTGCTAAATCTTTATAAGTTATCAGTTTGGTGGAAGACATGGTCTCTAAAATACATCTTTGACAGCTAAATCTTTATATTCCATGTTAGAGATTTACATGGTCTCTAAAATATCAGAAAATATCAAGCAGCTCTCTCTGATGAATGATACTAAATATATCAGATTAAACCTTGGAAAATAAAACAAAACATGCCTCTACGTTCTAATATTTGTTCATCAAAGAGAAAAATGGAGGAATACACATGCTGTTTATTTCAATCCAGCCCATATATTAATCAATGTATAAACCAAGTGTATGCTTTTTTAAATATGTAGTCCAATGGTGTTTAGCAAACACTAGCCCGTGCAGGAGCACGGGTTGATGTCTAGTAGAATATAATCTGGATCAATAAAAGTTTATTGATAGACTGTAATGTAGTTCCAAATTGTGAATGGTTTATTCTTGTTGAATCTCGATCGTAGTGATACACATATTCATAATATTGATGCCCAAAGATGCAAAGTCAATGATGATAGCACCACATACTTGTGGCACTGCCCCTTAGGTCATATTGGTGTAAAGCGCATGAAGAAACTCCATGCTGATGGACTTTTGGAATCACTTGATTATGAATCATTCGATACATGTGAACCATGCCTCATGCACAAGATGACTAAAACCCCGTTTTCCGGAACAATGGAGCAGGCAATTGACTTACTGGAAATAATACATACCGATGTATGCGGTCCGATGAGTGTTAAAGCGCGCAGTGGATATCGTTATTTTCTTACCTTCATGGATGATTTGAGTAGATATGAGTATATTTACTTAATGAAATACAAGTCTGAAACATTTGAAAAGTTCAAGGAATTTCAGATTGAAGTGGAGAATCATCGTAACAAGAAAATAATTTTTTTACGATCTGATCGTGGAGGTGAATATTTGATTTACGAGTTTGGCAATCATTTAAGACAATATGGAATTGTTTCCCAACTTACGCCACCAGGAACACCACAGCGTAATGGTGTGTCCGAACGTTGTAATCATACTTTATTGGATATGGTGCGTTCTATGATGTCTCTTACCGATTTTCCACTATCGTTTTGGCGTTATGCATTAGAGACAGCCGCATTCACTTTGAATTGGGCACCGTCTAAATCCGTTGAGACGACACCGTATGAATTATGGTTTGGCAAGAAACCTAAGTTGTCGTTTCTTAATGTTTGGGGATGCGACGTTTATGTCAAGAGGCTTCAGCCTGATAAGCTCGAACCCAAAGCAGAGAAATGCGTCTGCATAGGATACCCTAAAGAGACCATTGGGCATACCTTCTATCACAGATTCGAGGGCAAGATTTTTGTTGCTAAAAATGGGTTCTTTCTAGAGATGTAGTTTCTCTCGAAAGATGAGAGAGGGAGGAAAGTAGAACTTTATGAGTTAATTGTACCTTCTCTCGAACTGGAGAGTAGCACATCACAAAAAGCAGTTCTCGTGATGCCTACACCAACCGGAGAGGAAGCTAATGATGATGATCATGAAACTTTAGATCAAGTTACTACCGAACTTTGTAGGTCGACCAGGACACGTTCCGCACCAGAGTGGTACGGTAGTCCTGTCCTGGAAATCATGTTATTAGACAATGGCGAACCTACAAACTATGAAAAAGCAATGATGAGCCCGGATTCCAACAAATGGCTTGAGGCCATGAAATCTGAGATAGGATCCATGTATGATAACAAAGTATGGACTTTGGTAAACTTGCCCGATGACTGGCAGGAGACAGACGCCGATAGTAATGTCACCGTCCATAAAGCTCGACTTGTCGCAAAAGGTTTCGACAAATTCAAGCAGTTGACTACGATGATACTTTCTCAACCGTAGCGATGGTTAAGTCTTTTAGAATTATGTTAGCAATTGCCGCATATTATGACTATGAAATCTGGCAGATGGACGTCAAAACAGCGTTCTTTAATGGGTTCCTTAAGGAAGAGTTGTATATGATGCAACTAGAAGGTTTTGTCGATCCTAAGGATGCTAACAAGGTATGCAAGCTCCAGCGATCCATCTATGGACTGGTGCAAGTATCTCGGTGTTGGAATTTATGCTTTGATGAGGTGATCAAGGCTTTTGGTTTTATACAAACTTACGGAGAAGCTTGTATTTACGAGAAAGTGAGTGGGGCTCTGTAGCATTTCTAATACTATATGTGGATGACATATTATTGATTGGAAATGATATAGAATTTCTGGAAAGCATAAAGGGTTATTTGAACAAAAGTTTTTCAATCAAACACCTAGGTGAAGCTGCTTACATATTGGGCATCAAGATCTATGGAGATAGATCGAGACGCTTGATAGGACTTTCATAATGCACATACCTTGACAAGATTTTGAAGAAGTTCAAAATGGACTAGCCAAAGAAGGGGTTCTTGCCTGTGTTGCAATGTCTGAAGTTGAGTCAGACTCAAAGCCCGACCACGGCAGAAGAAAGAGAAAGGATGAAGGTCATCCCCTATGCCTCAGCCATAGGCTATATAATGTATGCCATGTTGTGTACCAGGCCTGATGTGTGCCTTTCCATAAGTCTTGCAGGGAGGTACCAAAGTAATGCAGGGGTGGATCACTAGACAGTGGTCAAAAATATCCTTAAGTACCTAAGAGGACTAAGGACATGTTTCTAGTTTATGGAGGTGACTAAGAGCTCGACGTAAATGGTTACGTTGATGCTAGCTTTGACACTGATCCAGATGACTTGAAGTCACAAACCGGATACGTATTTATTTTGAATGGTGCAGCAGTCAGTTGGTGCAGTTCCAAGCAAAGCGTCGTAGCGGGATCTACATGTGAAGCGGAGTACATAGCTGCTTCGGAAGCGACGAATGAAGGAGTCTGGATGAAGGGGTTCATATCTGATTTAGGAGTTGTGCCTAGTGCATCGGATCCGATGACTCTCTATTGTGACAACACTGGCGCCATTGCGATAGCCAAGGACACTAGTAGAAAACAGGCCTTTCGTCCGGAGCATTAGTCCCGGCTGGGTTTTGGCCCGGGACTAATGGGACCACTAGTCCCGGTTCCAATGGCTAGGAGCGAACGATGCCACGGCCACCTCTAGTCCCGGCTCATTCGTGACCTCTAGTCCTGGTTGGTGATACCAATCGGGACTAAAGGGGTGGTGGCAGGCTGGTGGCAGGCTGGGGCCCCTGCGAGCCCCTTTAATCCCGGTTGGTATCACCAACCGGGACTAGAGATAGACCTTTAGTCCCGGTTGGTATCACCAACCAGGACTAAAGATATCCCTATATAAACCCCTGCTTCGTCCAGCCCAAGCTCGAGCTCATCCTCTCTGTTTTCTCCTTTCTCTCCTCTATTCTCTTCCCCTTGCTCGAGCTCATCCTCCATTTTTGCCAAGATTTGTCAAGAATTGAGGCACCCCATCTATCCAAGTGTTCTAAAAGGTTAGCAACTTTGTCCTTTCATCTCTCATTGCTAGTTTAGCTCGTGCAATGCTCTATAAATATACTGATTTGTGGGTTTTTGTTTGGGAGTAATTATGTGGAGTTTATTTGATTTATATGCAATTTGAGCTCAAATTAACTTCTTACTTTGCATATGTTTAGGTGTGGTTTACTTAGTACCTTCCCATCCCCGTCCTAACCACCATCGACTGCCCGCACCGTCCCGTCGCCGGCACCACCTTGGTGAGCCTCTTGTTCTTATCCTTTTTGTAAAAGAAAATCTTGTTTGTATTTAGATAGTTACTTGCATAATTTCTTACTTTTATGATTGTTTGTTATACATAGTGCCATGGTTTTGATATCCATCCCCGTCGGCCCTCGTCCAATTTATAATTCGGATGTGGTATATTCTCTTTTACAACTATTTGTTGCATTTCGTGTTTATGACAATTATGCCCATCAAGTTGACATAGATATTTTTATCTAGGAGGTATGTGAACCAAAAATTGCAACCGACCCTCATGTCGAGAAGTTAAATTTAGTTAAAAAAGAAAATGAGTATTTGAAAGAAAAATTGAAAAGAATTGAAGAAGAGAAGATGAAATTGGAGTTGTATGTTGCCGATGTCGTCGATGATCACAAGATCAAGATGGATCCAATGCGCTTGAAGATTAGAGAGATGAGAAAATATGCCGTTAATAAAGAGGCTTGGTATCATTATGCTATTGGATCAATTATTACCTTAGTTGCAATCTAAATCGCATTTGTTGTTGCATTTAAATGCTTTAGCTAGATAGTTGTATGTTGTTTTATGCGAATAAGTGTGTATGAACTTTATGTATGAACTTGTATTAATTTGGTATTTTCGATGTTGTGTAATGAAGATCAGCCGGCAATGGATGTACGATGACCGACGCTCTCCCCAATTCATTAATGGCGTGCATACTTTTCTGCTTGCGGCTAAGGCAAACAAGTGGAAAGGTTTTATGTGTTGTCCATGTGCTGTTTGTATGAATGATAGGAATTACTCTACCTCAAAAGTCCTTCACAGCGACCCGCTTTCTTTTGGTTTCATGTCTGGCTATAATTGTTGGACCAAGCACGGAGAAAGAGGGGTTATAATGGAAGAGAATGAAGAAGAAGAAGATGATGACAACTATCCTGGGTTCCCTGAATACGATGGCACTACAATGGGAGAAGAAGCTGAAGAAGAGGCATCAAATGAGCCCGCTGATGATCTTGGTCGGGCCATTGCTGATGCAAAGAGAAACTTCGCAAGTGAAAATGAGAAGTTGAAGTTGCAGCGCATGTTACAGGATCACAAGAAATTGTTGTACACAAATTGCGAAGATGACAAGAAAAAGCTGGGTACCACACTGGAATTGCTGCAATGGAAGGCAGAGAATGGTATATCTGACAAGGGATTTGAAAAGTTGCTGAAAATGTTAAATAAGATGCTTCCAAAGGATAACGAATTGCCCGGTAGTACGTACGAAGCAAAGAAGGTTGTCTTCCCTCTAGGATTAGAGGTGCAGAAGATACATGCATGCCCTAAAGACTGCATCCTCTACCACGGTGAGGAGTACGAGAATTTGAATGCATGCCCAGTATGCGGTGCATTGCGCTATAAGATCAGCCGCGATGACCCTGGTGATGTTGAGGGCGAGCACCCCAGGAAGAGGATTCCTGCCAAGGTGATGTGGTATGCTCCTATAAGACCACAGTTGAAACGTTTGTTCCAAAACAAAGAGCATGCCAAGTTGTTGCGATGGCACAAAGAAGACCGTAAGAAAGATAGAAAGTTGAGAGTACCCGCTGATGGGTCGCATTGGAGAAAAATTGAGAGAAAGTGCCCGGAGTTTGCAGCTGACGCAAGGAACTTATGGTTTGGTATAAGTGCAGATGACATGAATCCTTTTGGGGGGCAGAGCAGCAATCATAGCACCTGGCCTGTGACTCTATGTATCTATAACCTTCCTCCTTGGTTGTGCATGAAGCGGAAGTTCATTATGATGCTAGTGCTCATCCAAGGCACTAAGCAACCCGGCAACGACATTGATGTGTACCTAAGGCCATTAGTTGAAGAACTTTTATAGTTGTGGGATATAAAAGGTGTACGTGTGTGGGATGAGCACAACCAGCAGGAATTTGACCTACGAGCGTTGCTGTTTGTAACCATCAATGATTGGCCTACTCTTAGTAACCTTTCACGACAGACAAACAAGGGATACAATGCATGCATGCACTATTTACATGAGACCGAAAGTATATATTTAGATAAATGTAAGAAGAATATGTACCTGGGACATCGTCGATTTCTTCCGATCAAGCATCTCTTAAGAAAGAAAGGCAAGCATTTCAAAGGTGAGGCAGATCACCGGAAGAGGCCTTACCACTGTACTGGTCATCATATACTTGATAGGGTCAATGATTTAAAAGTAATCTTTGGAAAGGGTCCTGGCGGATAATCTGTTCCGAATGACACTGACGGATACGCACCCATGTGGAAGAAGAAATCTATATTTTGGGTGTTGCCTGTAATTTAAATCTTTAGCTCAGCTCGTTCATTGCAAGTAATTATCCTCAATATATTCTTTTGTGCACTATTATGCAGAATGAAGATGTTTGAATGCAAAAGAGATCGAGTCTATGGCATTGGGTTCATTGACCCATATACCGTTAATGAAACTACGTTAAAAAACCATACCGAAGACTCAGAGAAAAACTTGCTAAGGTTTTTGAAGGAACTAAATACCAGAACAAAAATACTATTTCCTTACAACTTCAAGTGAGAGTTACTGTCTTGTACTACAAATTCTTTTTTGCTTACTCGATGTTAAGTGTAGATGATGAGTTATGCATGCCCGCTTATATAAATGTGTGCGCAGTTTCCACTGAATCCTGCTAATCATTAGAGTTGACGAGGGAACTGTTGAATCACTGGACTCACTATCTAAAGACCCTATAGAATACCGCAGCCTGATTTTGATGTTCGACAGGTAATTTCAATCATTATCGCACTATGTCGGCCTCTTTCATTCATTTGCTGATATCAAGTAATTAATAACTCCTTTATTCATTTTCTTGCCTGGCAGGGTTTGCGAAAAGTTCATCAAAGATGTTGTCGGTGAATTGAAACCAAAGCTGAAATGGCGACGGTCTAAGGTAATTTAGTAGTACTAGCTTCGTCCGCGCATCTCTTTAATTCTAGTTTCAATACCATTATCGTGCTTGATTATTATGTGATTGAATTCTATTCTCGTAAATTGCGTGAGGTAGGAAAAATGGAAAATTTTATGTGCATACTACGTTTGCGACAACATTCGCTTCACGTACGAATGCCGCATAGGCAATAGTCAAACACAACTTTGGGTAAGTAAACACTATTCACCTTTTTTTATCATTATCTAATATATATACATACAACTAATATATTCATATTGATCTTCTTCTTTAAAGATGCAAGACATGCGGGGTAAGCTCCAACCAAAGGACCACATACGAGCACTTCAAGAAGAAATTGCGGAATTTTTCCTTGAGCAGGTCATATCTCCCGGTGAAGAATACCATTACACCTAATGCCTGCATGTAATGATCTGCAAATTGTAGGAGAAATTGTATATTCCAAATAATATATATATATATATATATATGCATGGTCGTACGAGAAATTTTATGATATATGTATGGTCGTACGAGAAATTATATTATATATGCATAATGTGTGTACAGTATGTAGTAGCGTAAAATATGTTTGAAATGAAAAAAAGTTGAATGGAAAACACAAAATAAAAAAGAAAAATAAACCATAAACCCTAAAACCCTAAAACCCTAAACCCCCTAAACCCCTAAACCTTTCGTCCCGGTTGGTGTCACCAACCGCGACTAAAGGACCCCCAGCCCCGGCGCGCGCTCAGGCCACGTGGTGGGCCTTTAGTCCCGGGTCGTGGCCAACCGGGACTAAAGGGTAGGGGCCCTTAGTCTCGATTTATTAGTCCCGGTTGGTGAACCGGGACTAAAGGCCGTTCCCAACCGGGACTAAAGGCCGATTCTCTACTAGTGGGAGCCAATGTTTCACAAGAAGATAAAGCAAATCAAGCGCCGCTTCAACTCCATTCGTAATAACATTAAGGATGGAGACATAGATATTTGCAAAATACATACGAATCTGAATGTGGCAGACCCGTTTACTAAACCTCTTCCACGAGCAAAACATGATCAGCACCAGAACTCTATGGGTGTGAGATTAAATACAATGTAACTAGATTATTGACTATAGTGCAAGTGGGAGACTGTTGGAAATATGCCTTAGAGGCAATATTAAAATGGTTATTATCATATTTCACGTTCATGATAATTGTTTATTATTCATGCTAGAATTGTATTGACCAGAAACTTAAATACATATGTGAATACATAAACTACAACGTGTCCCTAGTAAGCCTCTATCAGACTAGCTTGTTGATCAAAGATGGTTATGGTTTCCTAACCATAGACATGAGTTGTCATTTGATAACGGGATCACATCATTGGGAGAATGATGTCATGGACAGACCCAACCGTAAGCTTAGCATCAAATCGTTTAGTTATTTGCTATAGCTTTCTTTATGTCAAGTATCTGTTCCTTTGACCATGAGATCAAGCTACTCCCAGATACCTGAGGAATATTTTGTATGCTATCAAACGTCACTTTGTAACTGGGTGATCATAAAGGTGCTCTACAGGTATCTCCGAAGGTGTCTATTGAGCATGGATCGAGACTGGGATTTGTTGCTCCGTGTGACGGAGAGATATCTTTGGGCCCTCTCAGTAATACAACATCATAAGAAGCTTCATGTGACTAATGAGTTTAGTCACAGGATCTTGTATTACGGAACGAGTAAAGAGACAAGCCCGTAACGCTAATGAACTACGTATGGAGATACCAACGATCGAATCTTGGTCAATTAACTTATCGCCGGACAAAGGGAATTACATATGGGATTGACTGAATCCTTGACATCGTAGTTCAACCGATAAAGATATTCGTTGAATATGTAGGAACCAATATGGACATCCAGGTCCCGCTGTACGTTCGCACACTTAACGTTCGGTAGCGCTAGGGTAGTATTGAGATATTAATAGTGGAAAATCCAAAGGCTGTTCGGAGTCCCGGATGAGATCGGGACGTCACAAGGAGCTCCGGAACGGTCCAGAGGTAAAGATTTATATATGAAAAGTTGTTGTCAGGGTTCCAGGAAAAAGTCCGATTTTTTCGGTATTGTACCGGGAAGCCACCGGAATGTTCCGGAGGGTTCCACCACGTCCCATACAGTAGCATGGGCTGTAGGGGGGTGCCAGCCCCTACAAGGCCCATGCGTATGGGGAAGGGGAAACCCTAAGGGGGAGTGCCTCCACTTGGCTTGGAGGGTACTCCTCCCCCCTTGGCCGCCGCCCCCTGCCTTGGGAGGGTGGCTAGGGCTGCCACGCCCCTCCCTCACCCCTATATATAGTGGGGAGGTGCAGGGGGCAGCCAACCCTTCCGTGATTTCCCTGTCTCCATCCCGTTACTCCTCCTCCATGTTCCGTCAGCGCTTGGCGAAGCCCTGCCGGAGTTCTGCTGTCACCACCACTACCACGCCATCGTGTTGGTTCAGATCACATCTACCTCCTCTCCCTCACTTGCTAGATAAAGAAGGAGAGGACGCCGCCGAGCCGTACGTGTGCTAAACTCGGAGGTGCCGCACGTGCGGTACTTGGATCGGATTGGATCGCGACGCGAGTACGACTACGTCAACCATGATCTCTAGATCGTTAATGCTTTCAGTCTGCAAGGGTATGTAGACACCAATCCCCTCTTGTCGCTATACATAACCTAGATGAGATCTTGGGTGTTCGTAGGAATTTTTTGATTTTAATGCTTTGTTCCCCATCATCTGTACCTGATACCACTTATTCCTATAGATAAGGCTATAAACTTTATTATAATCTCCTTTCTCCTTTTCTTACATTTCTATTACCTATAGTGTCTTCAACGGATGGTTATAGCGAATTGATAGGGTGGAGAGCAAGGCCACCATCTCCTATATCGTCGAGCTTGTGTGAGTATGTGCTGCGTGCTGTAACATGCTACGTTGGTTGACATATTTAGGGACTTGTGTATACCCTAAAGTTACTTTAAGGTGCGAGAGATCAAACCCTTTTTCTGGACAGAAATTATTATTCATTAATTTATGTACTCATCGCTATCATGTTTCTCCTTTTTTTTTGCGCAGACACTAGCATTGTTGTCTATGTACATCCACTACTAGTTCACCTATAACTCAAGAAATACACAAACATATGACAGTAACATTATATTATGTTCATCAATATAACTAATTTTATCAAATAATAATAATTAATTGATATGAAAATTCCCTTAAATATTCTCAAACAAATGAAGAAGGCAATAAACTTTGTTAAAATGGCTTAAAAATTGGTAACATACCAACCAAACAAAAAAATTGTGTCCAAAGAAAGAGACACGGAGAAAGACCAGATCCTTTGGGATTTTTCCCCGAGGGGGTGCATGAAAATCTTTTCTATGTTAGTTAAATCAATTCAAGTGAGAATATAAAGTATAATATCTGAATCTAATATGAGCATGGTACCACCAAAAAGGGATAACTGAGTTATTGATTGTAGCTACAAATCTGCAGAAATCAATGTGCTGCCCCAGGCTATAAAAAGGTGCTTACTCTGCTTCTTGATTTAGCCAATAAAGTTTAAAAATTCTTCTCGCTATAGGTTCTTCTCTTTTTTGGTGGATGCACAGCTATATTATTCAGCTTCCAATTACCCTGAATCGAACAATCATCTTGTGAAATTCCCTGTAAGAAATTCTAGTAGATGGGAGCGTCATCGTGAGGTTTATGTCATACGAAGTTCCCAACACACTGGCCATGGAGATCAACAAAACATTACCGGCTTCACTAGTTATTGTTCTGAGGTGCAGTTCAGATGGAAGATCCACAGTTAGAATCTTAAGTTATCAAACATTTTGAATAGAGTTTTACTTCAACCAACCTATCCCATTTCTGCCTTATAGTTAATAAATATGCCGAAGAGATTTTGTTTGCTGTCGAATTGCAGGGCAAACCAACAAAGTCGCTAGTACCCAGCAACAAAAAAGCAGCACGTTTGCAAGCTACTAAAAGGTAGATTACTATATATTGATGATAATTGTGGTGGTCAATCCAACTAACAAAGAATTGCCTCTTCGCCTTCTGAAGATCAGGGGTTGATAGCGTTCTAAATCCAGATAGCTAATGTAGATCAATTCCCCGCATTCAAAGCATCTGATACACATAAGCCTTACACATGTGCGGTACAACCTATATCTGCAGCTTGCATCATGCTATGTGGGCAGATTTAGTGCTTCATCTTACATGTTTCGGCTTATCTACTACCCCTTCTCCCCCTCTACTGGCATTAATGTGTTGTACCATCAAAATACGGTACCCGTGCATGAAGATAACAAAACCTTCTATTCGGAGAAAAATGTGCTCGAAGTAGAGGGCGAACACGAACATCAGCGGGCAGAGCCGTTGGAGATACTCCCCAAAAACCAAATTGCCCTTCTCCTGGTGCATGATCGCGAGTGACAGGGTTATGGAGGCCTGCTCCCCCAAACAGCCGTGCACACGGTAGACGGATGAGATCGCTGGAAGCATGCAGCAGCACTGGGCAGAACCACGGTGGGTTGTGTGTGCGGAGGTAGAGCAGATGCGATCTGATCTGGGTGACTGATATGCTTGCTGGCAACTCGAATATAGTCGGTCATGGTAGGGAGATGTGCACTAGACCCGCCCCCGAGTCGGCAACGGCCAATGGTCCGACGTCTCAGGTTCGTGGCGCGTCCATTTATGACTCATAATTAGTTGCTAGTTAATTATCTGTCCCTGGCAGACAAAAATTAACCGCACGAAAGACATAGGTCTGAGCTAGACTTGTTCACGAAACATGACATGCATGAGGCGGCAAGCGGAGGAGGAACACGTGGGACCCACTCATTTTCACAAGCTCCAATAGCAAGTAGACGAGAATCCCTTATAAAGGGTTCTCCACATGAAAATACAAAGGTGAACATGGTTCCATGTGCATGCGCATGAATAGAAATTTCAAAAAAAAAAATACTAGAAAATTTCTGAAATTTTGGGTTATCAAACTTGGTCCACCATTCTACTCACGCATGAATTTTCATGAAGAACTGACACCCATTGTATTCTTAGTGAAAAATAAAATAAAATCAGGGCCTTACTATCCATCATTATGTGTTTCTTAATATAGCTTCGATTTTCTCATTTTCCGCCTAGAATACACGAATGACATTTCTGACGCGAGTACCGATTGAGTTTGTTACAAAAAAATAGATTTTTATTTTATTTTTTCTACTCTCCCTCCGTTGTTAAATACATGACCAATTTGAAAAATATATTTTACATCTATACAAGGACACCAACAGTAACCGATGCAAAAATTGATAACGTTGCCTCGTACTAGCAACCCATGATTTTACTAGTCGCATGCATTTAGTGGATGATAGTGACACTTTCAACTACTTCATCCCTCACGTCCACTCAATTCTCTCTAATTTGCTTGTGCCTATTAATTAATGTGGTAAAGACACTACTGGAATCAACATATACGCCGAGTGGCACGGACACTCGGCAAAGGGCCAAAACCCGCCGGCAAAGCCTTTGCCGAGTGCAACAGCCACCCGGCTTACACCCCTCAGGAAAACAGAAATTTGCCGGGAGCCAGGACACGGGCACTCGGCAAAGTGTTTGCCGAGAGCCAAACAGTAGCACTCGGCAAAATAAAGTAGCTAACAGGCAACAGACGAGGACGGCGGTTGCCACGTGGCGCTTCTTTGCCGAGAGTCAATAGGAGTGCGCCACGTGTCATGTCCTGACATGTGGGTCCGCGTAAACACGCCGAGTGCCTCTTTGCCGAGAGCCACCCTCAACAAAGAGAGCCAATAGGAGTCCGCCACGGGTCAGGTTCGGACATGTGGGTCCGAGTTAACAAGCCGAGTGCCATCTTTGCCGAGAGCCACCCTCGGCAAAGAGAGCCAATACGAGTGCGCCACATGTCAGCACCTGACATGTGGGTCCGAGTTAACAAGCCGAGTGCCATCTTTGCCGAGAGCCACCCTCGTCAAAGAGAGCCAATAGGAGTGCGCCATGTGTCAGCTCCTTGCGTGTGGGTCCACGTTAACACGCCGAGGGCCATCTTTGCTGAGAGCCACTCTCGGCAAAGAGAGCCAATACGAGTGCGCCATGTGTCAGCTCCTGACATGTGGGTCCGCGTTAACACGCCGATGCCATCTTTGCCGAGAGCCACTCTCGGCAAAGAGAGCCAATACCAGTGCGCCACGTGTCAGCTCCTGACATGTGGGGCCACGTTAACATGCCGAGGGCCATCTTTGCCGAGAGCCACTCTCGGCAAAGAGAGCCAATAACAGAGCGCCACGTGTCAGCTCCTGACATGTGGGTCCACGTTAACACGCCGAGGTCCATCTTTGCCGAGAGCCACTCTCGGCATAGAGAGCCAATAGTAGTGCGCCAAGTGTCAGCTCCTGACATGTGGGTCCGCGTTAACACGCCGAGGGCCATCTTTGCCGATAGCCACTCTCGGCAAAGAGAGCCAATACCAGTGCGCCACGTGTCAGCTCCTGACATGTGGGTCCGCGTTAACACGCCGAGGGCCATCTTTGCCGAGAGACACTCTCGGCAAACCTTGTACTTTTACCGAGAGGACTCTCGGTAAAGTTGTCAGGGGCGTTACAGGTTGACACCCTTTGCCGAGAGCACTCTCGGTAAAAGTTCCAGTTTCACTGTCTTTGCCGAGAGACCCTCTCGGTATTGTTGTGCCCAACAGCCTTTTTTTGCCGTTTTTGTTTCTTTCCTGCAGCAAAACATATACAACAACAGCATATAGTTCATCACACATAGAACATGTCACATATAGGAATCATTGAACAAAGAAATCATTGATTCTCAAGAACATCACACATAAAAGCAATAGTGCATAAAAGGTGCAATAGTTGTCAAGCACACTCGACTACCACAAGTTTGCATGTCTCAAGATCACACAAGACGCAATAGTTCTCAAGAACATACAAGGAACAGTTTCAAACACAACATAACATGAAGTTCACGTGGTTTTGGAGATCGGAGTGGTATCATCAACATCTTGTGTGGCATTTGCTTCCTCAACTCCACCAACTTGAGGTGGAACTACCGGAACATTGTTCGACCCTTGTGATGGATTGAGCTGTGATGAATTGACCCAATAATGAGATGAATGCATATGGTAATGCCGAAAATGGTGATAGAAATAGTTTGAACGAAACTCACAATGTTCCACTCTGGCATCTCTGGCACTGGTTTGCCTTGCATGGAATAAAGATTGGCCACTATATGTTGTAAATACTTCACTAGATCATCTTGTGCCTTCAACTTAGCTCGGTCTTCATCTCGTTCTTTCTGAGTGTCAATTAGTCGAGCCTACAATATGGCAATGCAAATGTCATTCCTGTTGAAATGCAAACATGCAGGACCATGAAGGATCAATGAAGAAGCGCTGATCTGAATATCCTAAAAAATGGTCGTGGTATGTGGTACGTGACGCTCTATGGTAGGAGTAGAGCCAGTACTCATAGCACGGAGCGTGTTGACTCTTGGAAGGGAGGAGGTTATGATAGAATCGAGGTGAACCGCCATCCGGCCATTCGGTCTACCGCCTGCCGCGGTAATGGCCACAAGAGGGTCAAACGGCAACATGTGAGGATCAGCCTCTGGCCCGTACATCTCCTTCAATTTTTTGGTGTATTTCTCCCCATCTGACCGGGCTTTAGAGCTGATCCAGTCACTCTCCGGGTTGAGAGGGTCCTTGTCCTTGTCGTCTTTGGTACGTTTGATGGTCCACGCCTCGAAGTAAGAGATATCCTCGCCAGTATCTTCTTTCTACAAAAGAAAACGATCCAAACAATCAAGGGAATGCTCACAAATGATAGAGAACCTGATGAAAAGAAAAGGATGTTGTTGCCTACATGTTTGCAGATGACACCTGGGACGGTGAGGTTGCCTTGATGGTGTCCTGGACAACCCATCAACTTATGCCATTCCCCTATTGCCTTGTGTTCATTCTGCCATGCTGGATCTGTCCACTGTTCGACGATCTTCTCTCAGCACGGATGTTTGTCAGCGCACCGCCGAGGAATCACCTGTAAAGTAAACAAATACATCTTAGTAAGGAATCTAATTTGCGGTAATGTAGGGAGTAGCAAGGATCCATCGTCACTTGCCTTGAAGTAACTGTCCCGTGAAAGATGCTTCACTCGAGCGACCTTTTTGGAAATCTTCTGGTTGAGATAGTCCGCGTGATACTTGACCAATAACCGGACGCGCTCCTGATAGTGCATGTTGTGGACTAGTTTCTTGGAAATATTCTCAATCACCATATTTGCACGATCCTTCTGACCCTCTATGCATGTATAGAAATCCTACAAACATGCATACATGTGAGAAGGGTAAAATCATGACTATGGAAAATTTAAACCTTTTGGTATTGACATTCAGGTGTTTCAAAGGACTTACCCAGAAATCGTTGACCACTCACAAGGCTCTGTTATCATAAACCCTCTGACGCATATCCAGGAAATCCGGAGAGAGTTTGTAGTGATCCCATGACGAGGCTGGCTCAATGATACCGTTCGGCAAAGTGACCAGTCCAGGATAATTTAACCTATAAAGACCCCCAATGATGCCACTTGACGACCGTGGCAGACGCCTCTCACCACCTTTTACTAAGCTCCTGCATTACGAAGAGTGAATTCATATTATATGTGATGAAATGACAAAGGTACAATTTATATGGGTTGAGCCGAGATAACCACTTACTTCTCTCCCACTGGTTTAATCAACACGTCTCTATGCACATATGGACGTCTTGGAAGCTTTGAAGGACCACGCAGCCACACTTTCCGTGTGGAAGTAGTGCTGATAGTCGAACCACTCGACTGTGAGCCGCTCACCTCGTGCTGCTCCGTCACTCGTGAGGGTCCATCCCCACCCTCAGAAACCTGACGAACAACCAGCCTCCTCTCGGCGGCGGCGTCCTCCACCACCTCCTCCTCCTCCTCCTCATCCTCCACCACCACCTCCTCCTCATCCTCCTCCTCCTCACTCGCATCCTCCCCATCCTCTGTTTCCTCCTCCAACCATCGAGCATCCTCCTCCTGAGCACGGCGAAGCACTACATCAGAGGGTCCAGGAGAAGAAAGAGGTGCTCTACTCGGGGCCACTCTACGTCCTCCCTCACCCCAACTCGTCCCACCCCCTCCTCATCCCCCCCTCCTCCTGCCTCATCTACTCCCCTCCTGTCCCCTACTCGTCCTCCTCGCCCCCTCCTCGTCCCCGTCCTCCTCCTGCCTCATCTACTCCCTCCTCATCCCCCTACTCGTCCTCCTGTCCCCCCTCCTCTCCTGCCTCATCTACTCCCCCTCCTCGTCCCCCTACTTGTCCTCCTGTCCCCCTCCTCGCGCCTCATCTACTCCCCCCCCCCTCTCGCCCTCCTCCTCGTCCCCCTCCTCTCCTGCCATCTACTCCCCCTCCTCGTCCGCCTCCTACTCCTCCCCCGCGTCCTACTCGAGCTCGTTTCGCCCAGTTTTTCTGACTGGTGTCTAGACCCGCTGGTCGTTTGGCCTTCTTGGTGGCTGTGGCAACCAATGCAGGAGCGGCTACCGCTTTCATTGGTCGAGTTGCCACATCTTTCAAACTTTCCTTTGGATTCTTGTATAGAGCTGCCACATCTTTCAAACTTTCCTTTGGATTCTTGTTGCCACCTGTCATGTTTCAATCACCTGATACAAATAAGAACAAACCAGTTAGTACAGATGATACAACTTGATGTAAATACAATAAATATATCACATATGAAGAAAAAATGGAGTTGTCACAATAATACATATAGTTGTTACACACACGAATACATAGAGTTGTTGCACACACGAATACATAGACTTGTTGCACACACGAATACATAGAGTTGTTACACACACGAATACATAGAGTTGTGACACGCATACATAGAGTTCTCACATGATTACATGGAGTTGTTAGAAATAAGGTTCAATATTAGGTGCAACATTTGGATCAGGGCTGTCATCATCGCTATCATGCCCGTTCATACATTCATCCTCGAAGTCTTCAGGGGGGCCCTCATCATCATCTAGCCCCATGTGCCATCGCATAAGTAGTGCCAAATCTCGAGGGTCAGAAACATCCTCGTATTCGTCCTCCGCATTATCTACTTCCATGTCATGCATGGCCTCATGTTCCATAGCATCATCTTCGTGATGCACGCCATCATCTTCCTCCGCATCATCTTCGTCTTCGTGATTATCTGCTTCTTGATAGAACTCTCCCTCGTATGTGTTAGGGTTTATGTGGTAATCGTCCTTGTTTTGGGTAGGTACCTTGATATGTGGGGGTACCTTGTACACGACATCCCATTTCAAGAGATCGATATGTTCCGTAGATGTGCACGTGTACGGGAGATAAAACACTTGTGTAGCCTGTTGAGCCATAATATAGACATCATTTCTTGCATATTTAGATGCTCGTTCAACTTTGACCAAACCAATACTAGGGGTCCGTTTCACTTTCTCAGGATTGAGCCAACTGCATCTGAATACGATGGGCTTCACACCTTGTAAACCATAGTATTGCAGCTCATAAATTTCTTCGATGGTTCCATAGTAGTGACGTCCATCTGTCCCTAGACAATAGGCCCCACTATTGATTGACCTTCGATCTGGCCTCTCACGTGTGTGTTTATCAGTGTGGAAGCGATACCCATTCATGTCGTAAGCCTTAAATGACTTGGCATCGTATTCAAAACCTTTGGCTACTTCTCTCACTTTCTCGTCCATATCAACCTCCTGATATGCCTACAAGATTAATAGAAGATTGTCAGGTTCATTACTGGATGCATTGCCAGCAAGTAAGAACAACTTGAAGTTTACAAAAAGTTAGGAAAGTTACTTTTCTTGAGAACCAAGAAATGAAACCGCCATCAGCATTGTTATCTTCAAGAAGGTTTGCTGATTCTTCGTCGCTAGGGGGCCGTGGTAGCTTCCAGAATTCATTCTGGAATTCCCTAGCAATGAGAAGAATTCGAGTTAGGACTCAAGACTAGTGAGTAGTTGTCAATGAAGGTGTTCTACACTTACTTTATGTACGGCTGCACTTCTTCCATGTTGGTCAAGACATAGATCATAAGAGTCGACCACTCGGTAGGTGAAAAGGTCTTGCGCTTCGGTCCACTTGCTTTGCCACCTTGGCCTTCGAAGAGGCTAAGGTCGGAAACATTACTGGTGGGTTCTTCATTGTAACGAGGAGCTGGATTTAACCTAGTTTGAATACTGTCATGATAGTACTTTGTCGTGGTCGTTGCCACCTCCTCGTTTAGGTATGCCTCGGCTATGGAGGCTTCGATGCGGGCTTTATTCTTACATTTTCCACGAAGATGCTTGAACTCCTGTTCAGGTGCATACTGCCATCGGAACTACATAGGTCCTCCCATTCTAGCCTCATACGTGATATGTAAAATCATATGTTGCATCGGATTAAAGAAACATGGCAGAAATATCTTCTCTAACTTGCATAGCAACTCAGGTGCTTGTTCCTCCAACTTTGCAACCACTTCATAATCTAATTCTTTGGCACAAAGCAGGCGGAAGAAGTAGCTCAACTCTGCCAGCACTTGCCAAATATCCTCTCTGACATACCCTCGAATCATCACAGGCATTATCCACTCAAGCCATACATGCTAGTCATGACTCTTGAGGCCTCCTATTCGCTTTGTAGCCATATTCACTCCCCTCATGATATTAGCTGCATATCCATCAGGGAAGTACAACTTGTTCACAATCCATTGGAGAATTTCCTTCCTTTGGGGCATTGATGGGGTGAAAGGGGCTTGTGGCTTCTTCCAAGAATTACCTTTTGCATGAGGCACCAATTTTAATTTTGGCCTGTTGCATAGCTGGGCTTGATCGATCCTAGCCTTAATGTTATCGTTTGACTTCTCGGTGTTGAGGAATGTGCCGAGTAAGGCCTCCGCAATATTCTTTTCAGTGTGCATTACATCAATGTTGTGTGGAAGGAGAAGATCTTTAAAGTAAGGGAGCCTCCATAAGCTTGGAATGTGAGTCCACTGGTGTGTCTCTCCATATCCCACGAAACCTGGCCCATCAAGATTTTTCTTGAGAGCATCTAACGCATCCTTAAGCTGGGCACCGGTCATAATAGGTGGTGGCGGGTCATCAACAATAACACCTTCCCGGAAGTTAACAGTGTCTTGTCTATATGGGTGATCAAGACGAAGGAACTGCCGATGTTGGTCAAAGCATACATACTTGCGACCCTTAGCCAGCCAAATGAAAGTCACACACTGTTGGCAGACTGGGCAAGGCCACTTCCCCTTTACACACCAACCAAAAAATATCGCACGTGCTGGTAGGTCATGTAGCGATGTGTGGTACCAGATATGCATATTGAAGTGCTTCTTTGAAACAGCATCGTATGTCCTTACCCCATTGTTCCAAGCAACGAGTAAGTCATCCACCAATGGCTCCATGTACACACTCGTATGCTTCCCCGGATAGTTAGGCCCTAGAATTATCAGTGTCAGGAACATGTGATGTCGTTGCATGCAAATGCCAGGGGGCAGATTCAGGGGGTTAACATATACTGGCCAACAGCTGTATATGGCAGCCATCAAACCAAATGGATTGAACCCATCGGTTGTTATCCCAAGAGTTACACTCTTCCAGTCATCTGTTTTCTTATAAATTTCAACAAATTTCTTCCATGCTTCACCATCCCGTGGATGTTGCATCTTTTTTATATTGTACATCTTCCCTCCGGCGGCCCATCTCATATATTGGGCAGTTTCCTCAGTCATATAAAGCCTCTGGATCCTTTCTGTGAATGAAAGATATCGAAGGATATTAACGGCAATTGTGAGCTGCCTCTTGCTACCATCATCATCAATTACCTCAATATACCTAGAGGATTTGCACTTGACACAGTAGTTCGTATCTTTATGTGTAGGGTAACGCAGCAGAAAACAAAAATTTTCCGACCTACGCACCAGCCCAGGACCACTATGGAGACTGCATACAAGGTTTGATCATTTTCGTTACCGACTCGAAGCGCAGCGGAAGTAGAGTCGATGACGATCGGCGGTGCAGATCCCCGCAGCTAGGATTTACAACCTCCCAACCGCGACATCCCCTCGTCTTCCCTTCGGACAGCCCTCCGGGAGGCTGTCGAACAGTCCCCCAGACGATGTCGCGGACAGCCCTTCGGGAGGACCTTCGAAACTCGAACGGTCACTCGGACAGCCCTTCGGGAGGACTCACAGAACTCGGACCGTCACTTGGACAGCCCTTCGGGAGGCACTCTCGAACAGCCCCTCGGGCACTAAGATCGAAACTACGACCTCTCTACAGAGTTGCACACATACGGTGTCATCTATCCGGCAGGGCTTCGCCGTCCAGAACTAGTTCCTGCCGGAACCCAAACAGCCTTTCGGCTCTACGAAACTCTTTTCGTGGGAGGGAGAGAGAAGCCAGATAACATCTTGGCATGTGTATGAGAGCAAGGGATGGGGAAATGGCTGCCAAGATCACTCCTATATATAGGCTAGCCAAGGGGTAAAATTGTCACACAAAAACCCCAAAGTGCCCTTGGAATATCCCTTTCCAAAAGGGAATATGCCATATGGGAGTGCCATGTGGAGCACCATGGTGCTCCACCTCCTTGGCCGGCCACCCTTGGGGGGGACCCCCCCCATGAGGTGCCATGCCCTCCTTCCCCTTCTAGAAGGCCCTTTTGGAATTTCCAAAAAGGTGCTTTCCATAAAATTCCCAAAAAGCACTTTCACTATTCACGACGACATTTTTCAGCGTCCGTTCGAACTGAAAATATTTATGTGGGCTTAGAACATTTCCAGTACCCACTAAAATAATTTTCAATGCGTTCTGGAACAATTCCAGTTTAGTGATTTCATCTGCGAAAAGCATCTGAAGCGGTTCCGGCAGCCCCGGAACATTTCCGGTTTTTCTTCCAGAAAATTCCCAGAAGTTTCCAGAATGATTCTGGTATCCTCCAAGAATTATCAGGCATGTGCCGAAGCCATTTTGACTTAATGGTATCCCCTGAAACAACTTTTCAGTTTCACCGGAACTCATCCGGTGACCTCTCTCTGCGGAACTTTTCCGCTATCCGAAACTTTTCGGTGTCCGAAACTTTTTCGGTGATTTTCTCTCAGACTCCCTGTCTAGTATTCAGCAGATAGATGACCCTTAAGCGTGTGACCCTATAGGTTCGGTGAAGTATAGACATGACACGGAACCCCTTCCGATCAGTGATCAACATCGGAGCCGTGGACACCCATATTGACCCCTATACCCACACGAATGAATATTCGAGTGAACCTCCAGTTGCCGTGTGCTATTCCTGTTGCTTCGTGATATGTTACAAATACCCGAGGTGAGACATGTTGGCATTCCCGTGGATCAACACTTGTCCACTATGCTAGTTACCTCGTTACCGGTATTGTTCTCTTTTCTCGTTACCATGTTCCGGCATCCCCGTGATCACATCACAAAGTGTCTGGCCAGACGATGATGGATACCGTAACACCGAGAGGGCCCAGAGATATCTCTCCATCGCCGGAGGAGCAAATCCCAATCTTGAGCTATCAAGTTACTTGACACACTTTTCCATGAACCCGTAAGCCGCCGTAATAGCCACCCATTTACGGATGACGTTTAACAAACCCCAAAGTTCATGAAGCAAGCATGAAGAAACTCGATACTCTCATGGTCTAAGGAATCATGCAAACATTAACCATCTCTGTGTTATTAACCATTAACTTGTGACCAAAGAATCTCATAGCATAACATCAATCGGGTCGATTCAACACAAATGTTCTGCTAACATTGTGCCCTCAAAATTGCTGGCATAGTCATGCCCATGATCAGGAAAACAGGATCATCATGCAATACTTGAGCCAGTCATAGAGGCTTGACTAGGAATACATTTTATCGTTTATTATTCCACACGTGCATATGAGTCTTCCTCCGAGCCTCGTTTTATTTGCAGACTCGAGAACCATAGCAGTTATAGCATGGAACATAAACCTAATTATGAACAGGGAGATAATCAATAACATTTATTATTGCCTCTAGGGCATATCTCCTACATTATGTTCATTTCTAAATAACATGCATCTGTTTGGACAAGCATGTATTTGCTCATACGACATCTTAAGTGAACCGAGGATTTTGTTCGACTCGTACAAGTTCTTTGGCAATATGTTTTCTTTAGGCAGCAGGCTAGCAATACCTGATAATATCTCATTGAAGCAAATTATGCTCATGCAATGGCTTGCATTCAGGGCCATTAGGCGCGCAATGCCATCTAGTTGAGTAACCTCTGTATGGGCGTGGAGGGGTTTTTGTGCCGGAAACAAAGCTGCATGATACTCTTGTGGGCTTTCAGGCGGCTCCTCGGAGTGCGGGTCCTCCCGCGGATCTGCACGGCGGATGTCATCTAACAGGTTTTCAATCCGAGTATCATATTCGCCGGTGCGCTGTCGCATCACCTCCGCTCTGGACTTTTCTGTCTCGCCGTGAAAGATCCACCGGTAATAGCCTAGCATAAACCCATATTTGCCTAAGTGTTTACTCATAGTAATCTTATCTCTTTCAGTCTAGTTATCACTTTCCGTGCATGAGCACCAAATTCCACGAACTGGCGTTTCTCCAGCAAATACTAATTCCAAGAAATCATTGGTCTTCGACCTCCACTCAGGGGTCATACCCTCCATGCTGGGATGTCTGGTGTACATCTACTCACGATCTTCCATCCTCTAATATCGAGTGAAACACACACATAATGTTTTTTATGTAACAAGCGGTTCCATCCAGTTTTACGACATGCACTGAGCTATCTAATAGGTAAAGATAAGTCCTAATCCCACCCGAGGATGTGAGGCTGGGTCCGCTTCCATGCCGTACTCTGACCCGAGACCAAATTTCGGCGGCACCTCCCCGCTGTTCTCCAAATACACGTCTCGGCAATAAGCCAAGAGGATGTGCATCCAGAGAACAACAAGGAGACACCGTCAAAATTCTGTCTCGGATCGAAGTACAGCATGAAAACGACCAGCTTACACATCCTCGGGCTGTCAATGGAAAACGTGGACAATTCGAAAGAGTTGAGGTTATAAATATGCAAAGACTTGCATATTTATATATACAACCCTTTTGAACGGGAGACACCTAGGTTACGCGACTATTTAGGTGATATACAAATAATGGAAAGCTACGCATGAACGGGAAGAGATTACCCATGAAGCGTGCAACGGAATTCACTCTCTCTATTGTCAAAATAGATGCATATCCTGCACGAAAGAATGAAGTTGTGTCAATCATATGTCAAACACACACACATCAATAACACTCACTCACACACACATCAACATCACCCCCCCCCCCACACACACACACACTCACAGATCCATACATACACATCACACACTCACTCACACATGCACACACACACATCAACAGCACCCCTCTCCCACACACACACTCACATACATCATTCATCTTATATGCACATACACACCTAAATATAAAAAAATGATATTTGAGGGACTCACCAACGGGGCAGGGGGACGGCGGAGGAGGTGGAGGCACTCCCGGTGGCGGCGGCAGCAACGGTGGAGCTCGGCGGATGTGGCCGTGGCGGTGAGGGGCGGCGGCTATGGTGGACCTCGGCGGACGGAGCGGGGCGATCAGGGTCGGGCCAGTGGTGGAGACGGCGGACGGGGTGGCGGCGGCGACGGCGGAGCTCGGTGGCGAAGGGCGGCAGCGGTGAGGGGCAGCGACTGGTGGAGATGTCAGACGGGGCGGGGTGGTGGTGAAGACGGCAAACATGGGGCGGCGGCGCCGGAGCTCGACGAATGGGGCGGGGCGGACGGGGGGGTGGCGGCGTCGGAGGTCGGCGGACGGGGAGGCGACGCAGGGGGGCGGCGGCGGAGGGGGGGCGGGGAACAGAGTGTGGGAACGAGAGAGTGAGGGCGCGAGAGTTAAATTTTTGGATAAGTCCCCACAGGAACCATTCCCGAGAGTCGATTTAATGCGGCACTCGGTAAAAGTCTTACCATAAATCTAGCTGGCGCTTTTTCGAGAGGCCTCTCGGTAAAGAAGATCTAGGTTTTACCATTTATCGAGAGCTGCTCATGGCAAGCCTACTATTACCAAGGGCGGCGCTCGGCACAGTGTGTAGTCAAAATTATTTGTTGCAGCTTCCATGCATGTATCCCTGCATAAAAACAAATATAAAAGCAATATAATTATCACAAATGTTCCACCGCATTTATATCAAGAAATTTATTTCTCCATTAGGCTTTCATCGCCGAAAATTCTCGGAAAATCGTACGATGCCGGAATTACTCGAGAGCTGGTACGGTGTCATCCCCTGGCCCCTGTAGGGTGTGGTAAAAAATTTGGCGCGTTTCGAATAAGCCTCCCCTCTGGCCGCTTGTAAACTGCACCATCTCCCATTTAGTCTCTGGGTATCGAGAGGGAATGTGTTCGGTTTGTGCAGGAAATGCAGGGCCTATTGCTCTGGTGGCCTCGAAACTTCTTGTGCTCTCAAAGGAGGCCATCGCATGACATGTGCCACGCCCCCCGCATTTTGCAGGCACGCGTGCAATATTCGAGATATTTATTGCTCTGCTAGGGTTTCATTGCCGGAAATTCCAGATCTGCAAGGCACCACATGAAATCATGCCCGGAAGCGGTATGGGAAATCATGTGTGATGTCATTGTGGCATGCAAAGGCCCTGTGCAGATGAGGGAGGGGCATGCAATGGCACCGGGGAGGCGAAACTACCTTAGTGGCATTCCTGATGCAACCGTTTAAATTCTCGAAAAATCATACGATGCCAGAATGACTCGAGAGCTATTACGGTGTCATCACATGGCCCGTGTAGGGTGTGGTAACATTTTTGGTGCATTTCAAATAAGCCTCCCATCAGGCCGCATGTAAACCGCACCATCACCCACCTAGTCTCTGGTTATCGAGAGGGAATGTGTCCGGTTTGTGGAGGAAGTGCGGGGCCTATGCATGGGGCCTTGCGCATGCAGGTGTGGTACCCCCTCCCTCCCTCGGGCAGTTCTATAGACCGAGCACCCATCCGGTGGCCCCGACGGTCTAGGGTGTTGACCGGCACCGAGAGGGTGTAGGCCACGGTGAACCACTACTTCTTCGTGTTACGGCAGGTCGTCGCAAGATGACAGACCAAGTCTAAGCCCGTTCTGTCACATGATCGCCCATCGAAGACTCGGTCTCAAGGATGAACGCAGCCAGTCCTCGATGTTCCCGCCTGTCTGTGTGGTTTGTGAGGCATGTGTCATGTCAAGGACGTGCGTAGGTTATTCCAACAACACACCACCCATTTGCATGCATATGCATGGGGCCTTGCGCATGCAAGTGTGGTCCCCCCTCCGCCCTCGGGCGGTTTCCAGACCGAGGACCCATCTGGTGGCCCCGGTAGTCTACGGCGTTGACCGGCACCTCGAGAGGGTAGCCCACGGTGAATACTTGCTTCTTCGTGTTACGTGATACGTCTCCAACGTATCTATAATTTTTTATTGTTCCATGCTGTTATATTATCATTCTTGGATGTTTTACAATCATTTTATAGTCATTTTATATCATTTTTAGGTAATAACCTATTGACATAGTGCCAAGTGCTAGTTGCTGTTTTTTGCATGTTTTTTACATTGCAGGAAATCAATACCAAACGGAGTCCAAACGCAGCGAAACTTTTTGTGGATTTTTTTTGGACCAGAAGACATCCAATGGGCTGGAGAAGCGCCTGGGGGGTGCTCCGAGGGGAGCACAACCCACCAGGACGCGCCTGGAGGCCCAGGCGTGCCCTGGTGGGTTGTGCCAACCTCGGGTGCCCCCCGAACCGCCTCTTTACTCTATAAATACCCCAATATTCCAAAAACCCTGGGGATTCGACGAAAATCAATTCCAGCCGCCGCAAGTTCTAGAACCACCAGATCCAATTTAGACACCATCATGGAGGGGTTCACCACTTTCATTGGTGCCTCTCCGATGATGCATGAGTAGTCTTTTGTAGACCTATGGGTCCGTAGTTAGTAGCTAGATGGAAATCTCTCTATCGTTTGATTCTCAATACAATGATCTCTTGGAGATCCATATGATGTAACTCTTTTTGCGGTGTGTTTGTTGGGATCCGATGAACTTTGAGTTTATGATCAGATCTATCTTTTTATCGATGAAAGTTATTTGAGTCTTCTTTGATCTCTTATATGCATGATTGCTTATAGCCTCGTATTTCTTCTCCGATATTTGGGTTTTGTTTGGCCAACTTGATCTATTTATCTTGCAATGGGAATAGGTGCTTTGTAGTGGGTTCGATCTTACGGTGCTTGATCCCAGTGACAGAAGGGGAACCGACATGTATGTATCGTTGCTACTAAGGATAAAACGATGGGGTCTATTTCTACATAAATAGATCTTGTCTACATCATGTCATCATTCTTATTGCATTACTACGTTTCTCCATGAACTTAATACACTAGATGCATGCTGAATAGTGGTCGATGTGTCGAGTAATAGTAGTAGATGCAGGCAGGAGTCGGTCTACTAATCTTGGACGTGATGCCTATATAATGATCATTGCCTGGATATCGTCATGATTATTTGAAGTCCTATCAATTGCACAACAGTAATTTGTTTACCCACCGTTTGGTATATTTCTCGAGAGAAGCCACTAGTGAAACCTACGGCCCCCGGGTCTCTTTTCGAATATATTTGCTTTCAATATCTGTTTTGCTATTCGCTCTTTTCTTTATTTGCAACTTTTATTTTCAGATCTATTAAACCAAAAATACAAAAATACCTTGCTGCAATTTATTCTTATTTATTTTATTTGGCATTCGATCTATCAAATCACTACAACTCTCTCATGTCCGTTTGCCAATTTCTGGCGCCGTTACCCGAAAGGGATTGACAACCCCTTTAACACGTCGGGTTTCGTAGGCTGTGGGACGTGGAGTTGGTGATCAAGGAGGGCCACATGTACCTGTGTCATGGCTAGGAGAAGTTCTACCGTGCCTACGACCTACGGCAGGGGTACTTCCTTCTCTTCAGGTACGACGATGACGCCACCATGCTCATCGTGAAGGTGTTCAACGCGACTATGTGTCGCATGCGCTACGCTGACGACGATGATGCTAGTACGTTCTGCCTCTTCTTATTCCTCTACATTTGGCTTTGTCTCGCATCGATTGTTAACGGTCATTGTTGCATTTGGACAGGCAATGGGAGCAGCAGCAGCGACACTGGCTACAGCCAAAGCAGCAGCGATTCTGGCTGTAGCAAAAGCAACAGCAATTCTGGCTGTAGCAAAAGCAACAGCAAGGAGGATGATCCGATATGCAGTGGGAAAGAAGAGGAGCAGAGTGGGCATCAGGCTGAGGATGACCTAGCGATGGTGGTGGCTGAGGATGACCTAGCAATGGTCGTGCCTGTCCTGCCTGAAGATGGCTTCGCGATGGTGGTGGTGCCTGACAATGACCTCGCGCCGGTGGTGGCGCCGGCGATCCCACAGCTGGGCGACATGACCACGCCAATTGTGGTAGAAGACTACATCCCAGTGCCTCCACCGCCTCGTCGCTTTTGGCGCATCAGGCTGAGGAAGGAGAAGGAGAAGAACAATGAGAACTGAACTATGTCAGGTATGTTTGATCTCCAAAGTGATCTATATATACTTAGCTTTGTTTCCTCCGAAATGACATAAGTTAGCTCTAATATGCTTAGTTACCTATGTTAGCTCTAATATGCTTAGTTACCTATGTTAGCTCTAATATGCTAAGTTATCTCCACTATGCTTACTTTCCTATAGGTTAACTCCAAAATTACTTATGTTAGCACAAAATGATCAAGTTTACATAATAAGCTTATAATCTTCTTCTTCTTCTTCTTCTTCTTCTTCTTCTTCTTCTTCTTCTTCTTCTTCTTCTTCTTCTTCTTCTTCTTCTTCTTCTTCTTCTTCTTCTTCTTCTTCTTCTTCTTCTTCTAGTCTTCTTCTAGTATTCTTCTAGTCTTCTTCTTCTTCTTCTTCTTCTTCTTCTTCTTCTTCTTCTTCTTCTTCTTCATTTTCTTCTAGGTTAGCTCCATTTTACTTAAGTATGCTTACTTCTTATAGTCTTGTTCTTCTTCTTCATTTTATTCTTCTTCTTCTAACATCTTGTTTATCATTTTGCAGATTTGATTTAATTCACGGAAGCTTGCATGGATGGAGTGCTTCTTTTCCATTTGTGCTTTTATTTTGTATCAATGAACTTGCATGGTTGGAACTTGTTATATGGATGGATGGATAACGGTGTTGGATGAACAATGTGAAACTTTTGTAATATGTAAGGATGGAACTATATATGTGTTGGTTATGTATGTATATATGATGAAACTAGTGTGTTGGATATGCTTGTTGTGTATATATGTATATCTGCGAATTGCTGTCAAATTGAATGAATTAAATTAAAAACAGGGCTGCACAGGCTCTTTGCCGTCAACTAGCTGACGGCCAAGTTCTTTGCCGTCAGCTAACATGCCACGTGGCAGCTACGTGTGATTCCTGGGACTGGCATGTTTGAGCACTTTGCCGTCTGCCAGCGGACGGCAAAGGCGTTAGCCTCTTTGTTGTCCGCTGGCTGACGGCAAAGCACGCCGTTAACCCCTAATGGCCCTCACCCCACCTCACTGCCGTCCATGATCTTTGCCGTCTGCTGGCCACCAGAGGCGGATGGCACAATCCTTTGCCGTCCGTTTCCAGGAAGCGGACGACAAAGAAGGCCTTTGCTGGCACGTGTTTATCCGGACATTTTGCCGTCTGCTGGCGGACGGCAAAGAAGCTGATTCCAGTAGTGGATGAAGGAATAAGGAGTAGGAAGAGCCTAAGATTGGGGATGCCCATAGCATCCCAAGATATTATCCAAAGAGAAGCAAGCAACTAAGCTTGGGGATGCCCCGAGTGGCATCCCCTCTTTCTTCTAACGACCATCGGTATTTTACTCGAAGCTATATTTTTATTCGTCACATACTATGAGTTTTTCTTGGAGCGTCTTGTATGATATGAGTCTTTCCTTGTTTTGCTTTATGTTCTAAGTTATGAATCCTTGCTGGACACACCTATTTGAGAGAGCTAAAATTATGCCATGACTTGTTAGAATTGCTCTCTATGCTTCACTTAAATTTTTTATGAGCTATGGATTTGCTCTAATGCTTCACTTATATCTTTTTGAGCATGGTGTGCTTTAGTATTTTTGAAGAAATGCTCTCATGCTTCACTTAGATTTATTTGGGAGTTAGTAAATTTTTTTTAAATTCTCTCTTGCTTCACTTAAATTAATTTGAGAGAAAGAAATATTATGCTCATGATCTTCACTTATATTTGTTTGAGCTTATCAAAAGCAACACATAAAAATTAGTACCAAAGTGATAGATATCCAAGAAGGATATAATAAAAACTTTCATGAAGATCATTGGACAAAATAAACTTGATTCATTGCAATAGTTTTGAGATATGATGATGTGATATGTGAGTTATGTTGATGAGTAATTGTGCTTTAGTAAGAATATTGGTGTTAAGGTTTGTGATTCCCTATTGAAAGGACATGTGGTGCCCCCATGTGTGGTTTTGGTAATTGATGACATTCTCTATGGACTAATGATTGCATTGAGTTATATTTGAAGGATTTGTCCATAGGCATTTCTTGATGTCCATGTGTTGGTTTCAAGGAGTTTATGTGTTGACCAAGGTGCTATTAAGGAATTATCCAAAGATTGGTCATGTGAGAGTTGAGCTTATTGCAAGCATGTCTTGAAGAAGAAGATTGTGTGACCGTTCATGCTTACCTTCAAGGCATCATCCAAATGAAGAGAGTTGGAAAGGTTCAAGGTTGATCAAGACTAAGTCAAGAGTGAATCAAGTTGATCAACACACAAAGCGTAGAAGATATACCGAGAGGGATCAAGCGATCCCATGGTATGGTAAGCATTGTCAATTATGCTTTGTGTACTAACCCATGGTCTTCGTGAGAGTTCTTTATGGGGTTAGGTTGCGGTGTGTAAGTTCAAGTGGATCATCACAAAGAGATCATATGCTTGAAGCTTGCCGTCCATTGTGGTGGCAATGGACTTGTGAAGATGAGCCAAAGAGTGGCTCACCCATAGTGGAGTATGGGGGAGCAATCAACTAGTCTTCACCGAGCCAACGGAATCAAGAAAGGTGGTCCAACTTGAGGAAGTCAAGATCGTCATCATCTAGCTCAAGTGGACTTTGTGCAAGGAAAAGGTTTGCCCTTGATAGGTTTTTTCTTTTACCGGTCTCATGGTGGTAGTCTGGAGACCGGGTAATAGGATCGATTGTCGTACTATCAAGGGGGGCTCTCGATGAGTAGCTTGATAGTATCGTTCGTAGAGAGCTCAAACCATTGCATCCTTGCATCATCTTTATTGGTTCTTGTTTGGTTCTTCTCCTTGTGAGATTTGGAGCTTATGGTCATCTTGATGGCAAGCTCGAGTTCATCGAAAACGGAGTTCACATGCTTCTTCTATTATGTTTTCGTTGTTGGAGGTTTTACCTGTCTTACTCGAG
This sequence comes from Thinopyrum elongatum, assembly GCA_011799875.1. Lineage (NCBI taxonomy): Eukaryota > Viridiplantae > Streptophyta > Magnoliopsida > Poales > Poaceae > Thinopyrum > Thinopyrum elongatum. The sequence goes on along the minus strand of CM022297.1, from coordinate 46,407,741 downwards.
GAAGGGTTCTCACCTTTTTCTTATGGGACTTTTCTAATTTCCTTCTTATTGTTATTTCTATAAAGATTGTGTTAGCCCTTGTCGCTAGCTTTCCAACAAACTTGGTTTCATTGAATTCAGAGTCCGTTTACAGAAGTTGTGTCAGTTTTGGTGCCTTTAAAAAGGCTGCAGTGGTACTACCGCTCATGGGAGCAGTACTACCGCTTGGAGGGGATGTAATTTTTTACTACCGCCCTTGGGAGCGGTACTACCGCTTGGAGCAGATGTAATTTTTTACTACCGCTCCAGAGCGGTACTACCGCGGCAATTTCCATGGCTACTTCCGCTCCGGACCAAAAACATGTCTTAAGTCCAGCGGTGGTAGGCACGGATGTATTTTTTTAGTACCGCTCGCAAGCAGTAGTACCGCTACCCTTAGCGGTAGTACCGCTATCCCTAGCGGTAGTACCATGAGGATGAGCGGTAGTACCACTCCGGCGGTTCTACCGGCCTTTTGCCTCCTCGCATAACGGTTGGATTTTTCCCCACCGGGTCTTCTTCCCTAATGAACCTTATCCTTTGAGCTCTTATTCTTCCCCCATTGTTGACCTTCTTCGAGCTTGCTATCTCTCAATCTCTTGATGGATTCTTGCTAGTTTTTGGGGGAAAAGAGAGAGGAGATCTAGATCTACGTTTCCACCAATCACTTTCTCCTCTAGGTGAGGGGAACCCTTTGGATCTAGATCTTGGAGTTCTTCGTGTTCTCTTCTTCGTTCTTCCTCTCATTTTCCTCCCTAGCATTAGTTTCTTTGGTGGGATTTGAGAGAGAAGGACTTGTGCACTCCGTGTGCCCTTGCCATTGCATTTGGTGCATCGGTTTGAGTTCTCCACGGTGATACGTGGAAGTGAAGGTGAGTAGCTTATTACTCTTGGGTGTTTGGTACCCTTGAGCTTGTTCCTCTTGGGTGCTTGGGCGCACTAGACGGTTGGTGGTGTTCGGAGCTCAATCATTGTGGTGTAAAGCTCCGGGCAAGCGTCGGGGTCTCCAATTAGGTTGTGGAGATCGCCCCGAGCAATTTGACGGGTACCGGTGACCGCCCCCAAGGGTTACCAAAGTGTACGGGTTCAGTGACCGCCCCCAAGGGTAGCCATTTGTACGGGTTCGGTGACCGCCCTCAAGGGTCCCTTAGTGGAATCACGACATCTTGCATTGTGCGAGGGCGTGAGGAGATTACGGTGGCCCTAGTGGCTTCTTGGGGAGCATTGTGCCTCCACACCGCTCCAGATGGAGATTAGCATCCGCAAGGGTGTGAACTTCGGGATACATCGTCGTCTCCGCGTGCCTCGGTTATCTCATACCCGAGCCCTTTTACTTATGCACTTTACTTTGTGATAGCCATATTGTTTCTTGTCATATATCTTGCTATCACTTAGTTGTTTATCTTGCTTAGCATAAGTTGTTGGTGCACATAGGTGAGCCCAGTTGTTGTAGGTTTTGTGCTTGACAAATTAACTGCTAGGTTTATTCCGCATTTGTTCAAGCCTAAACCGTAATTATTTTAAAGTGCCTATTCACCCCCCCTCTAGGCGACATCCTCGATCTTTCAATTGGTATCAGAGCCTCGTCTCTAGGGGTTTAGCATTCTCTGACACTCTTAGTTTCGATGGCACAAATTTTGATGTTTGGGTAATTCGCGTGCTTAATCTCTTTTGGGTCATGGACCCAAATTTAGAGCGAATTGTAGATATGGGTTTTTCTCCTCCAAAGGATCCCCAAAGTTTATCCTTAGAGGATGAGAAAAACTCTTATCTGAATGCTCAAGCTTCTAATGTGCTTTTCGATGCTTTGAGCAATGTAGTTATATTTCAACTCATGCCGTTTCAGGATGCTCATGAGTTGTGGACAAAGCTTCAAGATAAATATGGCGTGTCGAAGTTTTGTGGGGATGATTGTTATCCCTCCAACTCCGGCCATGTTGTGTTCTCAACTTCTTCTACTTCACCTACATGTGGTTTGCCACAAGGTAACGAAATGGTGAGTAGTGTTGGTCATTGCAATGATGATAGTGTGCTTATCGTTGATGATCACTTATCAGTATCCTATTGCATTTCTCCATCTTTGGACTTCAACACTTTGAGCTCTCAAAATGTTTCACATGCTTGTGTTGATAGTCCTTGCATATCATGTAGAAATTGCTTGACTAAATCTCATGATGATATTCTTGCTATGTCTTGTTGCCACGATAAAAATGCATCTATTTCCTCGAATTGTTGTGCTAACAATGTAGAGGAAACCCAACACCCCATGGAACAAGATGTGGCCTTGAATGGTGCTTCAAGGGATCCTACATCATCAGCTATTGCGTTTTGTCTTATGGCTAAGGCTTCAAAGGTATCTCCCACTTTGAATCCCAATATATCTTGTGATGATGATGTTGATAATGATGAAGAGAATGATAATGTTGCCTCCTTAAAAATTAAGGGGGAAATGATTTTTAAAGCTCTTCATAAGAATAAAATTGCTCGTTCCAACTTGATGGAAATCATGTCCATTGCCATTGAGGGCAAGAAATATATAGACGAGTTGGAATCTCATCTAGAGGAGCATGAGGTCAGCATTGAGAAAATGGAAGGTCATGAGCGTGATTACGCTAATGAGATCGCGGACCTCTCTCAAGCTCTTGAACTTGAACAAACCACCAAGGATTCCCTTGAGGTGACCTTTGCTCTAGAATTATCTAGAATAAAGGAATCCCGTGATAGAGCTCTCGAGGTGGCTAATGATTTCAAAAACAAAATTGCTAAGCTTGAAGTTGCTCATGCTAAACTCCTTGAGGACTTTAAGCACCTCGAAAATGGCTCAAGGGTCATTAAGAGTGAGCTCATCGAACTCACCGAGTCTCATGCTCGACTTAAAGCTTCTTATTCTAAAGATCTTGCCAAGTTGCCTTCTCCTCTTGTTGTTAATGATGATTCTTGTGCTACTAACTCTATTTCTAGTGAAGCATCCATTTTGAAGGAGAATGTTGATCTAAGGGCTCAACATGAGTTGCTATCTAGCAATTATGAGAAGTTGGAAGAAAATCATGTAAAGCTCACAAGCTCTCATGATGATCTTCTAGAATCCCATAATGTGCTTAATATAGCTCATGAGGCTATGTCTAAGGTAACATCTAGTGAGTCTCATGTGGATACTAGCACTACTTCAAGTCAAAATACTATATTGCCATGTGCTAGTCCTTGTAATTCATCCACTCATAACATTGGTACATCTTGTGATGAATTACTTTCCTTGCCTTGTTGCTCTAACAATGAAGCTTATACTTCCTCTAGTACTTGTGTTGATACTAACCATGTAGAGGAAATCAAAGAGCTCAAGGCCCAAGTCGCTTCCTTGAAGAAAGACTTGGAAAAGTGTAATGAAGGGAAGTCCACACTCAACAATATCTTGAGTGTGCAAAAATCCCCCAATGACAAAGGTGGACTTGGATTCAACTCCAATAAGAAGAAGAAGCCCAAGAGAATCAAGAAGAAGGGCCAAGAACAAGTCAAGAATTCGGCCAAGATTATTTGCTTCAAGTGCAAAATTGAAGGGCATCATGTTAGATCTTGCACATTAAAGAAGAAGCCCATTAATGACAAGCAACAAGGGAAGTGGCCTCAAGTTCATTCTCATGCTCAACCTCAAGTTGAAGAAAGGCCTCTTCCCAAGAAGACTCAAGCTAATGCTTCTCAAGTTGAGAAATCAAGTGAGAAGAAAGTGAAGAGTAGACGTTGCTACTTATGTCGTGAGAAAGGTCACGTCGCTTCTTCATGCACTAGTGGTAACTTATCCAACCCAATTATTACTGATGATATCTATTCTCTTGGGAAGGATAAGGGTGGCAATGTGTTTGCCAAGTTTGTTAGTAATCAAAGTGGTTTCAAGCAAAGAACCATTTGGGTTGCCAAGCCTATTGTGACTAACCTCTTAGGACCCAACTTGGTTGGGGACCAACAAGCTCAAACTTGATCAATAGGTGTTGTTGGAGGGCATTGGAGACTTGGCTACATTATGAAGAGTTAAGGGGTCTTCATCATTCATATTGTCTCAAGCCAAGTCATTCGGATTATCAAGTTTCTATCTTATATCCAATGTTCCTCCTTGCGGTAACTCATGCTTAAATTGTTTACATTGAAAGTTACTTGCTCCTTTTGCATGTTTTGGTTTTGTACCATGCATGTGTTGTATATGTTGTGCTTCCAACTAGCTTATCTTGAGCAATCAAGTATGTGTGTGTTGGTTTGCACAGCATGTACGTGTGTGTCGTGCGTTGAGCCTTTATGCTTCTTGTTTGTATCCTAGTTGGCTCGTGTGAGAGATTAATGGAACATCCCATTTTGGGGGCGTGATGTGCTTTGTGCACCTCATAATCCTATAAATATGTGTACAAGAGGAATACCATCTAGTATTGATATTACAAGATTATCTAGTCGATAGGTGGTATGTCTCTCATGAGAAATTCAAATTCTTAAAAGTCCATTAATTATCTCCTGTTGGATACTCTTATTGCCTCTTGTTAAGTTTTCCTTGGTATCACATTATGGGGGAGTAATATGCTATGTGCATAATACAAGCCTAGAAAATGTGTACATTTGACATATTGTCACTTAGATTTGATATTATTAATTATCTTGTTCCTAGGTGACATGTTAGCTCTACAAGTTGCAATTTGTTTGTGTTTGTTGTGAAGATGATGTTGGATATCCTTGTTATCTACCACCGGGAATTATTTCCAAATACTTCTTGTCTTTTGACAATTGGTACTCACTTATGTGTGGTAGAATTTATTGATCATCTTTACATTGGCTTTTGTTTTTATTTGCCTTATCTCTTGCCAAGGATTGTGTCAACTCCTGTTGTCTTCCATACCACTTGTGGATCTTGTTAATTTCTTGTTCTTGTCTAGTGTTTTTCTAGATATAGTGAAAGTGGTGATCCCACCTTGTGCATTTTGTATTCAAATGCAAATTCTCTATAATGCACAACTCATGGGGGAGCTATCCTATTTTCTTTAGAACACTCTTCTTGTGATCCTTATCAAGTGTGTTTTGGTGGAAGGCAAGCCGTTTCTTTTTGGTACTTTGTGCCATCATGAAACTTCGTAGAGGGCATGGTTTGTTTGGAACCATCTTCTCTTTAGGGAGTTCGATATCTGTCTTTTGCGTGTATCAATGGATATCTCATTCCTTGATGTATCTTTAATGATATCTTCCAAGTGATGATTTCTCCATTTGGTATCCTTTTTCACTTGGTATTTCTTTTTCTTTTGGTATCGATCCCTGAAAGTCTTGAGCATGCATAATTACTTCATGTATTTTCTTTGGCATGCTTTCTTTCTTTGACCCAGTATATAAGAGAAACTCCACCTAGTCTCAATTTGGATGAGATGTGCATGAAATTCATTTTCATATATCTATATGCACATATTTATGTGGAGTTTGTCCTATGTATTGGTGTTTCTAACTCTTTGGTCCCAATGAGTTTGGGTACCATTTTGTTTGTGTTATTGTTCTAGGAACAATTGGAGATGCATTGGATGCTCGGCTAACTCACAAGGAAGGTGTTGTCACCATGTGCTTATTGGAGTCAAGCTAGGATGATCAATGAACTACTATCTACCTTCGATTGGTATCTCTACATCCTTCCAATCCTATCTCGATAACTAGTATCTATTCATGCATACATTTCTTGCACTCAACCTTGTGTAGGTTGCATCATGGCATGAATTTCTTGATTTGTTCTTATGATACTTGTTTCCTTTTTCAAAGCATCCCAATGATGATCTCGTGTTGCTAGTTGTGATGTCTTTGATGATTGTGTGGTAGGAGTTCATTTATATACAATAAGACCATATCTAGCCATGTGCTATGGTTTCAAGCAAATATCTTATTGGTATATTTATGACTTCCTTGTGGATATCTTGTCCTTTCCTTGTGTAACCATTTCATGTGTACATCCTTCTTTGTGGATTGATATCATCATGATTCTCATCTACCTAGAATCTTTTACACTTGAGAGAAGTTACATCTCTAGGTGATATCCTTATTCTTTCACGTTCACCTTTTCTGTGGTGGTTTCGTGAAAGGATTTATCTTGAGTGTGGGTCTTATCTCGTTGCATCTTGACGCACTCTTTTTGTGGTGAAGATCTTTTTCCTCATGCTTGTCTTGACGAGGCCTTTGCCATCTTAATTGGTATCCCTCGTCTTGATGAGGCTTTCTTTTTTTATCTTCACCATGGGTTGTCACAAGCATTGGTTCTTAATTTGCATATTAGTAAGCTTGTGTATCCATTTCCTTGTTGTGTGTGTGTGGGAAGGACATGTCTTGCACGTTGTATCTCATTTATTCAAGACTATGTTGATGCTTAATGCTCATCCTCATATTAGTCTTCTCAAGTGCTTTGCATGACTCACGCACATCATTTTGGTCGAGCCTAATCTTAAGTTGCCCCTTTTACATGTTGCTCAACCATGTGTTTGTTGCAAGTGCTAGGCCGTGTTTCCTATATGCTCACTTGAACTTGTTGTGAGCTTCTATTGATTTTGGGGGAGTGATGATCCTATTTGTGCACAAATCATGGGGAGCTTCTCTAGTTTCTTTAGAACACTCCTTTGCTCATATCACAACATCTTATTCATGTGGCTCGTAGGAGCATTGGTCTTGTTAGTTCAATTGGTATATTTTGATTGCCTAATTGCTTGTTTCTCTCTTTGTTATGTCTTTGTGGCATATCATTCTTTAGCAATCTTTGAGCCTCAACATATTTTGTCTTCCTCCAAGTATTTACCTTTGGATATGTGTAGTGCATTCCACTCTCTTATTGATAAATACACAATTTATGGAGGAACACAATTTATATTGGCCTTCTTTGCTTTTCGCCCATTTTGGCAATCGATGCCAATGGGGGAGAAGTTTCAGAGAGTTTTGTGGAAAAGTTTAGAGAGTCATCTCTTCTTACTTTGGTTTTGTTCCTAAGCTTTTGCATCTCATACGCATGCATTATTGGTTGGTGCATTGCATGGTGATGCATAATTCCTTGTATAAACTCTCTTGAAAGTGATTGTCATCAATTAACAAAATGGGGGAAATTGAAAGGACATGTGGTGCCCCCATGTGTGGTTTTGGTAATTGATGACATTCTCTATGGGCTAATGGTTGCATTGAGTTATATTTGAAGGATTTGTCCATAGGCATTTCTTGAAGTCCATGTGTTGGTTTCAAGGAGTTTATGTGTTGACCAAGGTGCTATTAAGGAATTATCCAAAGATTGGTCATGTGAGAGTTGAGCTTATTGCAAGCATGTCTTGAAGAAGAAGATTGTGTGATCATTCATGCTTACCTTCAAGGCATCATCCAAATGAAGAGAGTTGGAAAGGTTCAAGGTTGATCAAGACTAAGTCAAGAGTGAATCAAGTTGATCAACACACAAAGCGTAGAAGATATACCGAGAGGGATCAAGCGATCCCATGGTATGGTAAGCATTGTCAATTACGCTTTGTGTACTAACCCATGGTCTTCGTGAGAGTTCTTTATGGGGTTAGGTTGCGGTGTGCAAGTTCAAGTGGATCATCACGAAGAGATCATATGTTTGAAGCTTGCCGTCCATTGTGGTGGCAATGGACTTGTGAAGATGAGCCAAAGAGTGGCTCACACATAGTGGAGTATGGGGGAGCAATCAACTAGTCTTCACCGAGCCAACGGAATCAAGAAAGGTGGTCCAACTTGAGGAAGTCAAGATCGTCATCATCTAGCTCAAGTGGACTTTGTGCAAGGCAAAGGTTTGCCCTTGATAGGTTTTCTCTTTTACCGGTCTCATGGTGGTAGTTGGGAGACCGGGTTATAGGATCGATTGCCGTACTATCAAGGGGGGCTCTCGATGAGTAGCTTGATCGTATTGTTCGTAGAGAGGTCAAACCATTGCATCCTTGCATCATCTTTATTGGTTCTTCTCCTTGTGAGATTTGGAGCTTATGTTCATCTTGATGACAAGCTCGAGTTCATCAAAAACGGAGTTCACATGCTTCTTCTATTGCGTTTTCGGTGTTGGAGGTTTTACCGGTCTTATTCGAGGAAGGGTTCTCACCTTTTTCTTATGGGCCTTTTCTAATTTCCTTCTTATTGTTACTTCTATCAATATTGTGTTAGCCCTTGTCGCTAGCTTTCCAACAAACTTGATTTCGTTGAATTTGCAGTCCGTTTGCAGAAGTTGTGTCAGTTTTGGTGCCCTTAAAAAGGCTGCAGCGGTACTACCGCTCATGGGAGTGGTACTACCGCTCATGGGAGCGGTACTACCGCTTGGAGGGGATGTAATTTTTTACTACCGCTCTTGGGAGCGGTACTACCGCTTGGAGCGGATGTAATTTTTTACTACCGCTCCAGAGCGGTACTACCGCGGTTACTTCCGTGGCTACTTCCGCTCCGGACCAAAAACTCGTCTTATGTCCAGCAGTGGTAGGCACGGATGTATTTTTTAGTACCGCTCGCAAGCAGTAGTACCGCTACCCTTAGCGGTAGTACCGCTACCCCTAGCGGTAGTACCGTGAGGACGAGCGGTAGTACTGCTCCGGCGGTTCTACCGGCCTTTCGCCTCCTCGCTGTTGTTTTTCAAAGGGCTTCCACCGCCCTAGCGGTAGTACTTCTCCCATGAGTGGTAGTACCACTCTGTGCGGGCTGTGAGCATAACGGTTGGATTTTTCCCCACCTATAAAAGGGGGTCTTCATCCCCAATGAGCCTTATCCTTTGAGCTTTTATTCTTCCCCCATTGTTGACCTTCTTCGAGCTTGCTATCTCTCAATCCCTCGATGGATTCTTGCTAGTTATTGGGGGAAAAGAGAGAGGAGATCTAGATCTACGTTCCACCAATCACTTTCTCCTCTAGGTGAGGGGAACCCTTTGGATCTAGATCTTGGAGTTCTTCGTGTTCTCTTCTTCGTTCTTCCTCTCATTTTCCTCCCTAGTATTAGTTGCTTTGGTGGGATTTGGGAGAGAAGGACTTGGGCACTCAGTGTACCCTTGCCATTGCATTTGGTGCATTGCTTTGAGTTCTCCACGGTGATACGTGGAAGTGAAGTTGAGTAGCTTATTACTCTTGGGTGCTTGGTACCCTTGAGCTTGTTCCTCTTGGGTGCTTGAGCGCACTAGACGGTTGGTGGTGTTCGGAGCTCAATCATTGTGGTGTAAAGCTCCGGGCAAGCGTCGGGGTCTCCAATTAGGTTGTGGAGATCGCCCTGAGCAATTTGACGGGTACCGGTGACCGCCCCCAAGGGTTACCAAAGTGTACGGGTTCGGTGACCGCCCCCAAGGGTAGCCATTTGTACGGGTTCGGTGACCGCCCTCAAGGGTCCCTTAGTGGAATCACGGCATCTTGCATTGTGCGAGGGCGTGAGGAGATTACGGTGGCCCTAGTTGCTTCTTGGGGAGCATTGTGCCTCCACACCGCTCCAGACGGAGATTTGCATCCGCAAGGGTGTGAACTTCGGGATACATCGTCGTCTCCGCGTGCCTCGGTTATCTCATACCCGAGCCCTTTTACTTATGCACTTTACTTTGTGATAGCCATATTGTTTCTTGTCATATATCTTGCTATCACTTAGTTGTTTATCTTGCTTAGCATAAGTTGTTGGTGCACATAGGTGAGCCTAGTTGTTGTAGGTTTTGTGCTTGACAAATTAACCGCTAGGTTTATTCCGCATTTGTTCAAGCCTAAACCGTAATTATTTTAAAGCACCTATTCACCCCCCCCCCCTAGGCGACATCCTCGATCTTTCACCTATGCCAGCACGAAAGTCAATAGTTATGCAATGAAATCATATCCTACTTGTGGTGCATTATTCGGTGTTAATTATGCTTAATGCTTGCTTATGACATTATTCGTTTTTTGGTTGGTCGCTTCTCAATCTTTTGCTAGCCTTCATTTTGCACTAAGTATGATCACTACTTGTGCATCCAAAACCCTTTAAACCAGTTTTGCCACATGAGTCCACTATATCTACCTATATGCGGTATTCTCTAGCCGTTCTAAGCAAATTTGTATGTGCCATCTCTAATTTTCAAAATAAACTTCTCTTTTGTGTGTTCGTACTGCTCGCGAGGCGGTAAGGGGTGGCTAATATTTTCCATGCTAGATGTGTTATTCTCACGATGAGTGTTTATTCACTTGTCTATGCACGAGAGTAAGGCAAAGGTATTAGGGATGCCCAGTCCTGAAATGAAAATTGAATTTACTTTATGTTGTCAAATAATAAATTCCTTGGAAAGTGTTGGTATGAAGGGCACCTGTGGATATGGCTAGCCATGGAAAGTGAAAGAAATGGTGGAAAAAGGAATAAACTTTATTTTCTGTTTGGGAACCGCCTATGATATATCTAGCATGGAAAGTGTTGGAAGCTCTAAGTTTTTCACTTTGAGCTCTGGCACCTCTACAAATCCCTACTTCCCTCTGCGAAGGGCCTTTCTTTACTTTATGCAATTTTTATTTTTATTTTGAGTCTCCATCTTCTCTTATAAAGCACCAACTAAGGGGGACTATGATTGTACTTGAGCATTGGGTGTAGCTAATATGCGAGTGTGTTTCATGAATGGATCAATGATTGAGCATAATGGGTTAGGGATAACTTATTTTAGCGTTGATATTTTGAAAGACATGGTTGCTTGTTGATATGCTTGAGTATTTAAGTTATCATGTCAAAACTAGACTATTGTTTTGAATCATATAAAAGTCCAAATGTCCATGCTATAAAGAAAAGAATATGTGATAACATGTTAGGCAGCATTCCACATCAAAAATTCTGTTTTTATCATTTACCTACTCGAGGACGAGCAGGAATTAAGCTTGGGGATGCTGATACGTCTCCAACTTATCTATAATTTTATATTGTTCCATGCTATTATATTATCATTCTTGGATGTTTTACACTCATTTTATATCATTTTTTGGTACTAACCTATTGACATAGTACCAAGTGTCAGTTGCTGTTTTTTGCATGTTTTTTACATCACAGGAAATCAATACCAAATGGAGTCCAAATGCAGCGAAACTTTTTTTGGATTTTTTTCGAACCAGAAGACATCCAATGGGCCGAAGAAGCGCCTGGGGGGTGCTCCAAGGGGAGCACAACCCACCAGGGCGCGCCTGGAGGCCCAGGTGCGCCCTGGTGGGTTGTGCCCACCTCGGGTGCCCCTCGAACCGCCTCTTTACTCTATAAATACCCCAATATTCCAGAAACCCTAGGGGAGTCGACGAAAATCAATTCCAGCCGCCGCAAGTTCCAGAACCACCAGATCCAATCTAGACACCATCATGGAGGGGTTCACCACTTCCATTGCTGCCTCTCCGATGATGCGTGAGTAGTCTTTCGTAGACCTACGGGTCCGTAGTTAGTAGCTAGAGGGCTTTCTCTCTCTCGTTTGATTCTCAATACAATGATCTCTTGGAGATCCATATGATGTAACTCTTTTTGTGGTGTGTTTATTAGGATCCGATGAACTTTGAGTTTATGATCAGATGTATCTTTTTATCCAAGAAAGTTATTTGAGTCTTCTTTGATCTCTTATATGCATGATTGCTTATAGCCTCGTATTTCTTCTCCGATATTTGGGTTTTGTTTTGGCCAACTTGATCTATTTATCTTGCAATGGGAAGAGGTGCTTTGTAGTGGGTTCGATCTTACGGTGGTTGATCCCAGTGACAGAAGGGGAACCGACACGTATGTATCGTTGCTACTAAGGATAAAACGATGGGGTCTATTTCTACATAAATAGATCTTGTCTACATCATGTCATCATTCTTATTGCATTACTCCATTTCTCCATGAACTTAATACACTAGATGCATGCTGGATAGCGGTCGATGTGTGGAGTAATAGTAGTAGATGCAGGCAGGAGTCGGTCTACTAATCTTGGACGTGATGCCTATATAATGATCATTGCCTGGATATCGTCATGATTATTTGAAGTTCTATCAATTGCCCAACAGTAATTTGTTTACCCACCGTTTGCTATTTTTCTTGAGAGAAGCCACTAGTGAAACCTACGGCCCCCGGGTCTCTTTTCCAATATATTTGCTTTCAAGATCTGTTTTGCGATTCGCTCTTTTCTTTATTTGCAACTTTTATTTTCAGATCTATTAAACCAAAAATACAAAAATACCTTGCTGCAATTTATTCTTATTTATTTTATTTGGCGTTCGACCTATCAAATTATTACAACTCTCTCACGTCCGTTTGCCAATTTCTGGCGCCATTACCCGAAAGGGATTGACAACCGCTTTAACACGTCGGGTTGCGAGTATTTGTTATTTGTGTGCAGGGGCTGTTTACGTTGTGTTGCTTGGTTCTCCTACTGGTTCGATAACCTTGGTCTCATCACTGAGGGAAATACCTACCGCCGCTGTGCTGCATCATCCCTTCCTCTTTGGGGAAATACCGACGTAGTTCAAGCCGCAATCATTACGGCAGGTCACTGTTCTCATGTTTTTTACTTTATAGTCTTTAAAGTTCAGTTTTGAACAAATCTAGCCAAAACATATATATAAGTTATCAAAAAATCCTTTTCATAGAAAAAGTTCCTCAAAAGTAATGGCATTTTCAAAGTCTAGTCATAAAAAACATTAGAAATATCAGATACAAAAAGAGAGTGCCAAACAAAAAAACAAATAGAAGGAAAATAAAGAATTAGAGCAGTGGTTACTGAGGGTCGACTACCGGCTCTCGGCAATGCCCACCTTTACCAAGAGTTGCTCTCGGCAATCAGAGTGCCAAACCGGTTCGCCCCTCCCTTTGTGTGCATTCCCGATAAGATGTCTTATATTTTTTTTGTTGTTTTCTTCCATGCTTGGCAAACCACCTTACCACATTATAGTTACCGTCTTGTTTTCTGCTTTTCAGATGGCCCTCGGGCGGTTCTACAGACCGAACACCCATCTGTAGGCCTCGGAGGTCTAGGGCGTTGACCGGCACCGAGAGGGGGTAGGCCACGGTGAACAACTGCTTCTTCGTGTTACGGCAAGTCAGCGCGAGATGACAGACCAAGTCTAAGCCCGTTCTGTCACATGATCGCCCACCGAAGACTCGGTCTCGTGGACGAACGCAGCCGGTCCTCGACGTTCCCGGCCATCTGTGTGGTTCATGAGGCATGTGTCACGTCAAGGACGTGCGTAGGTTATTCCAACAAAACATCACCCATTTACATGCATATGCATGGGGCCTTGCGCATGCAGGTGTGGTCCCCCCTCCCCCCTCGGGTTGTTCTACAGATCGAACACCCATCCGGTGGCCCCGGCGGTCTAGGGCGTTGACCGGCACCGAGAGGGGGTAGGCCACGGTGAACAACTGCTTCTTCGTGTTACGGCAGGTCATCGCGAGATGACAGACCAAGTCTAAGCCCGTTCTGTCACATGATCGCCCACCGAAGACTCGGTCTCGCAGACAAACGCAGCCGGTCCTCGACGCTCCCGCCCATCTGTGTGGTTCGTGAGGCATGTGTCACGTCAAGGACGTGTGTAGGTTATTCCAACAACAAACCACCCATTTTGGATGCATATGCATGGGGACTTGCGCATGCAGGTGTGGTCCCCCCTCCCCCCCTCGGGCGGTTCTATAGACCGAGCACCCATCCGGTGGCCCCGGCGGTCTAGGGCGTTGACCGGCACGGAGAGGGGGTAGGCCACGATGAACAACTGCTTCTTCGAGTTACGGCAGGTCATCACGAGATGACAGACCAAGGCTAAGCCCGTTCTGTCACATGATCGCCCACCGAAAACTCGGTCTCGCGGATGAACGCAGCCGGTCCTCAACATTCCCGCCCGTCTGTGTGGTTCGTGAGGCATGTGTCATGTCAAGGACGTGCGTAGGTTATTCCAACAACACACCACCCATTTGCATGCATATGCATGGGGCCTTACGCATTCAGGTGTGGTCGCCCCTCCCTCCTCGGACGGTTTTCGGTCCGAGGACCCATCTGGTGGCCCCGGCGGTCTAGGGCGTTGACCGGCACCGAGAGAGGGTAGCCCACGGTGAATACTTGCTTCTTCGTTTTACGGCAGGTCACCGTTCTCATGTTTTTTACTTTATAGTCTTTAAAGTTGAGTTTTGAACAAATCTAGCCAAAACATATATATAAGTCATCAAAAAGTCTTTTTCATAGAAAAAGTTCATCAAAAGTCATGGCATTTTCAAAGTCTAGTCATAAAAACATTTGAAACATCAGATACAAAAAGAGAGTGCCAAACGAACACACAAAATAGAAGGAAAATAAAGAATTAGAGCAGTGGTTACCTGATGGTCGACTATCGGCTCTCGGCAATGCCCACCTTTCCCGAGAGTTACTCTCGGCAAAGAGAGTGCCAAACCGTTTCTCCCCTCCCTTTGTGTGCATTCTCGATAATATGTCTTATACTTTTTTTTTTGTTCCATGCTTCGCAAACAACCTTACCACATTATAGTTACCGTCTTGTTTTCTGCTTTTCAGATGGCCCTCGTGCGGTTCTATAGACCGAGCACATTATAGTTACCGGCTGCAGTATAGGGCGTTGACCGGCACCGAGAGGGGCTAGGCCACGGTGAACAACTGCTTCTTCGTGTTACGGAAGGTCGTCGCGAGATGACAGACCAAGTCTAAGCCCGTTCTGTTACATGCTCGCCCACCGAAGACTCGGTCTCGCGGACGAACCCAGCCGGTCCTCGACGTTCCCGCCCGTCTGTGTGGTTCGTGAGGCATGTGTCACGTCAAGGACGTGCGTAGGTTATTCCAATAAAACACCACCCATTTGCATGCGTTTGCATCAGGCCTTGCGCATGCAGGTGTGGTCCCCCTTCCCCCCCTCGGGCGATTCTACAGACCGACCACCCATCCGGTGGCCCCAACGGTCTAGGGCGTTAACCGGCACCGAGAGGGGGTAGGCCACGGTGAACAACTGCTTCTTCGTGTTACGGCAGGTCGCCGCGAGATGACAGACCAAGTCTAAGCCCGTTCTGTCACATGATCGCCCACCGAAGACTCGGTCTCGCGGACGAACGCAGCCGGTCCTCGACGTTCCTGCCCGTCTGTGTGGTTCATGAGGCATGTGTCACATCAAGAACGTGCGTAGGTTATTCCAACAACACACCACCCATTTACATGCATATGCATGGGGCCTTGCGCATGCCGGTGTGGTCCCCCCTCCCCCCCTCGGGCGGTTCTACAGACCGAGCACCCATCCAGTGGCCCCGGCGGTAGGCGTTTGACGGCAACGAGAGGGGGTAGGCCACGGTGAACAACTGCTTTCTTGTGTTAGGCAGGCGTCGCGAGATGACAAACCAAGTCTAAGCCCGTTCTGTCACATGATCGCCCACCGAGACTCGGTCTCACGACCACGCAGCGGCCCTCGACGTCCCTGTGTTTGTGGTTGTGAGCATGTGTCACGTCAAGGACGTGCGTAGGTTATTCCAACAACATACCACCCATTTGCATGCTTATGCATGGGGCCTTGCGCATGCAGTTGTGGTCCCCCTCCCCACCTCGGGCGGTTCTACAGACCGAGCACCCATCCGCTGGCCCCGGCGGTCTAGGGCGTTGATCGGCACCGAGAGGGGGTAGCCCACGGTGAACAACTGCTTCTTCATGTTACAGCAGGTCATCGCGAGATGACAGACCAAGTCTAAGCCCGTTCTGTCACATGATCGCCCACCGAAGACTCGGTCTCGCGGACGAACGCAGCCGGTCCTCGATGTTCCCGCCCGTCTGTGTGGTTCGTGAGGCATGTGTCTTGTCAAGGACGTGCGTAGGTTATTCCAACAACACACCACCCATTTGCATGCATATGCATGGGGCCTTGCGCATGCAGGTGTGGTCCCCGCTCCCCCATCGGATGGTTTCTAGACCGAGGACCCATCTGGTGGCCCCGGCGGTCTAGGGCGTTGACTGGCACCGAGAGAGGGTAGCCCATGGTGAATACTTGCTTCTTCGTGTTACGGCAGGTCACCGTTCTCATGTTTTTTACTTTAGAGTCTTTAAAGTTGAGTTTTGAACAAGTCTAGCCAAAACATATATATAAGTCATCAAAAAGTCCTTTTCATACAAAAAGTTCATCAAAAGTCATGGCATTTTCAAAGTCTAGTCATAAAAACATTTGAAATATCAGATACAAAAAGAGAGTGCCAAAAGAAAACACAAAATAGAAGGAAACTAAAGAATTAGAGCAGTGGTTACCGAGGGTCGACTATCGGCTGTCGGCAATGCCCACCTTTACCGAGAGTTACTCTCGGCAAAGAGAGTGCCAAACCGTTTCTCCCCTCCCTGTGTGTGCATTCTCGATAATATGTATTATACTTTTTTTGTTGTTTTCTTCCATACTTGGCAAACCACCTTACCACATTATAGTTACCGTCTTGTTTTCTACTTTTCAAATGGCCCTCGGGCGGTTCTACAGACCGAGCACCCATCCGGTTGCCCCGGCGGTCTAAGGCGTTGACCGGCACCAAGAGGGGGTAGGGCGCGGTGAACAACTGCTTCTTCGTGTTACGGCAGGTCATCGTGAGATGACAGACCAAGTCGAAGCCCGTTCTGTCACATGATTGCCCACCAAAGACTCAGTCTCGCGGACGAACGCAGCCGGTCCTCGACGTTCCCGCCCGTATGTGTGGTTCGTGAGGCATGTGTCACGTCAAGGACATGCGTAGATTATTCCAGCAACACACCACCCATTTGCATGCATATGCATGGGGCCTTGAGCATGTAGTTGTGGTCACCACTCCCCCTCTCGGGTGGTTCTACAGACCGAGCACCCATCCATTGGCCCCGGCGGTCTAGGGCGTTGACCGGCACTGAGAGGGGGTAGGCCACGGTGAACAACTGCTTCTTCGTGTTACGGCAGGTCGTCGCGAGATGACAGACCAAGTCTAAGTCCGTTCTGTCACATGATCGCCCACCGAAGACTCGGTCTCGCGGATAAAAACGCAGCCGGTCCTCGACGTTCCCGCCCGTCTGTGTGGTTCATGACGCATGTGTCACGTCAAGGACGTGCGTAGGTTATTCCAACAAAACACCACCCATTTGCATGCATATGCATGGGGCCTTGCGCATGCAGGTGTGGTCCCCCATCCCCCCTCGGGCGGTTCTACAGACCGGGCACCCATCCGGTGGCCCCGGCGGTCTAGGGTGTTGATCGGCACCGATAGGGGGTAGCCCATGGTGAACAACTGCTTCTTCGTGTTACGGCAGGTCGTCGCGAGATGGCAGACCAAGTCTAAGCCCGTTCTTTCACAGGATCGCCCACCGAAGACTCGGTCTCGTGGACGAACACAGCCGGTCCTCGATGTTCCCACCCGTCTGTGTGGTTCGTCAGGCATGTGTCATGTCAAGGACATGCGTAGGTTATTCCAATAACACACCACCCATTTGCATGCATATGCATGGGGCCTTGCGCATACAGGTGTGGTCCCCCCTCCCCCCTCGGACGGTTTCCAGACCGAGGACCCATCTGGTGGCCACGGCGGTCTAGGGCGTTGACCGGCACCGAGAGAAGGTAGCCCACGGTGAATACTTGCCTCTTCGTGTTACGGCAGGTCACCGTTCTCATGTTTTTTACTTTATAGTCTTTAAATTTGAGTTTTGAACAAACCTAGCCAAAACATATATAGAAGTCATCAAAAAGTCCTTTTCATAGAAAAAGTTCATCAAAAGTCTTGGCATTTTCAAAGTCTAGTCATAAAAACATTTGAAATATTAGATACAAAAAGAGAATGCCAAAGAAAAACACAAAATAGAAGGAAAATAAAAAATTAGACCAGTGGTTACCGTGGGTCGATAGCAACTCTCGGCAATACCCACATTTAGCGAGAGTTACTCTCGGCAATACCCACATTTACCGAGAGTCACTCTCGGCAAAGCACCTAATTCTTGATCCGCTCGCTGCCGATTCGGGCGACATGGAGGCCTCGGACGGCTCGGGGTCTACCTCGAGCAACACTTCCAAGAGGAAGAATCCGGGCATGGTCCGGGGAAGATCCCGGAACCAACGGCTGTCGGTGCCCGTCTTGTCATTTCCCCGACAGGAGAGGGGTAAGCAAGCATTTCATTTGCAACATATTTTGGATGCCACAGCTTTCACACTCACATATGCTTGTCTTTTTCATCATGCAGTCACTGGAAATTTATCCCGACACAGCATAAGGGGGTGCGCCCGCCGAACCACGTCATCGGATCCCTCTTGAGGAAGCACTTCCCCGGGTTGTCCAAGCCGGGTGATGACGAGCCGCCGTCGCCAGGTTTAACCTGGGAGCATTACCAACACAGCAAGGACGAGCACAATGTCACCATGGCCACCCGGGTCATCACCGCTTTTTTGTAAGCATCTTCGCCCCGGCCACTGCATTTTTCCATATCCAAATCCTTGTATTAACTTCCATATGCTTTCTTGTAGCAAACGTTTGCCTGTGTGGATGGTGAGAAGCAGAAGGCGATCAAAGGCATCGTGAAATGTGCCCAGAAGATACTCTCCGACTTAAAGCACAGGCTGCGGTACAAAGCCGTCATGCAGTGTCGGCCGCTCGACGACAAGGGAGAGAAGATGACAAGGAAGACTGCCTGCCAGACCAACTTGTCGCGAGAAGAATACTTGTCAGTGGTAAGTGACTACATCCGTTGCTAGTACTTTGATTCATCCGCCTCTTGTTCCTCAATGATTCGATTTTGTCTGACTAGGTGAGGGAACCCTGGATGAAGGCCGATTGTTGGGAGGCCCTGGTTGACATGTGGTGTGACCCGGCATGGCAGGCGCAGCATGTGGAGAAGGGAAACGAACGCGCCAAAATGCCAGGCCCGGCTCATGTCCAGGGGAGCCGGAACCTAACCGCTCTCAAGCAACACATGGTATGTGGATTAAGATGTTAAATTTTTCGCACGGTGCATCTTGGTTCATTAAACTTGATGGTTAATTTTGCAGGTGGCGACGGTTGGTCACCCGGTCCACATCCTGGATGCCTGGAAAGAAGGCCACAAGGGGAAGGATGGCGCCGAGTTCTGCAGCTTGTCGGCGCAGGAGAAGTACGAGACCTTCAAAGAGGTCTTCCAGGAGGGGCACGGGCAGGACGCCGAACCTACGTCCAAGCCCCTTAATCCTGAGCTTCTCGTCATTGCTGGCCAGGGGAAGGGCCATGGCCGCCACCTCCTTTGCAACGGGGCGATCGCCACCTCCTTGCATCGCAAGCTGCACGAGATACGCGCGTCGAGCACTAGCTCAACTCCGTCCATACGGAGTCGCCCAACCGCCGCGTCACGTGAGATAAAGCGTCTCAAGGTTAGCATCCTAACCTTTCATTTATGTCCATGCCTTGAAATAGCACCGTTCCAACCTATATAAGCCTAACGCCGTATTAAAGGATATCATTGAGCAGCGGGCTGCTGAAGAGGAGCAAAGGCGGCTGGTTGAGCAGGAGAACAGAAAGAAGGAACAAGCTGACATGAACGGAAGGTTGAAGCTACTCGAGGATCAACTACAGGTAGAAAATTCTATAAACTAGAGTAGAAGATTCATTATATAGCGACGAACCACCCTCATGTGACTCTACTCTTATAGGTTCTTATGCAATCTCGAAGTAGTGGAAGTGATGCCCCTCCTCCTCCTCCTCCAGAATCTTAACCTGATGGCCCCTCCTACTCCTCAAGATGATCTATGAACTTGTGAACTTCTATGTGACGTGCAGGTGCTTTGCTAGAACTTCTATGTGAAGTGCACATGTTTTGCTACTCCACATATATGTCTGAATTTGTGAACTTGTGTGTGTTGTGTATGAATTTGTGAACTTGTGTGTGCTAGTTATGCCTATATATGATCAAATTATGCCTATATATGTGCTAGTTATGCCTATATATGATCAACTTATGCCTATATATGTGGACTACTCCAAATTGCACTGTAGTTGTTTTCATCTGCAGGGATCAGAAAAGAAACAGCTTAACATCAGAAGGAATGGGAAACATTTCCGAGAGCCACACTCGGAAAATTACAGACTTCCGAGAGTAACTCTTGGTAAAGGGGTCGCGTGAGAATAGACACTACTGTTGTGACGTGCACGTGTCGGAAAACTGTAGACTACCGAGAGTAACTCTCGGTAAAGGGGGCGTCTGAGAAAAGTGCCTGCCATAAGTTTAAAAAAAGAAAAAAAAATGCCGCCCAGGCCACCGGCCGAGCCTTACTTGGCCAGTCACTATCCAGCCAGTTCAGGCGACTATGACGACGTTTTAGGTCTCTGGGCCGGCAGCAACTAGGCCCCACAGGGCGGTCGAGTAAGCAAACGACGACAGTGTTTAGAGGAGTTCAAAGCAGTCGGGGGCAACGGGTTTATAAACCGGTCAACGCCTCCCTCGCTCGGCGAGATGGGACTAAAGACTTGTACGCGTAGTACGCCGCGATTTGGCGGTCGAGGTGGCCGCCACGGGATGGCCCACTAGTGCTGTGGGCTCGACTGCCCGCCCAGTAAGATGGTCGGGGCGACACTCGGCAAACAGTCAGCTGCCATCTGGGACACCCGGTCCACTGGTCACGAGCATTTTCGAGCGCTGCTCTCGGCACAGACATCGTTATTTTTTTGTAAAAATATTTAGCAAATAATTTGAAATTTTTACTGATAAATGTGACCAGCGGAACCACATGTAATTTAGAAAAATGTTTGTGTGACGTGTTCTTACCGAGGGTGACGTCGCAACTCTCGGTATAGGGTGAACCAAGTGACGACGCCGTCAGTCCCGAAAGGGTATGCCATGTGGCCTCCCTTTGCCTTGCGTGGCTCTCAGTGAATGCCCCGTTCACCGTGAAGCCAGTTTTAGTCCATTATTCCCTCACAGGATTGCCCTCCGCCAGCTCGATCTGGGTGACGAACGCAGCTAGTCCTCGACGTTCGTGCCAGTGCATGTGTCCGGTTTGTGAGGCATCTGCCACGTCAAGGATGTGCATTGGTTATTCGTACACCACACCACCCTTTCATATATATTCCTTGGCCACATGCATGCATGCAGGGACAGTTGCCGGACCCCCCCCCCCTCGGGCGGCTTCCCGAATCCAGCACCCAACCGGTGGCCCCGGCGGTCTATGGCGTTGACCGGCACCGAGAGGGGATAGGGGTTGGTTAATACCTGCTTCTCGGTGTTGCAGCAGGTCACTGTTTTCATTCTTTTACTTTATATATGTAGTGCTTAATTAAAAGTTGAGATTTGGAAAAATCTAAACGAAAACAGAAGTCATCAAAACTCATGGCATTTTGGATCTTTAGTCATTAAAAGTCATGAAATATCAGAAAAAAAGAGTGGCAAAGAAACACAGACAAATGGGAGGAAAATATGATGTGGCCTTTACCGAGAGTCGATAAACGGCTCTCGGTAAAGGTTCTAACCCTAGGTCTGCACATCCTCTCCATACGTAGTCGTTCTCGGTAAATATGTGTTATTCCTTTTGTTATTGTTTACATCTTCTTTTATTTTCTTACGTGCTTCGCAAAGCACCTTATCGAGATGGGGTTTTCCAGCCGTGCGCCCTTACGGAGGCCCGGACAGTCTACAACATTGACATGCACCGAGAGGGGGTAGGGGTTGATGAATACCTGCTTCTCCGTGTTACGACATGTCTCTGTTTTCATTCTTTTACTTTATAGTGCTTAAAAGTTGAGATTTGTAATAATCTAGCCCAAAACACAAGTCATCAAAAGTCATGTCATTTTGAAACATGAGTCATTAAAAGACATAAAATATCAGACACCAAATGAGAGTGGCAAAGATACACACAAAAATAAAAAGGTAAATATGATGTGGCTTAGTCAGTACCGAGGGTCGATAACCGTTTACGATAATAGCTGCATGTACCGAGAGCCCTCTCGGTACAGGTCGTAACCCTAGGTCTAGGGGTCTTCACCGTTTGTAGCCGTGCTCGGTAAGAATTTTTCTCCCTATTGCAAGTATCTCTTTTTCTTTTCTGGCCTAATTTATTTACTTGCCACTAACGAACAAATTAGCCAAGAATAACTTCATCCTAAATACACTATAATTTTGTGCCTTGGGCACCGTGGCAAAAATAGTATGCCTTATTTAAAGGAACGTAGGTAGTAGTGCTTAGAAGTTGAGATTTGAAAAAATCTAACACAAAAGACAAGTCATGGCAGTTTGAAACTTTAGTCATTAAAAGATACGAAATATCAGACGAAAACATAGAGGGCAAAAGAACACACACACAAAAAAGGAAAATAGGATGATGTGGCATACACTTTGCCGAGCGTCGAGAAACGACTCTCGGTAATATTGGAACTAACTGACGGAGCCGTCTGGTGCGAACGGACATGCCACATGGCTCCTCTTTGCCGTGCGCAGCTCTCGGCGTCTGTGCCGTTTGCCGTTCGGTGCTTGTTCGCGGTGAGCCAGTGACGGCAAAGTAAGCAGTTGCCGTGAGGCCAGGTTTGCCGAGTGCCGCCCTCGGCGTCGTTTAGTTTGCCGAGTGCCCGCGTTTTGGCTCTCGGCGAAGACGCCCACACCCGGTGTATACGAAAATTCCAGTAGTGAGAAGACAAGCTAGCTTGCAAAGCAGACATTATTTTCTTACCTTTGTACCTCTAATTTGAGTTTGTGGCCTTGCATAAGTAAATAGAGGGAGTATTATTTTTCCAATTTATTTATAAATAGTGTGCGTGGAATCATGTTCATCAAATACACGTCCGGTCTCCACACTCATCTACTAATGAGGTGGGACTAAACTTTCCACGAGCATGTCATGACACACACAAGGGCTTTGATATTTTCAGAAATTATTTCATATAAGCCCTAGGCCCATCTTACAATTCAACAGGAGATAGCGTAGAATGGCCGGTGCCTGATGTGTGAATTCTGCTGCTTGGTGCCTCTGTTTGCACGATACAACCATACATCTACAGATCTAGAGATCAACTTTGGTTATTTTCTTGATTGTCACTCGCCTAACCTAGGGCATAGCTGGAAGCCGTTGCTCGTATCTTTGTACACTTCCTCGAGCACCCGACATATGAACGACATGGCTCTGGTCCACTACCGGCATGGTGACTATGCTGATCAACTACATAATGAACTGTTGCTGAGATTATCAATTTCATTGTAGGGTTTTGTTCTCTTAAAAACTATATTTAATCAAATAGAAATATATTTTTAGTTACAAAACATTAGACTTGGACGCCATATATACTATTAAGATTTGATATTTGATACTTCCGAGTGCTACATATATTATGTGATCACCGTTGTGTTGACCCCTTATGCTCAAATCCCAGCTTCGATGCTCTCGTCACTAATCGGTTTGTCCCTGCACCGGATTTAGAGAATCAAGGAACACGGTTTTCAAGGGGGACAAAGTGAGGCACGAGTGCAAAGCTATCTGCGGTTCTACCGGTAGCCACATCTGAGTAGCCGAGAAGGCGACGAGCGATAACAAGGAGAATACCTCGCTTGGCCAAAAGTGCATTGGCATGGTGAGCACATGTGACGAGGCTAGCATCAGCTGCAAGTGTTTCTGGGCTGGTATGTTAATGATACATGTTCTGTTACCTCTCTACGGTAGTCGTTAGACCGGTGCTACAGTCCAGGTAGCATAGGGTCTAGCTCTCCACAGTAACATAGTCACCTTTTGTTCCTGGTTCCTCTCATTCCTATCGTGAAAATAATATAACTTTAGTAATCATATCTCCGCCTCGTTTGTCAACACTTCTAATTGTTTTTTGACGAAAAATAAACTACACTTCTATTTTTACTAACTCGTGTTCTCTACTTCCCTAAAAAAAAAATACAGTGTTCTATTGATCGTAAGTAAGTGTCAAGGGGGGAAAGTAACGCCACCTCAAAAAGGAGAGGTTATACCCTCTGATATCATCACCTTTCGAGACTCTGAGTAAGGGACAAGGGAAAAGTAAGGCTACCTCCTCTTATATCATGAGATACTATGTGTTGCATGATGTACCATGCAAGGAAATTTTATTAGGATGTTTATTCAATGCATAATTACTGCTCTATATACTACTACTTTTTATGGTTGTTACTATGAAGTTATGTATGTTATTAAAGCAGAAGAAAAGGAATGGATGAGATTCAGCATGCAATCTAAATGCAGGACACCCCAACGGTGGATATATTCATAAACATGGTTGTAAGTACAAGTTAATAACCATGGAATCATGTAGTAACCTAGAGTAATTTACTAGGAGTCTTACATGCACGGAACCTAATCATGCACACACGGCCAAAAAACAAAATTAAAAAAAGAAGAAAGATACCAATTACACCTGGCCTCCTTACACTAGTAGAAAACAGGGCTTTGCTTCAGGCCTGCCCAGCCCATTAGTCCCGGTTCAGTCACGAACCGGGACCCATGGGGGCATACGTCCCGGTTCGTGCGCCCAGGGGGCCGGCCGGGCCTCGTGGGGAATTGGTCCCGGTTCGTCTGGACCCTTTGGTCCCAGTTCCAGACACGAACCGGGACCAATGGGCCTCGCTCCTGGCCCACATCCATTGGTCCCGATTCGTGGCTGGAACCGGGACTAAAGGTGCCTTTAGTCCCGGTTCCAGCCACGAATCGGGACCAATGTTGTGCCTATATATACCCCTCGCCCGCGAGCAGAGCACTCCACTGCTCTGTTTTTTTCTGGCCGGCGAGGGGAGGGCTTTGTGGTGCTCTAGCTCACCTCCTATGCACATGAGGTGTTCGATGAAATGCCCGAGCCACACTACTTAAGCTTTCTCCTCTCCAAACTCGACCTCCAAGCTCCATTTTCCTCAAGATTTGTCTAGGTTTAGCGGTCCGTCACGTCCCGTCCCTGTCTTCACTGCCGTCGATCGCCCGCGCCGATCTCGTCGCCGGCACCACCGTGGTGAGCCTCTTGTTCTTATCTTCTTTCTAAAAGAAAAAAATTCTTACTTGTATGATTTAGATAGATACTTGTATAATTTTCTTACTTTTATTATTGTTTGTTATTATATAGTGCGATGGTTTCGGTATCCGCCCCCGTCGGCCCTCATCCTGTCTATGATTCGGATGTGGTATATATTATATTTTATAACTATTTGGTTCATTTATTGTTTATGACAATTATGCCGACCAACGTGACATAGATTTTTTTATCTAGTAGGTATGTGAACCGGAAATTCCAACCGACCCTATTGTCGAGAGGTTAAATTTAGTTGAAGAAGAAAACAATTACTTGAAGGAAAAAATGAAAAAAATTGAGGAGGAGAAGATGATATTGGAGTTGCATGTTGCGGATGTCGTCGATGATCACAAGATCAAGATGGATGCAATGCGCTTCAAGATTAGAAACTATAGAAAATATGCCATTCATACCGAGGCTTGGTATCATTATGCCGTTGGATCAATTGTTACCTTGGTTGCGATTATGATTGCATTTGTTGTTGCACTGAAATGTTTTACATAGTTTCAATAATGTATGGTTTAATTAGATGCTCTGGAGAGCTATATGTTGTTCAATGACAACTATGTATGTACTTTGGTTTTAATGTGATGATGAACTTCTATTAATTTGGTCACTTATCTATTCATGATGTTTTGTAATGGTTTTTGACACACTTAATTATATATAATGCACGCAGATGTACCGGCAATGGATGTACGGTGACAGACGCACCTCCGAGTACATTAAGGGCGTGCATAATTTTCTCGAAGTGGCTGAGGCAAACAAGCAGAATGGTTTTATGTGTTGTCCATGCCCTATATGTGGGAATACGAAGTCTTACTCTGACCGGAAAATCCTTCACACCCACCTGCTTTATAAGGGTTTCATGCCACACTATAATGTTTGGACCAGGCACGGAGAAATAGGGGTTATGATGGAAGACAGCGAAGAAGAAGAGGACGATGACAACTATGTGCCCCCTGAATACGGTGATGCTGCAACGGGGGAAGCTGAAGATCAAGAGGAACCAGACGATGTGCCCGATGATGATCACCGCCGGGTCATTGTTGATGCAAGGAGACAGTGCGAAAGTGAAAAGGAGAAGCTGAAGTTCGATCGCATGTTAGAGGATCACCAAAAAGGGTTGTACCCCAATTGCGAAGATGGAAACACAAAGCTCGGTACCGTACTGGAATTGCTGTAGTGGAAGGCAGAGAATGCTGTGCCTGACAAAGGATTTGAGAAGCTACTGAAAATATTGAAGAAGAAGCTTCCAAAGGATAACGAATTGCCCGATAGTACGTACGCAGCAAAGAAGGTCGTATGCCCTCTAGGATTGGAGGTGCAGAAGATACATGCATGCCCTAATGACTGTATCCTGTACCGCGATGCGTACGAGGATTTGAACGCATGCCCGGTATGCGGTGCATTGCGGTATAAGATCAGACGAGATGACCCTGGTGATGTTGACGGCGAGCCCCCCAGGAAGATGGTTCCTGCCAAGGTGATGTGGTAAGCTCCTATAATACCACGGTTGAAACGTCTGTTCAGAAACAAAGATCATGCCAAGTTGATGCGATGGCACAGAGAGGACCATAAGAAAGACGGGAAGTTGAGAGCACCCGCTGACGGGTCGCAGTGGAGAAAAATCGAGAGAAAGTACCGGTCTGAGTTTGCAGGTGACCCAAGGAACGTATGGTTTGGTTTAAGCGCGGATGGCATTAATCCTTTCGGGAAGCAGAGCAGCAATCACAGCACCTGGCCCGTGACTCTATGTATCTATAACCTTCCTCCTTGGCTGTGCATGAAGCGGAAGTTCATTATGATGCCAGTACTCATACAAGGCCCTAAGCAACCCGGCAACGACATTGATGTGTACCTAAGGCCATTAGTTGAAGAACTTTTACAGCTATGGAATGGAAACGGTGTACGTGTGTGGGATGAGCACAGACAGGAGGAATTTGACCTGCATGCATTGCTGTTTGTAACCATCAATGATTGGCCTGCTCTCAGTAACCTTTCAGGACAGACAAACAAGGGATACCACGCATGCACGCACTGTTTAGCTGACACCGAAAGTATATACCTGGACAAATGCAGGAAGAATGTATACCTGGGGCATCATCGATTTCTTCCGACCAACCATCAATGTCGAAAGAAAGGCAAGCATTTCAAAGGCGAGGCAGATCACTGGAAGAAGCCCGCCATGCGTACCGGTGATCACATACTTGCTATGGTCAATGATTTACACGTAATCTTTGGAAAGGGTCCCGGCGGACTATCTGTTCCGAATGACGCTGAGGGACGCGCTCCGATGTGGAAGAAGAAATCTATATTTTGGGACCTACCCTACTGGAAAGACCTAGATGTCCGCTCTTCAATCGACGTGATGCACGTGACAAAGAACCTTTGCGTGAACCTGCTAGGCTTCTTGGGCGTGTATGGAAAGACAAAAGATACACCGGAGGCACGGGAGGACCTGCAACGTTGGCACGAAAAAGACGGCATGCCTCCAAAGCAGTATGAAGGTCCTGCCAGCTACGCTCTTACCAAAGAAGAGAAGGAAATCTTCTTTGAATGCCTGCTCAGTATGAAGGTCCCGTCTGGCTTCTCGTCGAATATAAAAGGAATAATAAATATGGCAGAGAAAAAGTTCCAAAACCTAAAGTCTCATGACTGCCACATGATTATGACGCAACTGCTTCCGGTTGCATTGAGGGGGCTTCTACCGGAAAATGTTCGATTAGCCATTGTGAAGCTATGTGCATTCCTCAATGCAATCTCTCAGAAGGTGATCGATCCAGAAATCATACCAAGGCTAAGGAGTGATGTGGCGCAATGTCTTGTCAGTTTCGAGCTGGTGTTCCCACCATCCTTCTTCAATATCATGACGCACGTCCTAGTTCATCTAGTCGACGAGATTGTCGTTCTGGGCCCCGTATTTCTACACAATATGTTCCCCTTTGAGAGGTTCATGGGAGTCCTAAAGAAATATGTCCGTAACCGCGCTAGGCCAGAAGGAAGCATCTCCATGGGCCATCAAACAGAGGATGTCATTGGGTTTTGTGTTGACTTCATTCCTGACCTTAAGAAGATTGGTCTCCCTCAATCGCGGTATGAGGGGAGACTGACTGGAAATGGCACGCTAGGAGGGGACTCAATAATATGCAGGGACGGGCATTCTTGGTCTCAAGCACACTACACAGTTCTACAGAACTCTACCTTGGTGACCCCGTATGTCGATGAACACAAGAACATTCTGCGCTCCAAACACCCGGAGCAGTGTGACGACTGGATTACATGTGAACACATCAGGACTTTCGGCAGTTTGTTGGAAACACGTCTCAGAGGTGACAACACTGTTTCTGATGAGGTGTACTCGTTGTCCAAGGCACCATCTTCGACTGTATTGACTTACAAAGGATACGAGATAAATGTGAATACATTTTACACGATCGCCCAAGATCAAAAGAGCACCAACCAAAACAGCGGTGTCCGCTTTGATGCAGCAACCAAGAGGGGAAAGGACACATATTATGGTTACATAGTGGACATATGGGAACTTGACTACGGACATGATTTTAAGGTCCCTTTGTTTAAGTGCAAATGGGTCAATATGTCAGGAGGTGGGGTATAGGTAGAGCCACATTACGGAATGAAAATAGTGGATCTGATTAATCTTGGGTACACAGACGAACCATTCGTCCTAGCCAATGATGTGGCGCAGGTTTTCTATGTGAAGGACATGTCTACCAAACCGAGAAAAAGAAAAGATAAGGAAGCGAATACATCATACGATGAGCCAAAGTGCCACATAATTCTTTCAGGAAAAAGAGATATCGTGGGAATTGAGGGTAAGACAGACATGTCTGAAGATTATGAAAAGTTTCATGAAATTCCTCCCTTCAAAGTCAAGGCTGACCCAAACACCCTGTTAAGCGATGAAGAATATCCATGGTTACGGCGCAATAAGCAAAGGACACAAGCGAAGAAAAAGTGAAGACAGATGAAGTCAGAAAGGGTTGAAAATTGATAATGTGGCTTTGAATGGTTCATTTTGAGCACACAAAAAGTCTGGAGTTGAAATAAGTTCAAAAAAATGAAATCCCTTTGTAACAGATGAGTTTTTGTCCGAAACACTGATACTTCGAAAGAGATTGTCCATTTTGTACACGAAGTGCATCCAGTTTTTGCTGTAACCCTCTCAACCTTTTAGCACATGCTATGTGGGTAAAATGATGATATCATGCCAATTTTCAACCTCTTGAGAGTTCATTTGAAGTGCTTTTCAATTTCAGGGTCATTTAGCTCAAAAAAATCAGTAAATGCATGAAAAATAACTGATGAAGTCAGAAAGGGTTGAAAATTGATGATGTGGCTTTGAATGGTTCATTTTGAGCACACAAAAAGTCTGGAGTTCAAATAAGTTCAAAAAAATAAAATCTCTTTGTTAACAGATGAGTTTTTGTCCGAAACCCTGATACTTCGAAAGAGATTGTCCATTTTGTACACGAAGTGCATCCAAATTTTGCCGTAACCCTCTCAACTTTTTAGCACATGCTATGTCGGTGAAATGATGATATCATGCCAATTTTCAACCTCTTCAGAGTTCATTTGAAGTGCTTTTCAATTTCAGGGTCATTTAGCTCAAAAAATCAGTAAATGCATGAAAAATAACAGATGAAGTCAGAAAGGGTTGAAAAATAATTATGTGGCTTTGAATGGGTCAGTTTGTGCACACAAAAAGTCTGGAATTGAAATAAGTTCAAAAAAATGAAATCCCTTTGTAACAGATGAGTTTTTGTCCGAAACCCTGATACTTCGAAAGAGATTGTCCATTTTTGTACACGAAGTGCATCCAGTTTTTGCCGTAACCCTCTCAAATTTTTAGCACATGCTATGTGGGTGAAATGATGATATCATGCCAATTTTCAACCTCTTCAGAGTTCATTTGAAGTGCTTTTCAATTTCAGGGTCATTTAGCTCAAAAAAATCAGTAAATGCATGAAAAATAACAGATGAAGTCAGAAATGGTTGAATATTGATGATGTAGCTTTGAATGGTTCATTTTGAGCACACAAAAATTCTGGAGTTGAAATAAGTTCAAAAAAAATGAAATCCCTTTGTGACAGATGAGTTTTTGTTTGAAACCCTGATACTTCGAAAGAGATTGTCCAATTTGTACACGAAGTGCATGCAGTTTTTTCCGTAACCCTCTCAACTTTTTAGCACATGCTATGTCGGTGAAATGATGATATCATGCCAATTTTCAACCTCTTCAGAGTTCATTTGAAATGCTTTTCAATTTTAGGGTCATTTAGCTCAAAAAAATCAGTAAATGCATGAAAAATAACAGATGAAGTCAGAAAGGGTTGAAAATTGATGATGTGGCTTTGAATGGTTCATTTTGAACACACAAAAAATCTGGAGTTCAAATAAGTTAAAAAAATGAAATCGCTTTGTAATAGATGAGTTTTCGTCCGAAACCCTGATACTTCAAAATAGATTGTCCATTTTGTACACGAAGTGCATCCAGTTTTTGCCGTAACCCTCTCAACTTTTTAGCACATTCTATGTGGGTGAAATGATGATATCATGCCAATTTTCAACCTCTTCAGAGTTCATTTGAAGTGCTTTTCAATTTCAGGGTCATTTAGCTAAAAAAAATCAGTAAATGCATGAAAAATAAGAGATGAAGTCAGAAAGGGTTGAAAATAGATAATGTGGCTTTGAATGGTTCATTTTGAGCACACAAAAACTCTGGTGTTGAAATAAGTTCAAAAAAATGAAATCCCTTTGTAACAGATGAATTTTTGTCCGAAACCCTGATACTTCGAAAGAGATTGTCCATTTTGTACACGAAGTGCATCCAGTTTTTGCCGTAACCCTCTCAACTTTTTAGCACATGCTATGTGGGTGAAATGATGATATCATGCCAATTTTCAACCTCTTCAGAGTTCATTTGAAGTGCTTTTCAATTTCAGGGTCATTTAGCTCAAAAAAATCAGGAAATGCATGAAAAATAACAGATGAAGTCAGAAATGGTTGAAAATTGATGATGTGGCTTTGAATGGTTCATTTTGAACACACAAAAAGTATGGAGTTCAAATAAGTTCAAAAAAATGAAATCCCTTTGTAACAGATGAGTTTTCGTTCGAAACACTGATACTTCGAAAGAGATTGTCCATTTGTCACGAATTGCATCCAGTTTTTGCCGTAACCCTCTCAACTTTTTAGCACATGCTATGTGGGTGAAATGATGACATCATGCCAATTTTCAACCTCTTCAGAGTTCATTTGAAGTGCTTTTCAATTTCAGGGTCGTTTAGCTCAAAAAAATCAGTAAATGCATGAAAAATAACAGATGAAGTCAGAAAGGGTTGAAAATTGATGATGTGGCTTTGAATGGTTCATTTTGAACACACAAAAAGTCTGGAGTTCAAATAAGTTAAAAAAAATAAAATCGCTTTGTAATAGATGAGTTTTCGTCCGAAACCCTGATACTTCAAAATAGATTGTCCATTTTGTACACGAAGTGCATCCAGTTTTTGCCGTAACCCTCTCAACTTTTTAGCACATTCTATGTGGGTGAAATGATGATATCATGCCAATTTTCAACCTCTTCAGAGTTCATTGGAAGTGCTTTTCAATTTCAGGGTCATTTAGCTAAAAAAATCAGTAAATGCATGAAAAATAAGAGATGAAGTCAGAAAGGGTTGAAAATAGATAATGTGGCTTTGAATGGTTCATTTTGAGCACACAAAAAGTCTGGTGTTGAAATAAGTTCAAAAAAATGAAATCCCTTTGTAACAGATGAATTTTTGTCCGAAACCCTGATACTTCGAAAGAGATTGTCCATTTTGTACACGAAGTGCATCCAGTTTTTGCTTTGAACTCCAGACTTTTTGTGTGTTCAAATGAACCATTCAAACCACGCACAATTTTCAACCCTTTCTGACTTCATTTGTTATTTTTCATGCATTTACTGATTTTTTTGAGCTAAACTGACCCTGAAATTGAAAAGCACTTCAATAAACTCTGAAGAGTTGAAAATGGCATATATCATCATTTCACCCACATAGCTGTGCTAAAAAGTTGAAGGGTTACGGCAAAAACTGTATGCACTTCGTGTACAAAATGGACACCCTTTCGAAGTATCAGGGTTTCGGACAAAAAATCATCTGTACAAAGGGATTTCATTTTTTTGAACTTATTTCAACTCCCAACTTTTTGTGTTCAAAATGAACCATTCAAAGCCATCAATCTATTTCAACCCTTTCTGACTTCATCTGTTATTTTCATGCATTACTGATTTTTTGAGCTAAATGACCCTGAAATTGAAAAGCACTTCAAATGAACTCTGAAGAGGTTGAAAATTGGCATGATATCATCATTTCACCCACCATAGCAATGTGCTAAAAAGTTAGGGGTTACGGCAAAAACTGGATGCACTTCTGTACAAATGACAATCTCTTTTCGAAGTATCAGGGTTTCGACAAACTCATCTGTTACAAAGGGATTTCATTTTTTTGAACTTATTTGAACTCAGACACTTTTTGTGTTCAAAATGACCCATTCAAGCACAATCATCAATTTTCACCCTTTCTGACTTCATCTGTTATTTTTCATGCATTTACTGATTTTTTTGAGCTAAATGACCCTGAAATTGAAAAGCACTTCAAATGAACTCTGAAGAGGTTGAAAATTGGCATGATATCATCATTTCACCCACTAGCATGTGCTAAAAAGTTGAGAGGGTTACGGCAAAAACTGGATGCACTTCGTGTACAAATGGACAATCTCTTTCGAAGTATCAGGGTTTCGGAAACAAAACTCATCTGTACAAAGGGATTTCATTTTTTTGAACTTATTTCAACTCCAGACTTTTTGTGTGCTCAAAATGAACCATTCAAAAGCCACATCATCAATTTCAACCTTTCTGACTTCATCTGTTATTTTTCATGCATTTACTGGTTTTTTTTTAGCTAAATGACCCTGAAATTGAAAAGCACTTCAAATGAACTCTGAAGAGGTTGAAAATTGGCATGATATCATCATTTCCCCCACATAGCATGTGCTAAAAAGTTGAGAGGGTTACGGCAAAAACTGGATGCACTTCGTGTACAAAATGGACAATCTCTTCGAAGTATCAGGGTTCGGACGAAAACTCATCTGTTACAAAGGGATTTCATTTTTTTAACTTATTTGAACTCCAGACTTTTTGTGTGTTCAAATGAACCATTCAAAGCCCCATCATCAATTTTCAACCCTTCTTGAATTATATGTTATTTTTCATGCATTTACTGATTTTTTTGAGCTAAATGACCCTGAATTTGAAAGCACTTCAATGAACTCTGAGAGGTTGAAAAATTGGCATGATATCATCATTTCACACCCACATAGCTGTGCTAAAAGTTGATAGAGGGTTACGGCAAAAACTGGATGCACTTCGTGTTACAAAATGTGACATCATCAATTTTCAAGCCTTCTGACTTCATCTGTTATTTTTCATGCATTTACTGATTTTTTTTGAGCTAAATAACCTGAAATGAAAGCACTCAAATGAACTCTGAAGAGGTTGAAAATTGGCATGATATCATCATTTCTACACTAGCATGTGCTAAAAAGTTGAGAGGTTACGGCAAAAACTGGATGCACTTCGTGTACAAAATGGACAATCTCTTCTAAATATCAGGTTTCGGACGAAAACTCATCTGTTCAAAGGATTTCATTTTTTAACTTATTTGAACTCCAGACTTTTTGTGTTCAAATGAACCATTCAAAGCCACATCATCAATTTTCACCCTTTCTGACTTCATCTGTTATTTTTCATGCATTTACTGATTTTTTTGAGCTAAAGACCTGAAATTGAAAAGCACTTCAAATGACCTGAAGAGGTTGAAAATTGGCATGATATCATCATTTCACCCACATAGCATGTGCTAAAAGTTGAGAGGGTTACGGCAAAACTAGATGCACTTCGTGTCATAAATGGACAATCTCTTTCAATTATCAGTGTGTTTCGCGAAAACTCATGTTACAGAGGATTTCATTTTTTTGAACTTATTTGAACTCCATACTTTTTGTGTGTTCAAATGAACCATTCAAGCCACATCAATCAATTTTCAACCTTTCTGACTTCATCTGTTATTTTCATGCATTTCCTGATTTTTTGAGCTAAATGACCCTGAAATTG
>CM022297.1:46339186-46355070 GCA_011799875.1 Thinopyrum elongatum | reverse complement strand
TTGTACACGAAGTGCATCCAGTTTTTGCCGTAACCCTCTCAACTTTTTAGCACATGCTATGTGGGTGAAATGATGTTATCATGCCAATTTTCAACCTCTTCAGAGTTCATTTGAAGTGCTCTGCTGTGTTTTGAAAACCTTGTTGACTCGGTCCAAATGGTACCGGGCCATGATGACGTCACACTCCTGCGGGGCGGAGGAACTCCGCAAGGGTTGGGATCCCCAAAATTTCGCGTTCCGCGTCTCCTTGGCCCATTATCGGGCCTCTTCCGCGTAACCACGGCTTCGGAGGGGGGGAGGTGGTGGCACCCCATACCCATGTTTCCTCTCTTGAGCCCCTTATTGTACTCTGACTTTCTATGGCAATTCGGCACGCAAGCCTTTGGAATATTGAACTGATATCCGAAGTGTAGGATATCTTTACAATCTCGGAGTAGGGTTCCTTTTTGACGATGTGCTCGATGTTTCACCCTTACTTTCCAGGCGGACAATGCGGCGCTAAACTTGCCCATGGTGAGTCTGTTTATTCTTCTCAATTGCGGGTCCTTGCCAAGGTCGAGTATATGTGATTTCATCATGGCCCGGGAAAAGAATCTCTGGTGCAGCTTCTTTAGGTTAGGGGCGTGCTCCAATTTGGTATCTTCTTGAATTTTTTTTCATCGTTCGATGGTGACGTTTCCGAGGGATGCAGCCTATTGATGCCGTAGCACATGAGCGCTTCCGCAGGGCTCTGTGGGCTCGAAATTGGCGTGGTCCACCACTCGTTGCCCACAGTTATAGTAGGACCGAGTTGGTTTGGGCGTCGATCATCTTCAGTTTTGGTTCTATACGGCTAATTCGCCGGCATCGATGCCGGTATACGAGTGTGGTGTACGGTCCAGCGCGTCTCGGTGTCAGTGCTTGCGTGTCGTTCTCCAGTCTCGGATGTGACCGGGGCTACTGGCTACTACAACAAGTTGCTCCTCCAGAAGTTTCAAAATAGTGTCTGCCACCTCATAGACGTTGCAATTACTAGAACATCTCCTCCATCGTTGATAGCCAGTTTCTATGATTAAGTCTAAGGCATTAATTTTAGACCAAATAAATGAATAATGACATAAAAAAGGCCTATGTTTTGTAGGAATGTTGATTCATTACGTGCGGCACAAATCCAGGGCACTCGATCTGTCTTAGTTTCTAGCACAAGTCTGCAGAATCACGAAAATTGGCATGGCCTTTGCTAACAAAGTGGACAAATCGGCGCCATGACATTTGCCGGAACGGAAAGGAATCAGCATTCCAGCAAACATAGGCCACTCGGATATTTACCCGCCCACATAACATCATTTCCAAATATCAATGTCCACATATCACATGTCCACTTCAAATTTGCATAGAAACAGGAAGAAATAACTATAGAACTAGAACTTGAAGAAAAATGCAAAGCTAGCTAGATAGTGCAGTGCAAGCAGTCCTTTTTCTTCATACTACCTAATTTGAAACAGCTAGGGTTATACTAACTAGTGTTTAATCAATTATGTTTTTTTTTCTTTAAATAGCAAAAAATTGCTTACTAAAAAAATTAAATACCTAGAATTCCTGTTAAACTCCACCTAAAACAACTAAAATACTCGAATTTTAACTCCACCTTCTAAAAATAACTAGAATTCTGTTAACTACACCAAAAAAACACCTAAATTATTTTAACTACACTAAACACATAAATTGCCTATAGAACCTCCACCAATCAAAATTCCTAGAATAATAGTTCTGTCCTACTTTGATACCTAGCTCTAAACACTATATATCACAAATAACAGGGCTACCTTGGGTTTATACAAAACCTAGCTACCTAGGTTATTACTAAACCTAGGGTTCGATTTCTACTGAAATAGGGTTCATGCCTAAATTCACATAAGTAAATTAACCTACTTGCCCTCTTGCAAAGTATTCACCTACTGTAACCATTACTTACTCTGCTTAAAACCTAGGGTCATAAATGAATTCACCTAAGTAAATAACGAGGCAGAGAGATGCGGGGTTGGGGGCTTATAAGGGTGCGCGGGGGAACACGGGGGCGGGGAGGTTGCTCGAGGGAGACGGTGGCGGGGAAGGGAAGGACGTCGAGGGCTGGCTCCGGTGGAAATCTACGGAGGCTCGGTGGGTTGGCGGACGAGGGGAGGCAGGGGGCGGCGAGGGACGGCCAGGGGCGGCGAAGCAGCGGATGAGGGTGGGCTCAGGGGAGTAGAGGGGCGCGCGGCGGCTCCGCGGGGATAGGCGACGCGCGAGCGGCGACGGTGACGGTGGCGGAGAAGGTTGACGGCGACGGGGGGGCAGGACGGCGAGGGAGCAGGCAGGAGACGGTGAAGAAGAATGGGGAATGGGGGAAGAAGGGATGCCCGCGCAGGGGGTAAGTCAAACTTAGTGGTTAGCGCGGTTTGTTGAAAGCTCGCTATAGCTAAACTTCGCTATTGAGCCGCGGGTTGGAAACACGGTGCTATAGCTAAGTAGCTATAGCGCTATTTTAAACCAGCTCTACTGCTATTGCTTTCATTTTTATTTCTTTAATTTTCCTTTCTTTTTTTTCTTTCTTTTCTTTTCTTGTCCTTTTTTCTTTCATTTCTTTTCCTTTTTTTTCTTTTCTTTTTTTCCTGCTAGGGGAAAAGTGAAGGAAGATGGAGGATATGGGGGAGGGGAGGGGGGGGGAGGGGCTACGGAAAAAAAAAAACGGGCTGCCGCTTTAGCAGTAGCGGGAGGGGGCAACGGAAAAGGACGCTACTGCTAAGTGGGGCCCGCACAGTGGCTAAGTTCAAACTTAGTTGTAGCGATGTCCCATTATAAAAAAGTGCTATACTATTTGCTTATAGTAGCAATAGCGCGGTTTGTAGACGGGCGTACTACTATACCTAGCTGCGGACAACGGTTGTGGCAATTTTAGTGTAGCGCATTTTTTGGAGCCAAGCTACTGCTTAATGGTAGCAGATGCCACTGGTGACCACGCGCTATTGGTAATTCGCAGTAGCGCTTTTTTTAACCCGTGATACTGATAATCCTCATGTATAAGGTTTTCCCTAGCAGGTATTATTAGGAAACTCCCCCAACCACTGGCAGGGGGGGGAGGAGGAAGTCGGGGCTGTTAAGATACGTTACAGTACGGATCGAGAAGGCTTGTGTAAGTACATAGATACATAGAATCAAACACCCTGCATCCTTGTCAATATTGTCGATCAAAGCAATCCAGGGACAGTCCTCTTGGGAGTAACGAGATGAGTAGCAGGCATGTTAACTTGGTCATACACCAGGCGAGCGGTATTTCTTGCATGTCCGGTCCCGCCTGGCAACACAAGCAATATGCTCGTGGCCTTCAAATTTGGGTAAAGGGTTTACCATTGCCCAGGGCATAGCGCAATCATTATCGCAAGCCGATCTATCCATAATCAAGCAACGCTTACTCAATTTGGAAACAATTGGCCATTCAGCCATCCCTTCTGGGGTGTCTCTGTCGCCCATAACGCCTTTGACAATGCTCTTCATGGCGTTTGAGCTCGATCATGCACAATGGACAGCTCCTTTAAAAGGTTCCAAATGAGGTGACCTTTCTTCGGGGTTACGCACCGGTCAGGAGACCAACACAGGCGTTGCATGTCCTTCCATCAGGCACTACGGAATATTCTGCACATAGTTGAAATATCACTACCGACAATGCGCCTTTCAATCGCGGGTTATCCTCAAGGGCTTTGCGCAATGAGTTTGCAAACTCTCGATTCTTGGCCTGTGTGGTTTTTCCGCCTTCAGTTTATCTTTTCCTCAAGCTTAGTGTCAGTTAATCGGCGGCCAGCTTCGTGCTGTGACTCGGTGTACCTTTGAGATTCTTAGCGTGTCCAGGTCTTTTGGAGTTGAACCTATGGATTCAACTGCTATAGGGAAGCTGTATTAAACAAGGTACCCTAAATAATTCATGCATTTAAAAGCTTCCCTCCCCATGGGCTTCGCTGGTTGAACTTCTTACAGCCTCCAGGTTGGCTTTTGCAGCGCCCAACTGTGGTTTGGTTCAGCTCGGAGGTCCCGGAAGTTTATTACTGTCCCTCGAAGCCTACAAAATTATCACAAATACATTTATATAATATCTAACAGGCGTCGCACGAATAAAGGCTAGGGGGCTAATGGGGTTTAGGATTTATGTTAGGTTTTCAAAATAATCGTACAGCATGTGGGCGGACAGGAGGTTGGCAATCCCCTCAAGACTGTTCGGGTGCTCCGAGGTATTCATCCACCAAATTAAAACGCATATGAATTCTGGTCAGAATGCGACCCTGACGCAAGTATATTCTTCCGCGTCAATGATTCATTAACACTTCAACTCGGAATTGGTAACTGAAGGACTCCTCAGTATCCTTAGAGGCTGGTCTGCGCCCAAAAATCTCCCGATGTTGACCCCGGCCCGTGCCGAGGATCCCATTTCCGGGATACGCCCTAAACACCTCCGGACGTCTTCGGACGGTGGTGGTGGCGTGCCCCCTTATTCTGCATTTTCATTAATGTCACGGGTGCCCGAGGCTGGCAACTGATACATATCCAAGTATCTTAATTTTTGCTTCGTTACAGGCTATGACATTATCTTTTGGAGTTTTATTTAATCATTTTTATAGCAACTTTATATCATTTTTGGGACTAAACCTAGTGAATAGTGCCCAGTGCAGTTGCCTTGTTTTTTGCTTGTTTTACTTGCAGAATATCAGTACCAAACGGAAACAGTCCAAACGTCAACAAAACTTTTTGGAGATATTTGGACGAGACACCTTGGGGGCCAAGAAAGACAGAGGGGAATCCCGTGGGGAACCACAAGACCACCTGGGCATGCGGGAGGCCCCCACAGAGGTCTCTGCACCCGCCTCTTCGCCATATAAAATTCCCAAATATTTCCAGAAACCTAGGGGAGTCGACCCCCCAAAACACAATTACACCGCCCGCAGTTCAGAAACCATGAGACCACTAAACACCCATCACGGGAGGGGTTCATCATCCTCATTGGTGCCTCTCCGATGAGGTGTGAGTAGCCACATAGACCTAAGGGTCCGTAGAGTAGTAGCTAGATGGTTTCCTCTCTTTTTGATCTCAATATAATGTCTTTGGAGATTATGTGATGTAACTCTTTTTGCGGGTGTGTTTGTTGGGATACGATTTGAAACTGTGAGTTTATGATCAGATCTATATCCATGAATATTATTTGCGTTTATTTGATCTCTTAGATGCATGAGACACTCCCCTTATTTATACAGCCATCGTATTCTTCTCGAATCTTTGGTTTAGTAAGGCCAACTAGATCGATTTCTCTGCCATGGGAAGAGGTGCTTTGTGAGGGGTTCGATCTTGCGGTTTTTTGTATCTCCCAAGTGGACAAAAGGGGCAGCGAGGCACGCATGTATCGTTACTATTAAGGATAACAAGATGGGGAATTCCTACATGAATAGATCTGTCTAATCATGTATCATTCTATTGCATTACTCCGTTTCCCAGAACTTAATACACATAGATGCATGCTGGATACGGGCGATGTTTTGAAGTAATAATAGTAGTAGATGCAGCAGGGAGAGGCAGGCAGGAGCGGTCTATTGCTGCGATGTTTACGGGGTAAAACCTTCGTGGACTAATGTTGCATCACTCGTCTGTGATGAAGCACAACGTGTGTGTCGGCGGCCTCTGACACGGGGCTACATCGCGCCGGAGATTGGCTGTCATCACGAGCGCGGCGGGGACTTGACTCCCGGGTTCTATCGTTATTCACGCCAGGCTTGGTATCCGTACCATCCAGCGGGGATCGTACCCTCTACGTGATTCCATGATGGATCTTGTATGGTCTGGGCTGGTGTCTGTGTGGTTAAGCGGTGGCAGATCGTATGGGTCGATCCGGCTCATTGGTCCTTGCCTCTTCGGTGAGGGGAGCAGGTGGATATTCGGCTTCTATAGTGTCATGTCCCGTCCTCGAGGGTCGGAGGGTCAGGGGCTGGTGTGCTGAGTATGTCTGGGGGTATAGGCTCAAGGGCCTCGGTGTCGATTACGTGCAGTAGGTGCCGTTTTGGGTAGCTTTTGGTGTGGTCCCTGCGCGTGATGCCGAAGCCTTCTTCGGCTGCAAAGACCAGCGTCCACCTATCGTGAGGGTGTTCATGTTTCGCCTTTTAGCTGTTGCATGCTCTGTAGCTTCGGGCAGGGGTGGTGGGCTATTAGTTGCGTTTAAACCGTCGGTTCCAGAAGTCTTCGGGGGAGATGAAGTCCCCGGCTCGAGGCTTTCTCCTCATCAAAAGAAAGAGGGAGGTTAGTAGGTAGTTGCTCTTCCTCGGAGTCTGTTGAGGTCGTCGGGGGTACCCTGGGTCCTCATGCTCTTCCCAGACATCGGGATGATGTCGAGGAGGGGCGACGTGGTCGCGAGGTCTTCCATGTTTCCGGGGGTATCATTCTCCGGGTTTTGTCCATGTTTGCTTTCCTACTCTTACGCCCCCTGGATCATCTACGCTGGAGTCGAGTAGCTGGGCGGCTCCTCGCCGGCTCATCGCGTTCCTTATGGGGAGGCCGTCATGCTCTTCCCAGGAGTGTTATCGCCCTTATCGGTTGGGGGTGTCCAGCCTGAAGATGTCATATGTGAAAGTGGTAGTCCACTTTCAGGTGTTGGGGGGTGTTGGGGAATGTTGCGGTTCGGTTAGGCCATGGCGTCGACATTCCTCGTCCATGTCCTTGGCCTCAACAGAGGTGTAGTCCACATATCGGGTTTTGTTAAATCTTAGACAGTGGCTACTAAGTGGGTGATAGGATGGGATGTAAAAGTCCCTGTGGGCAGTGCCTCCGATCTGATCTGATCGTAGACGAAGATGGCCCATCTGGCAATGCTATGACTGGATCGATCTAGTGTCTAGTTTAAAAGCGATGAGGATCGGGCCGGGGTTTCTGTCCTGTGGAGTCTACGGAGTATCCTCCGGCGTGACCGCCACAGCAGGGCGTGTCGAGGGGCGACTCCTGGTTTCTGGTTCGGGGTTCGGATCCGAGCTCAAGGTTGGATCGATGTGAGGGTCGCCCGAAGGCGGGGGCAGAAGAGAGGATCCAAAGTTGAAGCTTAGGGATCCCAGGTCTCAGGGTGAAGCTGAGAAACCCAGTAAAGTAAAGATCATATCGCCACGGGAATCAGTGACGTACCTCTAGGCCGCCGAACCTATTCCATGCCCAGGGGCGAAATGTCTCGAACCTGGTCACAAGGTGACCAGTCGAATTGGCATGCAGAACAACGATTGCGAACGCGAAAAGCTGGCGGGGATGCTGATTTGTGTCCTCGGTGCGGATGTCATCGCGAGGACTAGGAGAGCCATTAAATCCTTCAGCGATACGACAAACTGAACGCTCAATGAAATCCACCAATGTCGGTTGTGTCAAAAACCGGCGGACTCGGGTAGGGGGTCCACAAGCTATGGATCTGGATCAATGGGGAACGAGGGACAGTATTTACCCAGGTTCGGGCCTCTCGAAGAGGTAAAAACCCTATATCATGCTTGATTACATTGATGTGTTGCATATGGTTACAAGAGTGATCTACCACGAGATCGGCATGAACAAAACCTAGGTGAGTAGGATGATGGTTCTTCGAGCCTCTACGAATACAACCCTCTGGTTTATATAGACACCAGGGGTACCTACACTAGCAGAAAACAGGGCTTTGGTCCAGGCGCTGCAGCCCATTAGTCCCGGTTCAGTACGAACCGGGCCCATGGGGCATACGTCCCCGGTTCGTGCGCCCAGGGGGTCGGGCGGGCCTCGTGGGGCATTGGTCCCGGGTTCGTCTGAACCCTTTTGTCCCGGTTCCAGACACGACCGGGACCACTGGGCTCGCCCTGGCCCAAATCCATGGTCCCGGTTCGTGGCTGGAACCGGACCAAGGGTGGCTTTAGTCCCGGTTCCAGCCAAGAACAATGGGGACCAATGCATGTGCCTATATTTATACCCCCTAGCCCACAAGCAGAGCACTCAATGCTCTGTTTTTCTGGCCGGCAGGGGAGGGCTTTGTGGTGATCTAGACTCACCTCCTAGCAACATGAGGTGTTCGATGAAATGCCCGAGCCACACTACTTATTAAGCTTTTTCTCGCCAAGCTAGGACTCCAAGCTTCATTTTCCTAGATTTTCGAGTTCGCGTCCATACGTCACGTCACCGTCTTCACAAAAAGCAGAAGAGAAACGCGACCGAATCGAGTAGAAGGAAAAAAAGTGGGCGAGGCCTACTCATACCAATCATCTAACTTACATTGTCTTATCTTCTTTCTTTAAAAGAAAAATTCTTACTTGTATGATTTGATAGATACTTGTATTAATTTTCTTACCTTTTTTATTGGTTGTTATTATATAGTGCGATTTTGTGGTATCCGCCCCCGTCGGGCCCTTGTTGTATGTCTAGGATTGATGTGGGTTATATATTATATTGATAACTATTGGTTCATTTTTGTTTATGACAATTATGCCGTACCAACGTGACGATTTATTGATCTAGAGTATGTGGAACCGAAAATTCCAACACCCTATTCTCAGAGGTTAAATTTAGGTGAAAGAAAACAATACTTGAAGGAAAAAAATAAAAAAAAAAATTGAGGAGGGAGCACAGATGATATTGGAGTTGCATGTTGCGGATGTCGTTGGCTGATCAAAGCTCAAGATGGATGCCCCATGCGCTTCAAGATTAGAAAAGATGAGCAAATATGGCATTCATACCGAGGCTTGGATCATTAGTGCCGTTTGATCAATTGTACCGTGGTTTGCGATTATTGATCGCATTTGTTGCTTGCATTGAAATGTTTTACTAGTTTCAATGTATGGTTTAATTAGATGCTAGGAGAGCGTATAGGGTTGTTCAATTAAGAATTTGTATGTAATTTGGTTTTAAGTGCATGAGGAACTTCTATTATTGGGTGCACTTATCTATCATGATGTTCTGTATAATTGGTTTTTGACAACTTACATTATATAAATGCAAGTAGATGAACGACAATGGATGTACCGGTGACGACCACACCTTCGAGTACATTAAGGGCGGGCATAATTCTCGAAGTGGCCGGGCAACAAGCGAATGGTTTTAGGTGTTGTCCATGCCCTATATGTGGGAATACGAAGTCTTACTCCCGATTAGCCATGTGAAGCTTGTGCATTCCTCAATGCAATATCTCAGAAGGTGATCGATCCAGAAATTCATTACAAGCTAAGGAGTGACTGATGTGGCGCAATGTCTTGGAAGTTTCGAGCTGGTGTCCCACCATCTTTCTTCAATATATGACGACGTCTAGTTCATCTAGTCGACGGATGTCGTTCTGGGCCCCGTATTTATACACAATATGTTCACCTTTGAGAGGTTATGGGAAGTCTAAAGAAATATGTCCGTAACCGCGCTAAGGCCAGAAGGAAGCATCTCCATGGGCCATCCAAACAGAGGATGTCATTGGGTTTTGTGTTGACTCATCCTGACCTAAAAGACATTGCGTCACCTCAATCGCGGTTAGGAGGGGAGGACTGATGGAAAAGGCACGCTAGGAGGGGACTCAATAATATGACAGGGACGGTGGCATTCTGGTTCAAGCACACTACACAGTTCTACAGGAAGACTCGACGTGGTGACCTCGTATGTCGATGAACCAAGAAATTCTGCGCTCAAAACACCCGGAGCAGTGGACGACGGGATTCATGTGAAACATAGGAACTTTCGGCAGTGCAGTTTGGTTGGAAACACGTCTCAGACGGTGGACAACACTGTTTCTGATGAGCTGTATCGTTGTACAGGGGGACCATCTTCGATATAGTTGACTTACAAAAGATACGAGATTAATGGGAATACATTTTACATGATCGCCCAAGATCAAAAAAGAGCAACCAACCAAAACAGCGGTTGTCCTTTGAGTGACAGCAACCAAGAGGGGAAAGGACACATATTATGGTTAACATAGTGGACATATGGGAACTGACTACGGACATGCTTTAGGTCCTTTGTTTAGCTGCAAATGGGTCAAACCTTCAGGAGGCGGGGTACAGGTAGACCCACATAGGAATGGACAACAGTGGATCTGAAACAATCTTGGGTACACAGACGAACATTCGTCCCTAGCCAATGATGTGCGACAGGTTTCTATGTGAAGCGAATTGTCATTACCAAACGAGAAAAAGAAAAAGAGAGTTAGGAACGAATACATCTACGATGGCCAACGCGCAATAGTTCTTTCAGGAGAAAAAAGAGAATCGGGGTTGGAGGGCCGGGGACAAGACAGAACATGTCTGAAGATTATTGAAAAGTTTCATGGGAAATTCCTCCATTCAAAGTCAAGGTTGACCAAGACCCTGTAAGCGATGAAGAATATCCATGTTACGG
Organism: Thinopyrum elongatum; assembly: GCA_011799875.1. Taxonomy (NCBI): domain Eukaryota; kingdom Viridiplantae; phylum Streptophyta; class Magnoliopsida; order Poales; family Poaceae; genus Thinopyrum; species Thinopyrum elongatum. Next base: position 46,344,705 of record CM022297.1, on the reverse strand, counting down.
CGGCAATAAGCAAGGACCACAGCGAAGAAAAAGTGAGGACGATGGTGATCAGGAAGGGTTGATGATTTGAAAATTGATATGATGGCTGTGACTTGAATGGTCATTTTGAACACAGCAAAAGTCTGGAGTTCAAATAAGTCAAAAAATGAATGAAATGCCCTTTGTAACAGATGATGTTTCGTCCAAAACCCTCCTACTTCGAAAGAGATTGTCCAATTTGTACACGATAGTGCATCCAGTTTTGAGGCACCTCTCAACTTTTATAGCACATGCTATGGGGGTGACTGATGATATCATGCCAATTTTCAACCTCTTCAGAGTTCATTTGGAAGTGCTTTTCAAATTTCAGGGTATTTAGCTCAAAAAAATCAGTAATGCATGAAAAACTAACAAATGAAGTCAGAAAGGGTTGAAAATTGTGATGTGGCTTGAATGTTCATTGAACACACACAAAGTCTGAGTTCAAAATAAGTTCAAAAAAATGAATCCTTGTAATAATGAGTTTTTCGGTCCAATAACCGTGATACTTGAAAGAGATTGTCCATTTTGTCCACGAAGTGCATCCAGGTTTTGCGTTAACCCTCTCAATTTGTAGCACATGCTATGTGGAGTTGAATGACCGTAAATGATGATTTCATGCCCAATTTCAACCGCTCAGCGTCATTGAAGGCTTTTCAATTTCAGGGTCATTTAGCTCAAAAAAATCAGTAATAGCATGCAAAATAACAGTGAAAGTCGAACCCAGAAGGGTTGAAAAATTGATGATGTTGGCTTGAATGGTTCATTTTGAACACATAAAATGTGGAGTTCAACAGAAGTTCAATAAAATGAAATCCATTTGAAACATGAGTGTCGTCCGCAAAAACCTGATACTTCGAAGAGATTGTGCATTTTGTTACACGAAGGCATCCAGTTTTGCCATCAACCTCTCAACTTCTTTAGCACAATTGTATGTGGGTGAAATGAGATTTATCTGCCCAATTTTCAACTTTCAGGGAGTTATTGAAGGCTTTTCAAATTCAGGGTCATTTAGCTCAAAAAATAAGTAAGTAAATGCTTGAAAAATAACAGATGAAGTCGAAAGGGATGGTGACAAAATGATGTGTGGCTTTGAATGGTTCATTTTGAAACAACAAAAAGGTGGAGTTCAAATAAGTTCAAAAAAATTGAAATCCCTTTGTACACAAATGAGTTTTCGTCCGAAACTCTGATACTTGAAAGAATTGTCCATTTTGTACACGAAAAGTGTCATAGTTTGCCGTAACCCATCTCAACTTATTAGCAAATGTATGTGGGGAATGAATGATGATATCATGCCAATTTTCACCTCTTCAGAGTTTCATTTGAAGTGCTTTTTCATTTCGGGTTTCATTTAGCTCAAAAAAAGTTAAATTGCATGAAAAATAACAGATGATGAATCAGGAAAGGGTTGAATAATTGAGATTGGCTTTGAATGAGTTCATTTTGAACACACAAAAAGTCTGGAGTTCAATAAGTTCAAAAAAATGAAATCCCTTGTAACCGATGAGTTTTCGTCCAACCCTCATACTTCGAAAGAGATGTCCATTTTGTACACGAAGTGCACTCCAGTTTTTGCCGTAACCCTTTCTCAACTTTTTAGCACGATTGCTATTGTGGGTGGAAGTGAAATTTGATGAATGAAAAATGATCATATCATGCCCATGATTTCAACCTCTTCCGAGCTTCATTTGAAGTGCTTTTCAATTTCAGGGTCATTTAGCTCAAACAAAAAACATGAGTAAATGGCCATGAAGAATAACAGATGAATCAGAAAAGGGTTGAAAATTGAAAAGGATGTGGCTTTGATGGTTTAATTTTGCAACAAACAAAAAGTCTGGAGTTCAAAATAAGTTCAAAAAAAAATGAAATCCCTTTATAAAAGAGAGTTTTCGTCCGAAACCCTGACTACTTCGAAAGAGTTGTCCATTTTGTTATACACGAAGTGCATACAGTTTTGCCGTAAACCCTAATCAACTTTTGAGCAAATGCTAGTGGGTGAAATGAGACTCATGACCAATTTTCAACCTCTTCAGAGTCATTGAAGTGCTTTTTCAATTTCAGGTCATTTAGCTCAAAAAGACTCAGTAACATGCGATGAAAAATTAAAAGGGACTGACGTCAGAAAGGTTGAATGAAAATTGATGATGTGGCTTTGAATGGTTCATTTGACCATAAAAAGTCTGGAGTTCAATAAGTTCAAAAAAATGAAATCCCTTTGTAACACATGAGTTTCGTCCGAACCCTGAACTTCGAAAGAGATTGTTCCATTTTGTAACGAAGTGATCCAGTTTTTGCCATTAACCCTTTCTAAACTTTTAGCACTTCTATGTGGGTTGAAAGATGAATGCTGATTATGCCAATTTTCAACCCTCTTCAGAGTTTTATTGAAGAGTGCTTTTAATGTCAGGGTCATTTAGCCCCAAAAAATCAGTAAATGCATGAAAAATAACGATGAAGTCAGAAAAAGGATGAAATTGATGAGTGGCTTTGAATGTTCATTTTGAACACCCAAAAAGTCTGGAGTTCAAAAAGTTCAAAAAAAAAAAAACTGAAATCCCTTTGTAACAAATGAGTTTCGTCCGAAACTCTGATACTTCGAAAGAGATTTGTACATTTTGTACACGAAGATGATCCAGTTGTTGCCGTAAACCCCTCTCAACTTTTTAGCACAGTGTAGGTGGGTGGAATGATGCTATCAGCCAATTTTCAAACCTCTTCACGAGTGCATTTGAAGAAAGTGCTTTTCAATTTCAGGGTCATTTAGCTCAAAAAAAAAATAGAACATGCATGAAACAAAACAGATGAAAGCAGAAAGGTTGAAACATTGATGATTGGCTTTGAATGGTTATTTTGAAACACACAAAAGTGGAGTTCAATAGTTCAAAAAAGAAACCCTTTGTAACCGATGAGTTTTCCGTCCGAAACCCTCAATTCGAAAGAGATTGTCCATTTTGTACATGAAGTGCATCCGTTTTGCCGTCGAACCTCTCACTTTTTAGCAATGCTATGTGGGGTGAAAATGATATATCATGCAATTCACCCTCTTCAGAGTTCATTTGAAGTGCTTTCAATTTCAGGGGCATTAGTCAAAAAAATAGATAAAGGATGAAGACAACAGATGAAGTCAGAAGGGGTGTTTTTGAAATTGAAGATGTGGCTTTGAAGGTATTTTGAACAAACAAAAAGTTGGAGTTCAAATAAGTTCAAAAAAATGAAATCCTTTATACCAGAGGAGTTTTCGTCCGAAACACTGATATTTCGAAAGAGATTGTCCATTTTGTACACGAAGTGCATCCAGTTTTTGCCGTAACCCTCTCAACTTTTTAGCACATGCTATGTGGGTGAAATGATGATATCATGCCAATTTTCAACCTCTTCAGAGTTCATTTGAAGTGCTTTTCAATTTTAGGTTCATTTAGCTCAAAAAAATCAGTAAATGCATGAAAAATAACAGATTAAGTCAGAAAGGCTTGAAAATTGATGATGTCCATTTTGTACACGAAGTGCATCCAGTTTTTGCCGTAACCCTCTCAACTTTTTAGCACATGCTATGTGGGTGAAATGATGATATCATACCAATTTTTAAACTCTGCATAGTTCATTTGAAGTGCTTTTCAATTTCAAGGTCATTTAGCTCAAAAAAAGCAGTAAATGCATGAAAAATAACATATGAAATCAGAAAGGGTTGAAAATTGATGATGTGGCTTTGAATGGTTCATTTTGAACACACAAAAAGTCTGGAGTTCAAATAAGTTCAAAAAAATGAAATCCCTTTTGTAACAGATGAGTTTTCGTCCGAAACCCTGATACTTCGAAAGAGATTGTCCATTTTGTACACGAAGTGCATCCAGTTTTTGCCGTAACCCTCTCAACTTTTTAGCACATGCTATGTGGTTGAAATGATGATATCATGCCAATTTTCAACCTCTTCAGAGTTCATTTGAAGTGCTTTTCAATTTCAGGGTCATTTAGCTCAAAAAAACAAGTAAATGAATGAAAAATAACAGATGAAGTCAGAAAGGGTTGAATATTGATGATCTGGCTTTGAATGGTTCATTTTGAGCACACAAAAAGTCTGGAGTTGACATAAGTTCAAAAAAATGAAATCCCTTTGTGACAGATGAGTTTTTGTCCGAAACCCTGATACTTCGAGAGAGATTGTCCATTTTGTACACGAAGTGCATCCAGTTTTTGCCGTAACCCTCTCAACTTTTTAGCACATGCTATGTGGGTGAAATGATGATATCATGTCAATTTTCAACCTCTTCAGAGTTCGTTTGAAGTGCTTTTCAATTTCAGGGTCATTTAGCTCAAAAAAATAAGTAAATGCATGAAAAATAACAGATGAAGTCAGAAAGGGTTGAAAATGGATGATGTGGCTTTGAATGGTTCATTTTGAACACACAAAAAGTCTGGAGTTCAAATAAGTTCAAAAAAATGAAATCCCTTTGTAACAGATGACTTTTCGTCCGAAACCCTGTTACTTAAACATAGATTGTCCATTTTGTACAGGAAGTGCATCCAGTTTTTGCCGTAACCCACTCAACTTTTTAGCACATTCTATGTGGGTGAAATGATGATATCATGCCAATTTTCAACCTCTTCAGAGTTCATTTGAAGTGATTTTCAATTTCAGGGTCATTTAGCTAAAAAAATCAGTAAATGCATGAAAAATAACAGATGAAGTCAGAAAGGGTTGAAAATAGATTTTGTGGCTTTGAATGGTTCATTTTGAGCACACAAAAAGTCTGGAGTTGAAATAAGTTCAAAAAAATGAAATCCCTTTGTAACAGATGAATTTTTGTCCGAAACCCTGATACTTCGAAAGAGATTGTCCATTTTGTACACGAAGTGCATCCAGTTTTTGCCGTAACCCTCTCAACTTTTTAGCACATGCTATGTGGGTGAAATGATGTTATCATGCCAATTTTCAACCTCTTCAGAGTTCATTTGAAGTGCTTTTCAATTTCAGGGTCATTTAGCTCAAAAAAATCAGTAAATGCATGAAAAATAACAGATTAAGTCAGAAAGTGTTGAAAATTGATGATGTGGCTTTGAATGGTTCATTTTGAACACACAAAAATTCTGGAGTTCAAATAAGTTCAAAAAAATGAAATCCCTTTGTAACAGATGAGTTTTCGTTCGAAACCCTGATACTTCGAAAGAGATTGTCCATTTTGTACACGAAGTGCATCTAGTTTTTGCCGTAACCCTCTCAACTTTTTACCACGTGCTATGTGGGTGAAATGATGATATCATGCCAATTTTCAACCTCTTCAGAGTTCATTTGAAGTGCTTTTCAATTTCAGGGTCATTTAGCTCAAAAAAAATCAGTAAATGCATGAAAAATAACAGATGAAGTCAGAAAGGGTTGAAAATTGATGATGTTGCTTTGAATGGTTCATTTTGAACACACAAAAAGTCTGGAATTCAAATAAGTTCAAAAAAATGAAATCCCTTTGTAACAGATGAGTTTTCGTCCGAAACGCTGATATTTC
>CM022297.1:46308968-46323850 GCA_011799875.1 Thinopyrum elongatum | reverse complement strand
CGTAACCTTGATACTTCGAAATAGATTGTCCATTTTGTACACGAAGTGCATCCAGTTTTTGCCGTAACCCTCTCAAATTTTTAGCACATGCTATGTGGGTGAAATGAAGATATCATGCCAATTTTCAACCTCTTCAGAGTTCATTTTAAGTGCTTTTCCATTTCAGGGTCATTTACCTCAAAAAAATAAGTAAATGCATGAAAAATAACAGATGAAGTCAGAAAGGGTTGAAAATTGATGATGTGGCTTTGAATGGTTCATTTTCAGCACACAAAAAGTCTAGAGTTGAAATAAGTTCAAAAAAATGAAATCCCTTTGTAACAGATGAGTTTTTGTCCGAAACCATGATACTTCGAAAGAGATTGTCGATTTTGTACACGAAGTGCATCCAGTTTTTGTCGTAACCCTCTCAACTTTTTAGCACATGCTATGAGGGTGAAATGATGATATCATGCCAATTTTTAACCTCTTCAGAGTTCATTTGAAGTGCTTTTCAATTTCAGGGTCATTTAGCTCAAAAAAATCAGTAAATGCATGAAAAATAACAGATGAAGTCGGAAAGGGTTGAAAATTGATGATGTGGCTTTGAATGGTTCATTTTGAACACACAAAAAGTCTGGAGTTCAAATAAGTTCAAAAAAATGAAATCCCTTTGAACATATGAGTTTTCGTTCGAAACCGTGATACTTCGAAAGAGATTGTCCATTTTGTACACGAAGTGCATCTAATTTTTGCCGTAACCCTCTCAACTTTTTAGCACATGCTATGTGGGTGAAATGATGATATCATGCCAATTTTCAATCTCTTCAGAGTTTGTTTGAAGTGCTTTTCAATTTCAGGGTCATTTAGCTCAAAAAAATCAGTAAATGCATGAAAAATAACATATGAAATCAGAAAGGGTTGAAAATTGATGATGTAGCTTTGAATGGTTCATTTTGAACACACAAAAAGCCTGGAGTTCAAATAAGTTCAAAAAAATGAAATCCCTTTGTAACAGATGAGTTTTCGTCCGAAACCCTGATACTTCGAAAGAGATTGTCCATTTTGTACACGAAGTGCATCCAGTTTTTGCCGTAACCCTCTCAACTTTTTAGCACATGCTATGTGGGTGAAATGATGATATCATGCCAATTTTCAACCTCTTCAGAGTTCATTTGACGTGCTTTTCAATTTCAGGGTCATTTAGCTCAAAAAAATCAGTAAATGCATGAAAAATAACAGATGAAGTCAGAAAAGGTTGAATATTGATGATGTGGCTTTGAATGATTCATTTTGAGCACACAAAAATTCTGGAGTTGAAATAAGTTCAAAAAATGAAATCCCTTTGTGACAGATGAGTTTTTGTCCGAAACCCTGATACTTCGAAAGAGATTGTCCATTTTATACACAAAGTGCATCTAGTTTTTGCCGTAACCCTCTTAATTTTTTAGCACATGCTATGTGGGTGAAATGATGATAACATGCCAATTTTCAACCTCTTCAGAGTTCATTTGAAGTGCTTTTCAATTTCAGGGTCATTTAGCTCAAAAAAATCAGTAAATGCATGAAAAATAACAGATGAAGTCAGAAAGGGTTGAAAATTGATGATGTGGCTTTGAATGGTTCATTTTGAACACACAAAAAGTCTGGAGTTCAAATAAGTTCAAAAAAATGAAATCCCTTTGTAACAGATGAGTTTTCGTCCGAAACCTTGATACTTCGAAATAGATTGTCCATTTTTTACACGAAGTGCGTCCAGTTTTTGCCGTAACCCTCTCAAATTTTTAGCACATGCTATGTGGGTGAAATTAAGATATCATGCCAATTTTCAACCTCTTCAGAGTTCATTTGAAGTGCTTTTCCATTTCAGGTTCATTTAGCTCAAAAAAATCAGTAAATGCATGAAAAATAACAGATGAAGTCAGAAAGGAAAGGGTTGGAAAATTGATGATGTGGCTTTGATGGTTCCTTTTGACCACAACACAAAATTTGGAGTTCAATAAGTTTAAAAAAAAAATGAATCCCGTTCTAACAGATGAGTTTTGTCCGAACCCCTGATACTAACTCGAAAGAGATTGTCCATTTTGTACACCCGATGCTCCAGTTTTTGCCGTAACCTCTCAACTTTTTAGCACATGCTATGTGGGTGAAATGATGATACATGCAATTTTCAACCTCTTCAGAGTTCCTGTGAGCTTTTCAAAAATTTAAGTGTCATTTACTCAAAAAATCAGTAACTGCATGAAAATAATAGATGAAGTCAGAAAGGGTTGAAAATTGATGATGTGGCTTAATGGTTCATTTCGAACACACAAAAGTCTGGATTGTTTCCAAATAAGTTTTACAAATGAAATCCCCTTTGTAACATATGAGTTTTTGTCCGAAACCCTGATCTTTCGAAAGAGATGTCCATTTTGTCCAAAGTGCAAGCCAGTTTTTTGCCGTAAACCCTCTCAACTTTTTCTCAACATGCTATTGATTGAAATTAATGATATCATGCCAAATTTTCACCCCTTCTGAGTTCATTTGAAGTGCTTTTCTATTTCAGGGTCATTTGCTCAAAAAACTCATTAAATGCATGAAAAATAACAGATGTAAGTCAGAAGGTTAAAATTGATGAGTGGCTTTGATGGTTCATTTTGAACCCACAAAAATTCCTTCTGGAGTTCAAAAAGTTCAAAAAAATGAAATCCTGTTGTAACAGATGAGTTTCGTGTCCGAAAACCTGGATACTTCGAAAAGATTGTCCATTTTTACACGAAGTGCTCCAGTTTTGTGCCGTACCCTCTCAAACTTTTTAGCACATGCTGTGTGGTGAATAATGAAGAATCATGCAATTTCAACCTCTTCAGAGTTCAATGTGAAGTGCTTTCTCATTTCATGGTTCATTTATCAAAAAAATGCAGTAAATGCTGAAAATAACAGATGAAGTCATAAAGGGTTGAAAATTGATGAGTGGCTTAAAATGGTTTTCATTTTGAAACCCAAAAGTCTGGAGTTCAAAATAAGTTTAAAAAATGAAAATCTCTTTTGTTAACGATGGAGTTTTTGTCCGAAACCCTGATCTTGCTTCGAAGATATTGTCCAGTTTGTACACGAGTTCAATCAGTTTTAGCCGATAACCCTCTCAACTTTTTGTAGCACATGCTACGTGAGTGAAATGATGATCTCATCCCAATTTTCACCCTCTTCAAGTTCATAGTGAAGTGCTTTCAATTTCAATTCAGGGTCATGTTTAGCTCAAAAAAATCATATTCTGAAAATAACAGATGAGTCAAAATGGTTGAAAATTGATGATGTGGCTTTGAAATGGTTCATTTTGAACACACAAAAAGTCTGGAGTTCATAAGTTAAAAAAAGAAATCCCTTTCTAACAGATGGAGTTTTTTTGTCCGAAACCCCCTATACTGAGAAGATTATCCATTTTTGTACACGAAGTGCAATCAGTTTGCGTAACCCTCTCAAACTTTGTTAGCACATGCTATGTGGGTGAAAGAGGATCTCATGCCAATTTTCAACCTCTTCAGAGTTCTGTTCAGTGCTCTTTTTTTTTCAATTTCAGGGTCCCATTTAACTCAAAAAAAAATCAGTAAAATGCAAATGAAAAATAACATGAAGTCAGAAAGGTTTGAAAATTGATGATGTTGCTTTGAATGGTGCTTTCGAACAACAAAAGTCTAGAGTTCAAATAGTTTAAAAAATGAAATCCTTTGTACCAGATGAGTTTTGTCTCGAAACCCTGATACTTCGAAAGAGATTGTGCCCTTTTGTACACACGCAGTGCATCCAGTTTTTGCGTAACCCTCCCCAACTTTTTTAGCACATGCCTATGTGGGGGTGAAATGCATTATATCATGCCAATTTTTCAACCTCTTCATAGTTCATGTGAAGTGCTTTTTCAATTTCACAGGGTCATTTAACTCAAAAAAAATCATAAATGCATGAAAAATAACCGATAAGTCAGAACGGGTTGAAAAATTGATGAGGTGGCTTGAATGGTTCATTTCGTAACCACAAAAGTCTGGATTTCAATAAGTTTAAAGAAGAAATCCCCTTTGGGTAACAATGAGTTTTTGTCCGAAACCACTGATACTTTCGAAAGAGATTTGTCCCATTTGGTACACGAAGTGCATCCAGTTTTTGCCGTAACCCTCTCAACTTTTTAGCACTGCTATGTGGTGAATGAATGATATCATGCAAATTTCAAACCTATTCCGAGTGCATGTGATGTGCTTTTCAATTTCGGTCATTAGGCTTCAAAAAATCATAAATGCATAAAATTAACAGATGAGTCAGAAAGGGTTGAAATTGATGATGTTGGCTTTGAATGTTTCATTTTGAACACACAAAAAGTCTGGAGTTCAATAAGTTTAAAAAAATGAAATCCCTTTGTACAGATAGTGTTGTCCGAAACCCTGTACTTTTCGAAAGAGATTGTCCATTTTGTACACGAAGTGCCCTCCATTTTTTGCCGTAAAACCCTCTCAACTTTTTAGCACATGCTATGTGGGTGAAATGAATGATATCATGCCAATTTTCAACCTCTTCAGAGTTCATGTGAAGTTGCTTTCAATTTCACAAGGGTCATTTGCCCAAAAAAATCAGTAAATGCATGAACATAACAATTAAGTCAAAAGGGTTGAAATTGATGATGTGGCTTTGAATGGTTCATTTTGAACACAACAAAAGTCTGTGGAGTTTCAAATAGTTTACAAAAATGAAATCCCTTTGTAACCATGATTTTTTGCCTAAACCTTTGATACTTTGTCGTAAAAAGATTGTCCATGTTGTTACACGAAGTTGGCATTCCAGTTTTTTTTTTCCTAACCTCAACTTTTTTAGCACATTGCTATGTGAGTGAAATGATGATTATCCATTCCAATTTTCAACTCTTCAGAGTTCATGTGAAGTGCTTGTTCATTTTCATGGTCTTTAGCTTCAAAAAATCAGTACATCAACGAAAAATAACATAATGAAGTCAAAAAAGGTTGAAAATTGATGATGTGGCTTTAAAATGGTTCATTTTGACACACAAAAGGTCTGGAGTTTGTTCAAATAAGTTTTAAAAAAAATGAAATCTCTTTGTAACAGATGGTTTTTGTCCGAAACTATGATAGCTTCGAAGAGATTGTCCATTTGTACAACGAAGTCATCCAGTTTTTTGCCGTAACCCTCTCAACTTTTAGCAAATGCTATTGGGTGAAAGGATGATATCATGCCAATTTCAACCTCTTCAGAGTTTCAATGTGAAGTGCTTTTCAATTTCAGGTCATTTAGATCTCAAAAAATCAGTAAATGCATGAAAATATAGATTGAAGTCAGAACGGGTTGACAATTGATGATGTGGCTTGATGGTTCAATTTGAACACACAAAAAGTCTTGAGTTCAAATAGGTTTAAAAAAATGAAATCCCTTTGTAACAGATGAGTTTTTTGTCTAAACCGTTATACTTTTTCGAAAAAGATTGTCCTTTTTGGAACGAAGTGCATCCAGTTTTTTTTGCCGTAAAACCCTCTCAACTTTTTAGCACATGCTATTGATTGAACTGATGATTCATGGCATTTCAACCTCTTCAGAGTCCATGTGAAGTGCCTGTGCAATTTCATGGTCTTTAGCTCAAATAAATCAGTAAATGCACTAAAATAACGATGAAAGGTCAAAAGGGTTGAAATTGTGATGTTGGCCTTTGAATGGTTCATTTCGACACACAAAAGTCTGAGTCAAATAGTTTAAAAATGAAATCCCCTTTGTAACAGAATGAGTTTTTTGTCCTAAACCCTGATACTTTCGAAAGAGATTGTCCATTTTGTACACGAAGTGCCTCCATTTTTGCGTGAACCCCTCATCTCTCTCATGAAAAACACAAAAAAAAACAAAAAAAAAACCAAAAAAAAAACACCCACAAACGTGAGGGAAAAAAAAAAAAGGGGAAAACAGGAAAGAGAGAGATGAGGGTGTACTGCAAAAACTGGATGCCTTCGTGTACAAAATGGACAATCTCTTTCGAAGTATCAAGTTTTCGACAAAAACTCATCTGTTACCAAAGGAGTTCATTTTTAAACTTGATGTGAACTCTAGACTTTTGTGTTTTCGAATGAGCCATCAAGCCACATCATCAATTTTCAACCCTTTCTGACTCATCGGTTTATTTTTTCGTCATACTGATTTTTTGAGCTAAATGACCAGAAATTTAAGCACTTCACATACCTCTGAAGAGTTGAAAATTGGCATGATATCTCATTTCACTCACTAGCATTGCTTAAAAAGTTGAGAGGGTTACGGAAAAACTGGATGCACTTCGTGTACACAATGGACAATCTTTTTCGAATACACGTGTTCGGACAAAAACTCATCTGTTACAAAGGGATTTCATTTTTTTAACCATTTGAACTCAACTTTTTGTGTGTCAAATAACCATTCAAAGCCACATCATCAATTTTCAACCCTTTCTGACTTTCATCTATTATTTTCAGCATTACTGATTTTTTTGACTAAATGACCCTGAATGAAAAGCCTTCACATGACCTCTGAAGAGGTGGAAAATTGGCATGATACTCATTTCACCCACATAGATGTGCCTAAAAAGTTGAGAGGGTTACGGCACAAAACTGGATGCACTTCGTGTACAAAATGGGACAATCCTCTTTCGAAGTATCATAGTTTCGACAAAAACTCATCTGTACAAAGAGATTTCATTTTTTTTAAACTTCTTTTGAACTCCAGACTTTTTGTGTGTTCAAAATGTAACCATTTAAAGCCACTCATCAATTTTTCAACCCTTTCTGACTTTCATCTGTTTTTTTTTCGTGCATTTACTGTTTTTTTGAGCGAATGACCATGAAATTGAAAAGCAACTTCCCATGAACTCTGAGAGGTTGAAAATTGGCTGATCTCATCATTTCACTCACATAGCATGTGCAAGAAAAATTGAAGGGTACGGAAAAAACTGGATGCACTTCGTGGACAATGGACATCTTTTTTCGAAGTATCACGGTTTCGGCAAAACTCATCTGTTACAAGGGAGTTCATTTTTTAAACCTATTTGACCTCCAGACTTTTTTGTGTTCAAATGAACCATTCAAAGCCACATCAATCAATTTTCAACTTTCTGACTTCATCGGGTAATTTTTCATGCATTTTACTGATTTTTTTTTGGCTAAATGACCCTGAATTGCAAGCACTTGCCATGAACTCTGAAGAGGTTGAAAATTGGTCATGATATCATATTTCACCCCACATAGCATGTGCTAAAAAGTTGGAGGGTTTCCGGCAAAAACTGGATGGCACTTCGTGTACAAATGGACATCTCTTGCGAAGTATCAGGGTTTCGACAAAAACTCTCTGTTACAAAGGGATTTCATTTTTTAAACTTATTTGAACTCCAGACTTTTTTGTGTGTCAAAATGAACCATTCAAGCCACATCATCAATTTTCAACCCTTTTGACTTCATCTGTTATTTTTCATGCTTTACTGATTTGTTTTGGAGTCTAAATGACCCGAAATTGAAAGCCGTCACATGAACTCTGAATAGGTTGAAAATTGCGCATTATATCATCATTTACCAATAGCATGTGCTAAAACGTTGAGAGGGTTACGGCAAAAACTGGATGCACTTCGTGTACACAATGGACATCTCTTTCGAAGTATCAGGGTTTCGGACAAAAACTCATCGTTACAAATGGATTTTCATTCTTAAACTTATTTGAACTCCAGACTTTTTGTGTGTTCTAATGACCATTCAAAGCCACATCATCAATTTTCAACCCTTCTGACTTCCTCTGTTATTTTCATGGCATTTACTGATTTTTTTTATTTAAGACCGTGAAATTGCAAGCACCTTCACATAACTCTGAGAGGTTAAAATTGGCAGAATCATCATTTCACCCACATAGCATGTGCTTAAAATTTGGGAGGGTTACGCAAAAACTGGATGCACTTCGTGACAAAATGGACAATCTCTTTCTAAGTTTATCATGGTTTCGGACAAAACTCATCTGTTACAAAGGAGTCATTTTTTAAACTTATTTGAACTCTAGACTTTTTGTGTGTTCGAAATGAACCATTCAAGGCCACACATCAATTTTCAACCCTTCTCTGACTTCAGCTGGTATTTTTCAGGGGGCCATTTAACTGATTTTTTGAGTTAAATGACCGCGAAATTGAAAACACTTCCATAACTCTGAAGAGGTTGAAAATTGGCATGATATCATATTCACCCACATAGCATGTGCTAAAAAGTTGAGAGGTACGGCAAAACGGGATGCCTCGTGTAACAAAATGGATAATCTCTTCGAAGTATCATGGTTTCGGACAAAACTCAATCTGTTAGCAGGGATTTCATTTTTTTAAACTTATTTGAACTCCAGACTTTTTGTGTGTTCACAAGGAACCATTCAAACCCATCATCAATTTTCAACCCTTTCTGACTTCATCTGTTATTTTTCATGCATTTACTGATTTTTGTTGAGCTAAATGACCCTGAAATTGGGAAAAAGCACTTCACAATGAATCTCGAAAGGTTGAAAATTGGGATGAGATCATCATTTCACTCACGTGCATTGCTACAAAGTTTTGATAGGGTTACGGCTAAACTGGATGCACTTCCGTGTACAAAAGGACAATCTCTTCGAAGGTATCAGGTTCGACAAAAACTCATCTGTTACAAAGGATTTTCATTTTTTGAAACTTATTTAACTCCAACTTTTGTGTGTTCAAATGAACCATTAAAGCCACATCAATCAATTTTCACCCTTTCTGACTTCATCTGTTTATTTTTTTCATGCCATTTACTGATTTTTTTTGAGCTAAATGACCATGAAATTGAAAAGCACTTTCACATGAACTCTGAAGAGGTCGAAAATTGGCATGATATCATCCTTTCACCCATAAAAAAATAGCATGTGCTAAAAGTTGAGCGGGTTACGGCAAAAACTGGGATGCAGCTCGTGTACAAAATGCACAATCCTTTCAAGATCAGGGTTTTCCGGACAAAACTCATCTGTTTACAAGGGATTTCATTTTTTTAACTTATTCGAACTCCCAGAATTTGTGTGGTTTCCAATGAACATTCAAGCCACATCATCAATTTCACCCTTTCTGACTTCATCTGTTATTTTTCATGCATTTTCTGTTTTTTTGACTAAATGACCCTGAAATAGAAAAAGCATCCTTCACATGAACTCTAAGAGGTTGAAAATTGGCAATGATATCAATAATTCACTCAAAAGCATGTGCTAAAAGTTGAGAGGGTTACGCAAAAACTGGATTCACCTTGTGTACAAAATGGACAATCCTTCGAGTATCAGGTTCGGACAAAAACTCATCTGTTACCAAGGGATTTCAGTTTTTAAACTTCTTTGACTCAGACTTTTTGTGTGTGTCGACATTACTCAGTTCAAAGCCACATCATTCAATTTTCAACCCTTTCTGACTTCATCTATTATTTTTCATGCATTTACTGATTTTTTTAGTCATGACCCTTAATTGAAAAGCACTTCACATGAACTCTGAAGAGGTTGAAAATTGGGCATGATCATCTTTCCAAACGCCACATAGCATGTGCGAAAAAGGTTGAGGAGGGTTACGGCAAAAACTGGATGCACTTCGTGTACAAATGGACAATCCTTTCGAAGTAATCAGGTTTCGGACAAAAACTCATCTGTTAGAAGGGATTTCATTTTTTAACCACTTATTTTAACTCCAAATTTTTGTGTGTTTCAAAAGCACATTCAAAGCCACCTCAATCAATTTTTCAACCTTCCTGACTTCATCTGTTATTTTCATGCAGTTTACTGATTTTTTTGAGCTCAAATGACCCTGAATTGAAAGCACTTTCAGCAGAACTCTGAAGAGGTTGAAAATTGGGATGATATCATCATTTCACTCACATAGCAGTGCTAAAAGTTGATAGGGTTACGGCAAACAACTGGATGCACTTCATTTACAAAATGGACAATCTCTTTCGAAGTGTCCGGGTTCGACAAAAAACTCATCTGTTACAAAGAGATTTCATTTTTTTTAAACTTATTTGAACTCCAGACTTTTTTTTGTGTGGTTCAAAATGAACCTTTAAAGCCACATCATCAATTTTTCAACCTTTCTGCTTCATCTGTTATGTTTCATGCATTTACGATTTTTTGAGCTAAATGACATGACATGGAAAAGCACTTCACTGAACTAGAAAGAGTCGAAAATTGGCATGCGATCATCATTCAGCCACATATATGTGCTAAGAAAGTTGAGAGGGTTTACGTCAAAACTGATCTTTGTGTAAAATGGCCAATCGCTTCGAATTATCATGGTTTTCGGACAACACTCCTCTGTTACAAAGAATTTTCATTTTTTTAAACTATTTGAACTCCAGACTTTTTGTTGGTTTCAAAATGAACCATTTAAAGCCAATCATCAATTTCACCCTTTTCTGACTTCACTGTTATTTTTCGCATTTTACTGATTTTTTTGAGGCTAAATGACCATGAAATTGAAAAGCACTTCACATGAACTCTGAATAGGTTGAAAATTGGCATGTATCTCATTCCGCACATATCCTGGGCTAAAAAGTTGAGAGGGTTCGGCAAAAACTGGATGCACTTCGTGTACAAATGGACAATCTTTTTCGAAGTATCAGCGGTTCGGACAAAACCTTCATCTGTTACAAAGTATTTTCATTTTTGTAAACCTATTGGAACTGCCAGACTTTTTTTGTGTTCACATAACCAATTAAAGCCACATCAACAATTTTCCAACCCTTTCTGACTTCATCTGTTTTTTTCATGCATTTACTGATTTTTTTTGAGCTAAATGACCATGAAATTGAAGCACTTCACATGAACTCTGAAGAGGTAAAATTGGCAATGATTCTCATTGACCACATAGCATGTGTCTAAAAAAGTTGAGAGGGTTTACGGCAAAAACTGAGCACTTCTGTGTACAAAATGGACAATCTCTTTTCGAGTATCAGGGTTTCGGACCAAACTCATCCTTGTGTTTTTTTTTTTTTTTAGAAGGGATTTTCATTTGTTAAACTTATTTGAACCTCCAAATTTTGTGTGTTCCAAATGGAAACATGCAAGCCACATCATCAATTTTTTCAACCCTTTCACGACGTCATCTGTATTTTCATGCATTTACTGATTTTTTTGAGCTAAATGACCTTAATTGAAAAGCACTTCACTTAACTCTGAAGAGGTTGAAATTGGGATATATCATCATTTCCTCACATAGCATGTGCTAAAAAGTTGAGAGGGTTTATCGGCAAAACTGGATGCATTCGTGTACAAAATGGACAATCTCTTTCGAAGTCATCAGTGTTTCGGACAAACTCATCTGTTACAAGGGATTTCATTTTTTTTAAACTTTTTGACTCCAGACTTTTTGTGTGTTCAAAAATGACCATTCAAAGCCACATCATCAATTTCAACCCTTTCTGACTTCATCTGTTATTTTCATGCATTTACTGATTTTTTTGGACCTAATGACCATGAAATTGAAAAAGCACTCACATGAACTCTGAGAGGTCGAAATTGGCATGATATCATCATTTCACCCACATAGATTTTCTAAAAACGTTGAAGGGTTACTGCAAAAACTAGATGCACTTTGTGTACAAATGGACAATCTCTTTCGAATATCAGGTTTAGGACAAAAACTCATCTGTTACAAAAGAGATTTCATTTTTTTTTAAACGTATTTGAACTCCAGACTTTTTGTGGGTCAAATGAACCTTTAAAGGCACATCAATCAATTTTCACCCTTTCTGACTTCATCTGTTTTTTCATGCATTTTGATTTTTGAGCTAAATGACCTGAACTTGAAAAGCACTTCACTTGAACTCTGAAGAGGTTGAAAATTTGCATGATCTCATCTTTCAATCACTAGCATGTGCTAAAAAAGTGGAGAGGGTTACGGAAAAAACTGGATCCTTCGTGTACAAAATGGAAAATCTTTTTCCGAGTATCAGGGTTTCTACACCACGCATCTGTTACAAAGGCTTTCATTTGTAAACTATTGAACTCAGACTTTTTTTTGTGTTGCACAATGAACCATTCCAAGCCACATCATCAATTTTTCAACCCTTTCTAACTTCATCTGTTATTTTTCATGGCATTTACTGATTTTTTTTGAGCTAAATGACCCTGAATTGAAAAGCAACTTCACATGAACCTCGGAAGATGTTAAAATTGCCATGATATCATCATTTGCCCACATAGCATGTGCTAAAAAGTTGAGTTGGGTTACGCAAAAACTGATGCACTTCGTTTACAAATGGACAATCGCTTTCGAAGTATCAGGGTTTCGGACAAAAACTCATCGTACAAAGGATTTCCATTTTTTTAAACTTATTTTGAACTCCAGACTTTTTGTGTTTCAAAATGACCATTCAAAAATGCACATCATCATTTCGACCCTTTCTGACTCATCTGTTATTTTTCATGTCATTTAACTGTTTTTTTTTGAGCTAAATGACCCTGAAATTGAAAAGCACTTCACATGGAACTCCTGAGAGGTTGAAAATTGCTGATATCATCATTTCACCCACATAGCATGTGCTAAAAGTTGAGAGGTTACGGCAAAACTGGATGCACTTCGTGTACAATGACAATCTCTTTCGAAGTATCAGGTTTCGGACAAAAAACTCGCTGTTACAAAGGGATTTGATTTTTTAAACTTATTTGAACTCCAAGACTTTTTGTGTGTTCGAAATGACCCTCAAGCCACATCATCAATTTTCAACCCTTACGACTTCATCGTTATTTTTCATGCATTTACTGATTTTTTTTGATTTTAAATGACCCTGATTGAAAAGCACTTCACATGAACTCTGAGAGGGTTGAAAACTGGCATGATATCATCATTCACCCACAGAGCATGTGCTAAAAAGTTTGAGAGGGTTATACTGCAAAAACTGGATGCACTTCGTGTACAAAATGGGATGAAGCTCTTCGAAGTATCAGGGTTCGGATAAAAAAAACAAAAAACTCATCTGTTAGAAAGGGATTTCATTTTTTAAACTTATTTGAACTCCAGACTTTTTTGTGTTCAAAATGAACCATTCAAAGCCACATCATCACTTTTCAACCCTTTCTGACTCATCTGTTATTTTTCATGCATTGTACTGATTTTTTTAGCTAAATGACCCTGAAAGTGAAAAGCATCTTCACATGACTCTGAGAGGTTGAAAATTGGATGATTCATCATGTCACTCACGTGAGCATGGGCTACAAAGTTTAGATGTTACGGCAAAAACTGGATGCAGCGTGCGGTACAAAATGACAATCTCTTTCGAAGTATCAGGTTTCGGACAAAACTCTCTTTCCAAAGATATTCATTTTTTTGAAACGATTTGAACTCCAAACTTTTGTGTGTTCCAAATGAACCATTTAAAGGCCACATCATCAATTTTCAACCCTTTCTGACTTCATCTGTTATTTTTCCTGTCATGTACTGATGTTTTGAGCAAAATGACCATGAAATTGAAAAGCACTTCACATGACTCTGAAGAGGTCGAAATTGGCATTAATCATCATTTTCACCACATAGCATTTGCTAAAAGTTGAAGGGTTCGCAAAACTGGATGCACTTCGTGGACAAATGGACATCTCTTTCGAAGTATCAGGGTTTCGACAAAAACTCATCTGTTAAAAAGGGATTTATTTTTTTTAACTTATATTGAACTCCAGATTTTTGTGTGTTCAAAATGAACGCATTCAAAGCCACATCATCAATTTCAACCCGTTCTGACCTTCATCTGTTATTTTCAATGCATTTAACTGTTTTTTGAGCTAATGACCCTGAAATTGAAAGCACTTCACATGAACTCTGAAGAGGTTGAAAATTGGCATGATTATCATAATTTCACTCAACTAGCATGTGCTAAAAAGTTGAGAGGGTTACGGCCAAACCTGGATGCACTTTGTGTACAAAATGGACAATCTCCTTTCTAAGTAGCAGGTTTCGACAGAAACTCATCTGTTACATAAATGATTTCAGTTTAAACTTATTTGAACTCCAGACTTTTTGTGTTGTTCTAAATGAACATTTAAAAGCCCCATCATCATTTTTCAACCCTTTCTGACTCATCTGTATGTTTATGCTTTACTGATTTTTTGAGCTAAATGACCATGAAATTGGAAAAGCGCACTTCCATGACCTCTGAAGAGGTCAAAAATTGGCATGATATCACCATTCACCCCACATAGCATGTGCTAAAATTGAGAGTTTACGGCAAAAACTGGATGCACTTCGTGTACAAAATGACAATCTCTTGTCGAAGTATCAGGGTTTCGGACAAAACTTCATCTGTTACAAGGGATTTCATTTTTTAAACTTATTGAACTCCATACTTTTTGTGTGTTCGAAATGAACCATTCACAGCCACATGCATCATTTTTGCAACCCTTTCTGACTTCATCTGTTTGTTCATGCATTTACTGTTTTTTTTTGAGTTAAATGACACTTAAATTGAAAAGCACTTCACATGAAGCTCGAAGAGGTTGAAATTGGCATGATATCATCATTTCACCCACATAGCAGGTGCTAAAAAGTTGAGGGGTTAACGGCAAAACTGGATGCACTTCGTGTACAAAATGGACAATCTCTTTCGAAGTATCAGGGTTTCGGACAAACTCATCTGTTTAGAAAGGGATTTCATTTTTTAAACTTATTTGAACTCCCAAATTTTTTGTGTGTTCAAAATGAACCATTCAAAGCACATCATCAATTTGCAACCAGTTCTTACTTCATCTGTTATTTTTCATGCATTTACGGATTTTGTTGATCTAAAATGACCCTGAATTGAAAGCACTTCAAAAACATGAACTCTGAAGAGCTGAAAATTGGGAGATTGATCATTTCCGTCACATAGCATGTGGCTAAAAGTTGATAGGGTTACGGCAAAAACTGA
>CM022297.1:46256940-46307157 GCA_011799875.1 Thinopyrum elongatum | reverse complement strand
TCTGCGAGCATCTGTGGCGATGTCTTCTTCAGCATAGCGGGAGAGATCAAGAAATTCCCGCTGATAAGCTTCGACGGTTTTATTGCCCTGAGTGAGGTTGCGGAACTGGGTCTTCATGCGTTCCATAATTGCTTGAGGGATGTAACGTGTACGGAAAGCAGCCTGGAACTCATACCAGGTGATGACTGTTCCAACAGGCAGAGTACGCTTGTGTGTGTCCCACCATTGAGCAGCGGGGCCCTTTAAGAAAAAGGCCGCGAAGGTGACAAAGTTGGCGGGGGCGACATTAGCAGACTCCATCTCGTGAGTGATGTCGCGGAGCCAGTCATCGGCATCCAGGGGCTTGTCAGAGTTGCGAAACTGCGTTGGGTTGAGTCGCGTAAACTCTGTCAAAGTTACCGAAGCTGGGTTCTGGTTCTGGTTGTTCTGATGCGGAAACTGAGCCATGATTCCAACCATGAACTGGCGGTTGAGCTCGAACTGTTGCATCATAGCGGCCATATAGTCTGGCGGTGGTGGACGTTCAGGGGTACGACCACGACCACGACCACCTGGTCTAACCATCCTGCTACGTATCAACAGGGGGTAGTTTAGTAAAAGCAATTGCGAGTGTTTAGCGACAAGTATGATGTAGCACGACAATACCTTAAGCAGTGTAATAGATACATAACAGTAGTCGATTAAGACATACAGATCCATACACAAAGTCGGGTACATGCGGACAGCATAACGGCGCAAATTAAAAGCTAGACATACTTGGCGGCGCGCAGGCACGCGGTAAGGAAGTACACAACGAGACATAGCAAAGGCTACATCAACGTCGGAGAAAACCACTGTAGCGGGGTAACTGCGAGTGCGGACGACGAATATTCGTCGCGGAAGGATCCTGTGCTCCATGTGCACTCTGATGCAGAACCCGGTCTCGAACTGTAAGAAGAGGTCCACGTGCAGGTGTGTGACCTCCAACAGCAGGCCAGTCAATACCAGCATACATCTGAGTCCTGCGCGGGTAAAGGATGTGCTCCGGATGTATCCCTGCACGAACAGCGGGCATCAACTGCGTCACAGCATCGTAAAGACGTGCTCGGGTGGCAACCAACTCGACGGCGAGAGCCCGAACAGTGCGATCCAGAGCCTGAGTGCACTGAATCAGAACGCGGTGGTCATATCGGCGAGGCTCGTACGGGGCACAGATAGCTGTGTAGTATCCGGTAGCATCTCCAGTAGGGGCATATGGAATGTATCGGAACTCAGAGTCATCCAAGATATCACCAAACTGTCCTCGAAGACGTGCGACAGCAGAGTAGGCGGCATCATGTACTGCCATCTCAATCGTCACGCCTAATCCGTGAAAAAGGTGTAACTCGGTGTCTGAGTCATTCTGCCGATCATAAATCCGAACTTCAGCATAGTACTGTTCCTGATTAAACTCGCGGTAATCCTCGTAAACCATGAACTCAGGGTACCAGCGGTAGCCAAGTCTGGTCATGAGAGCGATCAGGACAGCTGGAAACCCAGGGGTATTACGAGTCCAAGTGCGAAGCACAAGCTGTGTCGTAGGACGCGGTGGAAACAAACGGTCCATCTGAAACAGAGGAAATTCAAACTTGTCAAATGACAATGAGAAGTATAACCGATCTCGGAGAGAAAGGTTAAACAAAACAATGGAAAGGAAAATGATTATCAGACTAATCAGATCAACGACAGGGCAATCGCACAGATATCCAGCTCTCCGGGTAGACGGGAATTACGAGATCCTAAGTGTCGGCGTTAGTAAACTTTATTTAACCCGAATAGAAGAGATGTTAGAGTCCCAGAGTATAGACGAGGAATAAAAGATCCTAATACCACCCAGTTGGCGACGTGGGCCCGTAAGCCACACAGCCAAGTTAGTAAATTAGTTTCTCGGTTTCTAGACTCAACTTCGGCCAAGGAATTTGGAGGGGGCTTCCTACAGGCAGTCGGCTCTGATACCAACTTGTGACGCCCCCGGTTCAATCGTACACTAATCATACACGCAAACGTGTACGATCAAACCCAGGGACTCACGGGAAGATATCACAACACAATTCTAAACACAAATAAACGGAGGTCCACAATATTACAGACCAGGGATCCGAAGATCCGAATACATAAGTCAGTCATACAAATAATATCTGGGTACAGACATAGTTAGACAAGTTCTGCCTTAAGAAGGCTAGCACAAACAGCGACACTAGATCGAAAGGCGTTGGCCTCCTGCCTGGGAGCCTCCGATCCTACTCCTGGTCAGCTGGCTCGATCCAGTAGTACGTGCCCTCTGGACCCGCCTGGTAGTAGGCTCCGGTGGTGGCGTCTGGCTCCTGGACTCCATCGTCTGGTGTATCATCAAGGTGGGGTATATGGGGGAAAAGAGAAAATAAAGCAACCGTGAGTACTCATCCGAAGTACTCAGCAAGCAAGGATCTATACTACATATGCAACATTATCAATGGAGAAAAGGTTGTATATGTGGACTGGGCTGCAGAAATGCCAGAATAGAGAGAAAGGCCTAGTCCTATCGAAGACTAGCATCTTCAAACATCTTCTCAAAGCCATCATCTTGCAGCAGTAGAAGAGAGTAGAACAGCAATTTTATTTAGCAAACATGTTGAAGTACAGCTCAAAGATCCTTCCTCGACTCCCAGCGAGAAAGTAATCCCGAAGCTTCAATTAAGTAACAAGTATCCAGTTTAAGTAGGTAGATCGGGATACACAAACTGAGCGTCCTTTACCGTAGGACCGGCTATCGATAGAAGATTCATCCCTGCAGGGGTGCACTACTGTTACCCAACACGCTCGATCAACTCTGGCCGGACATACTTGCTGGGTAATGCCCGTCCTCGGAAGATCAACACGAAGCAGCGCTCTACCTAGGCTCAGCAGAGAGGTCAGCACGCCGGACTAACCTATGCACCCAGGGGTCTCGGGCCATCGCCTTGGGCACCCTGCGCGTTGCGTGGCTGGCCGGGGTGCAGGCGCGACACTGAACTCGCCAGTGAAGTATCCAGCCCAATCCCGACGATCAGCCCGCACGGTGAATCGTGACGTCTGATAAGCTTTCGGCGAAACGTACATCGCAGAGGGCCCCATAACCATTATCCCGCGTGGTGGCAGTGCGTATAGGGCACGTCGACCCACTCAGATCACACACCCAAATCCAATAGGCTCAATTAGTATCAAGCGGAGACAATCAGAGTCTCTGATGCTCCGCCACAATGTCACACTCGAGTGCCCTTCCGGCACACCCGAAATCATAGATCCCCAGCGGGTACCCACCAGGGTGGACCCGCCTATGAAAAAGGTCAAGTAACCGTGTGGTCATAATCATCAGGGTGAACGTAAGAGGTATCACCCTCGAGGTTCACACTGAGGGGTTGCACGACAGAGTCGTATCGGACATGGAGAAGGAGGAATCACCCTCGATGACCACGACCGTACAGCTATGCTGCAGAGTATTCATCAGGAGTGCGTTACGAGGTATCACCCTCGGCACTCGATAGTTACTACGCAGAGTCGTACAACTAAGGGGGGTGTGAAGTGAGGCGTCTGTCTCTGATTGACGATCACGTTGATCGAGTCGTTGATGAACAAGCAGGGGCGACAAAGTAAGGTGGTGGGGTCACAGATGGGTCATACCAACCTATACTAAACAGTTTATCATAGGCAGGTAAGATAGCAATGAACAGGTTACAACAGCAGGCTATGCATCAGAATAGGAGCATACATTAACAGTAGCGAAATCTAATGCAAGCAGGAGAATAGAATGGGCGATATCTGGAATGCTCAGGGGGGGGGGGGCTTGCCTGGTTGCTCTGGCAAGAGAGGGAGGTCGTCAACGGGCTGCTCGTCGGTAGAGTAGTCGTAACCTGGTGCAGCGTCGTCGGTCTCGGCGTCTATCGATACGAAGGAGGGGAGAGAAACATAAATTCACGCAATAATGCAAACAATAGTATGACATGCCTAAATGAATCGCCGGGGTGTTCTACTTTCCTACTAACCGATTGAGTTAATTAGGAATTTATTTGGATTTATTTGCATTAAAGTTGGGCACTATTCATTTACGAAATCGTCTAAAAGTTCAATCGTCTTAATAGCTGCGGGCGTCTGACGGAATACGGAGGGGTATCCGGGTTCCGTATCTTCGTTCTGAGCAATTTTCAATTTAATAAAATATTTTCAATCGGAGTTACGGTTTAAAGGATATATTTTCTAAAGTTTTTTATTAATTTCGGAATTTAATTAATTATATATTAATTCAACATCTCCGACACCAGTGATTGATGACGTCAGCAATGACCTCATGCTGACGCAGCAGCCACCTGCGGGTGGTCCCACTGTCATAGGCTGTTTAGGTTAATTAGGTTTAATTAATTTAATTACTTATTTAACACTAATTGTTAATTAGATTAACTAATCAGGATTAATTACTAATTATTAACTAATACTTATTTTATTTATTTCTATTTTATTTTCTTAAAATCGTTCTGGCGTGTGCCCCATTTGTCAGCGGCACAGGGGCCGGCCCACGTGCAGTGGCCCATGGGGGGGGGGGTCACAGCGTGGCGGGCGCAGGCGCAGCTGCAGCCCCGAGCGGTCGCGTCCAGGGTTGCGCCCGGTCGCTGGCCACGGGCTCGCGAGGCGCGGCCTGGACGGGTCGGTGGTTGAGCGCGGCCACGGCGAGCGCTGCGGGCGAGGTAGTGGGGGCGCGCGCCGCTCGGCGGGCGGCCGCGGTCGAACGGAGCAGAGGCGAGAGTACGCGCGGCAGCGCGGCTGGAGTGGTCGCGAGCGGGCGCGCGCAGCGTCGGTCGTGGCGCGAGCCGGGCGCTGCGACGCGTGAGCATGCGCGCAGCACAGTGAGCGGCGGCACTGGGGCGCGGTGGCGCGCTGGCGAGGTGCCGGGAGCAGATAGGTGGGTAGAGGCCCGAGCCTCACCGTGCTCGTATGACGGGGTCACGGGAGGTCGGGGGTGGTCGCCGGGGACAGACCGGCGACGTGGAGGCAGGCCCGGCGGGGAGGCGCGGCTCCGGGCGCGGCGGAGGTCGTCGCGGCGACGGGATCGGATTTGCCCCGATCGGATCCAGTCGAGGGAGGGGCGACCGAGCGCCAGGCGGCTGGTCGGGGAAGAGAGAGGGACGGGGCGACGTCGGTGTGGCGGCGGCGGTCGGCGCTAGCCGACCGGCGCGGAGCGGGTGGGTCGGCGAGAGCGTCAGTCGCGACTGGCCCGTTCCCGGATCCGATCCATCTGGAATCGGGAGGTGGGGCTGACGAGGGGGATCGGCGACGGGGCGGGACGGGATCGGAGATCCCGATCCCAACGCGAAGTGGGGGGGGGGAGGAAAATAGGATCGAGGGAATGGGGTGGGTGACGCTATGGGTTCGGGCGTCCCTGGGGTTATAGGCTAGGGGGGCGCGGTGGGCCGGCCGGCTGGGTTTCGGCCCATTGGGCCGGGGGGGGGGGGGCTTTGCTCTTTTTTTCTGTTTTCTTTTTCTTTTATCTTTTCTTTATTCTCCTTTTCTCATTTAGTAATAGTCAGGCCTCAAAATGGTTTTTGTAAACATAGACCTAGTTCATCAATAATAGTGCAATTATTCCCTAACACTAAAACGTAGTTTGACAAACCCATTAAATTCCATATTATTTCAGATTATAAATGGTTATTAAAATAATCTTTATACACTGTTTTGAGGTTGTTCGAGTCACTTATCCAATTCCAATGATGTGGTTTCAATTTTAAGAAACTAGCCTCTGGCCTATTTTTATTTATCTGACTTTTAGCTCCTTGTTGGACAACTTTCATATTCCACTTTCATTTATTTTTGAATTTGACTTAGGAGTTGAAATCAATGTTGTGCTACTGATATTATGCACTGGTTGATCATGCTAACATGTCCATTATCAAGCTGATTACTGTTTGCTAATCACCCGGGGTGTTCCTCAACACCTTTTCCTGACTTCATCTGTTATTTTTTCATGCATTTCTGATTTTTTTGAGCTAAATGACCCTGAAATTGAAAGACTTCACAAGAACTCTGGAAGGAGGTGATTCAAATTGGCTATGATATCAAATTTCACCCCCATAGCATGTCTAAAAAGTTGAGAGGGTTACGGCAAAAACTGGATCACTTCGTGTACAAAATGGACAGCTCTTTTGAAAGTATCAGGGTTTCGGACAGAAACTCATCTGTGAAAAGGGATTCTCATTTGTTGTTAAACTTATTTGAACTCAATGTTTTTGTTGTGTTCAAAATGACCATGTCAAAGCCACTCATTCAATTTTCAACCCTTTCTTGAACTTTCCATTGTTATTTGTCATGGGCATTTACTGATTTTTTTGAGTACCTGACCCTGAAATTGAAAGCACTTCAAATGAACTCGAAGAGGTGGTTAAAAAGGGGATGATACATCATTTCACCCACATTCGGCATAGCGCTAAAAAGTTGAGAGGGTTTCACGGCAAAACTGGATTCCACTCGTGTACAAAATGGGCATCTCTTTCGAAGTACAGGGATTTCGACAGAAAACTCATCTGTTACAAAAGGATTTCTATTTTGTTATAACTTGATTTGAACTCCAGCACTTTTGTGTGTTCAAATGACCCATTCAAACCACATCAACATCAATTTTCAACCCTTTCTGACTTTTTTTTCATCTATTATTTTTTCATTCATTTACTGATTTTTTTGAGAACATGACCACTGAAAGTTGAAAAGCACTTCCATGAACTCTGAAAGAGTTCGAAATTGGCATGATATCATCATTTCACCCCATAGAAGTGCTAAAACGTTGAGAGGGTTACGGCAAAAACTAGATGCACTTGTTACAAAATGGACAATCTTCTTTCGAAGTTATCAGGGTTCGAAAACAACTCATTCTTGTTACAAAGAGATTCATTTTCATTTTTTTTGACACTTATTTGAACTCAGAATTTTTGTTGTTCAAATGTGAACCATTTAAAACCACATCATATTTTCACCCCTTTCTGACTCATACTGTTATTATTCTGCATTTATGATTTTTTTGAGCTAAATGACATGGAAATTGAAAAGACTTCCACATGACCTCTGAAGAGGTTGAAAATTGGCATGAGTATCATCATTTCACTCACTGATAGCATGGTGCTAAAAGTTGATAGGGTTTACGGACCAAACTGGGGATGCACTTCGTGTACAAAAAGTGGACCAATCTTTTTCGAAGTACAAGGTGTTTCGGAACAAACTTATCTGTTACAAAGGGATTTCATTTTTTTGAACTATTTTGACACTCAGACTTTTTGTGTGTTCCAAAATGAACCATCAAAGCCACATCATCAATTTTCTACCCTTTCTGACTTCATCTGTTATTGTTCATGCATTTCCTGTTTTTTTGAGCTAAATGACCCTGTGAAAATTGAAAAGCACTTCAAGAACTCAGAAGACAGTGAAATGCATTTAATTCATGATATCATCAATTTCTCACCACATAGCATGTGCTAAAAATAGTTGAGTAGGGTACCAAAAAAAACTGGGATCACTTCGTGTACAAAATGGACATGCTTTCGAAGTTCAGGGTTTCGGACAAAAACTCATCTGTTTACAAGGGATTTCATTTTTAACTTATTTGAACTCAGACTTTTTTGTGGTTCAAAATTGAAACCATTCAAAGCAACACATTCAATTTTCGACTTGACTTCCTTCTGTATCCCTTCATATTGTTTATTTTTCATGCATTACTATTTTTTGGTAAATGACCCTGTAATGAAAAGCAGCTTCCAATGAACTCTGAAGAGGTTAAAAAATGCATGGATATCATCATTCACCACCATATCATGTCTTAAAAAGTTGAGAGGGTATCGGCAAAAAACTGGAATGCACTTCGCTAGTACAAAATGGACAATCTCCTTTCGAAAGTATCAGGGATTTCGGACAAAACTCATCGTTAAAAGGGATTTCATTTTTTGAACTATTTGAAACTCCAGACTTTTTGGTGTGTTCACAATGACCCATTCACAGCCACATCATCAATTTTCAACCTTTACGACTTCATCTGTTTTTTTTCATGCATACTGATTTTTTGAGTACTAAATGACCCTGAAATTGAAACAGCATTCACATAACTCTGAAGAGGTTGAAAATTGGCATGATATCATCAATTTCAAACCACAAGCATGTGCTAAAAGTTGAGAGGTGGTTACGGCAAAAAAACAAATGGATCCACTGCGTGTACAAAATTAATCTCTTTCGAAGATCAGGGTTTCGGACCAGAAAACTCATGTTGAACAGGATTTCATTTTTTTTTAACCTTATTTGAACGCAGAACTTTTTTTGTGGGTGTTCAAAATGAACCATTCAAAAGCCACATCATCAATTCAACCCTTTCTGATCATCTGTTATTTTTTCATGCATTTACTGATTTTTTGAGCTTAATGACCCTGAAATTGAAAAGTCACTTCATGACTCTGAGATGTTAAAAATTTGGCATGAATCATCATTATCACACCCGAATCGCTGTGCTACACAAAGTGAGAGGGTTACGGCAAAAACTGTATGCACTTCGTGTACAAATGGACAATCTCTTTCGAAGTATCGAGGTATTTCGGACAAAACTCATTGTTACAAAGAGATTTTCATTTTTTTAAACTTATTATTTGAACTCCAGGACTTTTTTGTGTGTTCAATTAACCATTTCAAGCCACATCATCATTATCAAACCCTTTCTGACTTCATCTGTTATTTTCATGGCTTTACTGATTTTTGAGCAAAAGACCTTGAAATTAAAAGCACTTCACAGAACTCTGGAAGAGGTCGAAAAATTGCATGATATCATCCCTTTCACCCACATAGCATGTGCTTAAAAAAGTTGGAGGTTACTGGCAAAATACTTGTCATATTCGTTTACAAAAGGACAATCTCTTCGAAGTATCAGGGTTTCTCGGATCAAATAACTCATCTTGTTACAAAGGGATTTCATTTTTTTAGACTTATTTAACTCCAGATTTACTTTTGTGTGCCAAAATGGAACCATTCAAAGCCACCATCATCAATTTCACCCTTTTCTCGACTTCATCTGTTATTTTTCATGCATTTACTGATTTTTTTGAGCTAATGACCCTGAAATTGATAAAGCACTTCAAATACTTGAAGAGGTGAAGAATTGGCATGATATCATGATTTCACCAACTAGCAGGTGCTAAAAAGTTGAGAAGGGTTACGCAAAAACTGGATGCACTTTGGTACAACAATGGACAATCTTATTCGAAGTATCAGAGTTTCGGAAGAAACTCATCTGTTACAAAGGGATTTCATTTTTTAAACTTATTTGAACTCCAGACTTTTGTTGTGTTCAAATGAACCATTAAGCCACATCATCAATTTTCACCACTTTCTGACTTCATCTGATTATTTTTCTGCATTTACTGATTTTTTTGAGCTAAATGACCACTAAACTGAAAAGCACTTCAAATGACTCTGAAGAGTTCAAAGGAGACATGGATATCATCATTCACTCCACATAGCCATGTGCAAAAAGTTGATAGTTAGTGTTACGGCAAAAACTGAGTGCACTTCGTGTACAAAAATGGACAATCCTCTTCGAAGTATCTGGGTTTCGTACAAAAAAAACTACATCATGTTACAAGGGATTTCATTTTTTAAACTTATTACTCCAGACCTTTTTTTGTGTTCGAAACTGAACCATTCAAACCAATCATCAATTTTCAAACCCTTTTCTGCCTTCAATCTGTTTTATTTCTGCTTTTGATTTTTGAGTCTAAATGACACGTCTAATGAAAAGACTTCACAAAAATCTGAAGAGTTGAAAAGTTGGCATGATATCATCATTTCACCCCATAGCTGTCCCTACAAAACGTTGAGAGGGTTACGCAAAAACTGAGCCTCGTGTTACAAAATGGACAATCTCTTTCGATCACACCAGTTATCAGGGTTTCGGACAAAAACCTATCTGTAGCAAAGGGATTTCTTTTTTTTAATTGTTTCACTCCAAGATCTTTTTGTGTGTCTAAAATGAACCATTCAAAGCCACATCAACCATCAATTTTTCAACCTTTCCTGACTTCATCTGTTATTTTTCATGCATTACTGATTTTTTTTGAGTAAATGACCCTGAAATGGAAACGCACTGTCAAATGAACTCTGAAGAGGTGAAATTGGATGATATGATTCATTTCACCACATTAGCATGTGACTAAAAGTTTGAGAGGGTTCGGCAAAAACTCGATCGCACTTCAGTGACAAAATGGACATCTTTTCGAAGTTTCAGGTGTTCGACAAAAACTCATACTTGTGTGTTACAAGAGGCTTTCATTTTTTTTTAGAACTTATTTGAACTCCAGACTTTTTGTGTGTTCAAAATGAACCTTAAGTCCACATCATCAATTTTTCAACCCTTTCTGACTTCATATGTTATTTTCATGCATTTACTGATTGTTTGATTAGCTCAATGACACTGAAATTGAAAAAGCACTTCACAAGAACTCTGGAAGAGGTCGAAAATTGGCATAGATATCATCGTTTCACCCACCATCTAGTGTCAAAAAAATTAGATGGGTTACGGAAAAAACGATGCATTTATGTACAAAATGACAATCGTCTTCGAAGTATCATGTTCGGACGAAAACTCATTCTGTTACCAAAGGATTCATTTTTTTAGACTCTATTTACTCTAGACGTTTTGATGTGCTCAAAATGAACCCATTCCAGCCACATCAAGATTGCAAACCCTTTCTTGACTTCATCTGTTATTTTTCATGCATTTCACTGATTTTTTTGAGCTATATGACCTCAAATTGAACGCACTTCACATGACTCTGAAGAGTTGAAATTGGCATGATTATCATCATTTGCACTCACATGCATGTGCTAAAAAATTGCAGAGAGGGTTACGGCAAAAAAAACTGGATCACTTCGTTTGTACAAATGACAATCTTCTTTCGAAGGTTATCAGGGGTTTCGGTACAAAACTCCCATATGTTACAAAGGGATTTCATTTTGGTGAACTTATTGCAACTCCAGATTTTTGTGGTCTCAAAATGAAGACCATCACACCACATCATCAATTTTCAACCACTTGCTGACTTCATCTGTTATTTTTCATGCCATTTACTGATTTTTTTGAGTAAATGACCTGAATATGAGATGCACTTCCGAGAACTTCTGAGAGGTTGAAAATTGGCATATATTTCTCATTTCACCCACATAGCAGTGTGCTAAAAAGTTGAGAGGGTTTACACCGCAAAAATGGACGCACTTCGGTCTACAAATGGACAATCTCTTTCGAAGTTACAGGGTTATACGAACAACAAACTCATCTGTTAAAGGGATTCATTTTGTTAGAACTTACTTTGAACTCCGTGTTTGTTGTTGTGTTCAAAATGAAACCATTCTCAAACGCGCATCCATCACATTTTCACCATTCTGACTCGATCTGTTATTTTTCATAATGCATTACTGATTTTTGAGCAGAATGGACCTGTAAATTGAAAAGCACTTCAAATGAACTCGAAGAGGTTGAAAATGGGCATGATATTCATCTTTACTCACCCCATAGCATGTGCTAAAAATATTGAGAGGGTTACGGAGCAAAACTGAGGCTGCATTTCATGTACAAACTGGACAATCTCTTTCGAGAGATCAGGTTTCGGACAAAACACTGCTCTCTGTCACAAAGGATTTCTTTTTTTAGAATATTGAAAACTCCAGACTTTTGTGTGTTTCAAAAATGAACCATCCAAAAGCCACATCATCATTTTCAACCCTTTCCTGATCTTAATCTGTATTTTTCATGCCTAAGGTACTTGAGGGCGTGGGGATTGTTTGATGATCAATGACCCTGGAACTTGAAAAGCACTTCAAATGAACTCTGAAGAGGTAGAAAAGGTCGAATTGGAATGATCATCCATTCATTTTCACCCATCGAATGTGGCTAAAACGTTAGAGGGTTAACGGCAAAAACTGATGCACTTGTGTACCAAAAATGGACAATTCTTTCGAACGTATCATGGTTTCGTACAAAACTCATCTGTTACCAAAGGATTTCATTTTTTTAAACTATTTGGAACTCCAGGCTTTTGTGTAGTTCAAACAATGAACCATTAAAGCCACATCATCATTTTCAAACCCTTTCTGATTCATATGTTATTTTTCATGCATTTCCTGATTTTTTTGAGTAAAGACCATGAAATTGAAAAGCCACTTCTATGAACTCTGAATGAGGTTGCAAAAATTGGCATGATATCATCATTTCACTCACATGAGCATGTGCTATAAAAGTTTGAGAGGGTTACGCCAAAAACGTGGATGCCCTTCGTGTACAAAATGGACCAATCTTTTCGAAGTATCAGTGTTTCGGACGAAAAACCATCTGTTACAAAGGGATTTCATTTTTTGAACTTATTTAACCCAGAACTTTTTTGTGTTCAAATGAACCATTCAAAGCACATCATACAATTTTTCAACCCTTATGACTTCATCTGTTATTTTCTCAATCTCTGACTTTTTGTTGATCTAAATGCACCCTGAAATTGAAAAGCCACTTCACATGAATCTGAGAGGTTGAAATTTGGGCATTGATATATCATTTCACCCACATAGGCATGTGCTAAAAAGTTGTAGAGGGGTTTACGGCAAAAAACATAGATGCCACTTCAGTGTACACAAATGGGACAATCTCTCTTTCGAAAGATAAGGGTTTCGGACAAAACTCCTATGTTACAAGGGATTTTATTTTTAGAACTTATTTGAACCTAGAGCTTTTGGTGTTCAAATGAACTACATTCACGCCACATCACAATTTTTCACCCTGTCTGACTCATCTGTTATTTTTCATTTCTGCATTTACTGATTTTTTTTAGCTAAATGACCTGAACTGAAATTGAAAGCACTTCACAATGAACTCTGAAGAGGTTGAAAATTGATGATATTCATTTCACCCCCCATACATGTGCTAAAACAGTGAGAGGGTTACGGCAAAAACTGGAGAATGCTCGTGTAAAAAGCGACAATCTCTTTCGAAGTATCAGGGTTTCGGCACAAAACTCATCTGTTACAAGGGATTTCTTTTTGAACTTATTTGCAACTCCAGCTTTTTATGTTTCAAATGAACACCATTCAGCCACATCATCACATTTTCAAACCCTTTCTGACTTCATCTGTTACTTTTTCATGCTCATTTCTGATTTTTTGGTCTAAAGTACCGACTGAAATTGAAAAGCACTTCATGAACTCTGAAGAGGTTTAAAATTGGCATGAATCCATTTCATTCACCCACATAGCATGTGGCTAAAAATTGTGAGAGGTTCAGCAAAAACTGGATGCAACTTAGTGTACAAAATGGACCCAATTCTATTTCGAAAAGTTATCAGGGTATTCGGACAAAACTCATCTGTTCGAGGATTAGGGGAAGCCATCCCACCCCCACCCTCTCTCCCCCCCCCCCACACCCCCCCCTCACCAACCCTTATTCCCTCCCCCCTTCCAACCCCACCCCCCCCCCCCCCACCCCACCCCCCCCCCCCCACCATCAACCCCCACCTTTTCCCCACCACCCCCCACACCCCACACCCAACCAAACCCATAACACCAACCCACCCCACACAAACCACCCCCCCACTCCCACCCCCTGAAACTCCAGACTTTTTGTGTGTTCGAAATGAACCTTCAAAGCCCACATCATCAATTTTCACCCTTTCTGACTTCATTCTGTTATTTTTCATGCATTTAATGCATTTTTTTGAGTAAATGACCCTGAAATTGAAACCTTCAAGAAACTCCCTGAAGAGGTTGTAGAACAATTGGATGAATCATCATTTCACCACAGCATCTCAACGTAGCAAACCCCCCCCAATTGAGAGGTTACCCGGCAAAACCGGACCTGCCATTCGTGTACAACAATGGACAACTCTCTTTCGAACGTACTCAGTTTCGGACAAAAACTCATCCTGTTGACAAAGGGATTTCATTTTTGTTAAACTTATTAGACTCCAATTCGTGTTGTGTGTTCAAATGAACCAATCTGCAAGCCACAATCATCCAATTATTCAACCCTTTCTGACTTATCTGTATTCTTTCATGATTACTGATTTTTTTGAGCTAAATGACCTGACAATTGAAAAGCACCTCAGATAACTCCCTGAAGATGTTGAAATTGGATATATATCATGTCAATCCTCCCAGCATGTGCTACAAAGTGAGAGGGTTACGGCAAAAACGGTAGATCCTTCGTGTACAAGATGGACAATCTCTTTCGAAGTATCGGGGTTTCGGACAAAAATCGATCTGTTACAAAGGGATTTCATTTTTTTAACTTACTTGGAACCCAATCGACGTTTTTGTGTTCAAATGAACCTATTAAGAGCCACTCATCAATTTTCAACCCCTTTCTGACTTTCTGTTACTTTTTCATGCATTTACTGACCTTTTTGCGCTTACTGACCCTGAATTGGACAAAAGCACTTACACCCAATGAACTACTGAAGAGGTCAAAGTTTGGCCTTCCTAATTTATCATCATTTCCCCACACTACGATGTGCTATAAAAGGCTTTGAGGGGCCATTACCGGCACAAAACCTGGACATGCCCACTTCCGCCCAATGTGTACAAAATGGCACAATCTCTTTGGACGTATCAGGGTTTTCGAATCGAAAAACTCCTCGTTCAAAGGGATTTCCCTTTTTTAAAGAACTTATTCCTAACTAACCCCAAGACTTTTGTGTGTTTCAAAAAAAAACCATTCAAGCCACATACTCAATTGTTCAACCCTTCTGACTCACTGTCCTTATTTTCTCATGCATTTACTGATTTTGTTTGAGCTAATTAACCCTGAATTGAAAAAGGACACTTCAATGAACTCTAAGAGTTGAAAATTGGCATCTGATATCATTACGTTCACTCAATAGCACTGTGCTAAAAAAGTTGAGGGATTGTTACAGCAAAACTTATGTTTCTGACCCCTTTCGTGTACAAATGGACAATTCTTTGCCGCAAGTACTATGGTTCTCGAACAGACAAACCTCACTATTGTACAAAGGGATTTCATTTTTTATTAAGCTATTTGAACTACAGACTTTTGTGTCGTTCAAAATGAACCATTCAAAGACACACAAATTTTCAACCTTATCGACTTCATCTTTATTCATGCCATTTACTGATTTTTTTGAGCTAAGACCTGAAATTGCCAAGCACTTCAAATGACTCTGAAGAGGTAACAAATTGGCATGATATTCCAATTTTCAACCACACATAGGCATTGTAAAAAGTTGAGCGGGTTACGGCAAAAATGGATGCCACTTGTGTACAAAATGGACACTCTCTTTCCGAAAGTTATCAGGTTTCGGACGAAAACTATCTGTTACTAAAGGGTTTCATTTTTATAACTTATTGAACTCCTAGAATTTTTGTGGTTCGAAATTAACCATCAAGGACACACATTCAATTTTCAACCCTTTCTGACTCATTCTGTTTATTTTTCATGCATTTACTGATTTTTTTGAGTTTAATGACTCTAATTGAAAAGCCACTTACATGATCGAAGAGGTGAAAATTGGCAATGATATCAATTTAACCACATAGCTGTGCTAAAAAGTTTGAGAGGGTTACGCAAAACTGGATGCACTTCGTGTACAAAATGGACAATCTCTTTTCGGAAGTATCAGGTTCGACAGAAAACCATTGTTACAAGGATTTCATTTTTTTAACTTATTTGAACTCGCAGATTTTTGTGTTTCAAATGAACCATCAAGCCAATCATCAATTTTCAACCCTTTCTGACTTCCATCTTTTATTTTCAGCATTTACTGATTTGTTTAGCTACAATGACCCTGAAATGAAAAGCACTTCACATGAACTCTGAAGAGGTTGAAATTGGGATGATATCTCATTTTCACCCCTAGCATGTGCTTAAAAGTTGGAGAGGGGTTACGACGGGCAAAAACTGGAGTCACTTGTGTACAAATGGCAAATCCTCTTTCGAAGTATCAGGTTTTGGACAAAACATCATCTGTTAAAGGAGTTCATTTTTTTAACTATTGAACTCCAGGCTTTTTTGTGTTCAAAATGAACCTTCAAAGCACATATCGAATTTTCAACCCCTTCTGACTTTCATGATGTATTTTTATAGCATTTACTGATTTTTTTGAGCTAAAATGACCCTGGAAATTGAAAACATTCACCATGACCTCTGAAGAGGTGCAAAAATTTGGCATGATATCATTCATTCGACCCACATTGCAGTGCTAAAAAGTTGACGGGTTATCGGCAAAAACTGGATGCATTCGGTACAAAATGGACAATCTCTTTCGAAGTATCAGGTTATGGACGAAACATCATCTGTTACAAAGGGATTTCATTTTTTAAACTTATTTAACTCCAGACTTTTTGTGTGTTCACAATGACACATTCAACACCTCATCAATCATCAATTTTCTCATCACCGTTCTGACTGTCATCTGTTTTTTCATGCATTTACTGATTTTTTAGCTAAATGACCCTGAAATTGAAAAGCACTCACATGAAACTCTAAGAGTTGAAAAATTTGCATGATAGCCATCATTTCACCCACATAGCATGTGCTAAAAAGTTGAGAGGGGTTTACGGCAAAAACGATGCACTCGTGTACAAAATGGACATCTCTTTCGAAGTAATATCGAGGTTTCGAGACAGAAACTCATCTGTTACAAAGGATTTCATTCTTAACTTATTGAACTCCCGACTTTTGTGTGTCGAAATGAACCAGTCAAAGAATCTTCAAATTTAAACCCTTTCATGACTTATCTTTTTATTATCATGCTATTTACTGATTTTTTTATGAGCTAAATGACCCTGAAATTGAAAAGCACTTCAAATGAACTCTGAAGAGGTTGAAATTGGCATGATATCCATCATTTCACCCATCATAGCATGTGCTACAAAGTTGAGAGGGTTACCGGCAAACAACGGATGCACTTCGTGTACCAAAATGGACAATCTTTTCGAGTATCAGGGTTTCGGACCAAGAAAACTCAATCTGTTACAAAGGGATTCATTTTTTTTGAACTATTTAACTCCAGATTTTGTGTGTCAAAATGAACCCTTCAAGCCACATCATCAATTTTCAACCCTTTCTGCCTTCATCGTTTTTTTCATGCATTTTACTGTATTTTTTTGAGCTAAAGACCTGGAAATTGAAAGCACTTCACAATGAACTCTGAAGAGGTTGAAAATTGGGATGATAATCATTTCCTCCACGTAGAATGTGCTAAAAGATTTGAGAGGGTTACGGGCAAAAACGGGACCCGCACTTCGTGTAAAAATTGGACATCATTTTCGAAGTAATCAGGGTTGTTGGACTAAAACTCTTGTGATTCCAAAGGTCGTTCTTTTTTTAGAACTTATTTGAACCCGAGACTTTTTTTGTGTTCTCAAATGAACTCATTAAAGCCACCATCATCAATTTTCAACCCTTTCTGACTTCATTGTTACTTTTCATTTCATGCATGTAATGATTTTTTTTGAGCTAAATGACATGAAGATTGAAAAGCCACTTCATGAACTCTGAAGTGTGAAAATGGCATGATAATCATAATTCACCCACCATAGCACGTGCTAAAAAGTTGAGGAGGGTAACGCAAACGGATGCCACTTCGTGTAACAAATGGACAATTATTTCGAGATATAGGGTTCGGACAAAACTCATCGTTATAAAGGGATTCATTTTTTTAAACTTATTTGAACTCCAGATTTTTGTGTGTTCAAAAGAACCATTTTCAAAGATCACATATCATTTTTCAACCCTTTCCTGTTTCATTGTTTTTTTTCATGCATTTTCTACTGATTTTTTTGAGTAATGACCCGTAAATTAAAAGCACTTCACATGAACTCTGAAGAGGTTGAAAATTGGGCTGATATACTTACATTTCACTCAACATAGCATGTGCTAAAAGTTGAGAGGGTTTACGGCAAAAAACGGATGCACTTCGTGTACAAACATGGCATCTCTTTCGAAGTATCACGGCATTTCGGACAGAAACTACATCTGTTACAAAGGGAATTTCATTTTTAGAACTTTGAACCCCAGACTTTTTTGTGTGTCAAAATGAACCATTCAAAGCCACATCATCAATTTTCAACCCTTTCACTTCATCTGTTAGTTTTTCATGCATTTACGATTTTTTTGAGCTAAATGACCATGAAATTTAAAAGGCACTTCACAATGAACTCTGAAGAGGTAAATCTGAAATTGGCATGTATCATCATTTCACCAACCATAGTGCTGTAAAAAAAGTTGTTAGAGGGTTACGGGCAAAACTGACTGCACTTCGTGTACAAAATGGACACATCGCTTTCCTTTTGAAGTATCAGGGATTTCGGAACGAAAACTTCATCATTGATCAAGGGATTTCATTTTTTTAAACTTATTTGAACTCCAATCTTTTTGTGTGTTCAAAATGAACCATTCAAGCACATCATCAATTTTCAACCCTTTCTGCTTCATCTGTTACTATTCATGCATTTACTGATTTTTTGAGCTAAATGACCCTGAAATTGAAAAGCACTTCAAGACTCTGAAAGAGGTGTGAAAAAACAATTGGCATGATATCTCATTTCCCCTCTAGCATGTGCTACAAAGTGAGAGGGTTACGGCAAAAAACTGCACGCACTTCGTGTACAAAAATGGACAATCTATTTCGAAGTAATCAGGTTTTCGGTACAAAAACTCATCTGTACAAAGGGATTTCATTTTTTTATGACTTATTTAACTCCGACTTTTGTGTGCGTTCAAATAAAACATTCAAAGCCACATCATCAATTTTCAAACCCTTTCTGATCTTCATTTGTATGTTTTCATGCATTTACTGATTTTTTTGAGCTAAATTAACTGAATTGTGAAAAGCACTTCACATGAACTCTGAGTATGTCGAAAATTGCATGAATCTATTCATCATAATCCCCACATAGAATGTGCTAAAAACGTTTGCAAGGGTTACGGCAAAAACTGGAGCACTTTCGTGTACAAAATGGACAATCTATTCGTAAGTATCATCGTTTCGGACAGAAAACTATCTGTAAACAAAAGGGATTTCATTTTTTTTGACCTTATTTGACACTCCACTTTTTGTGTGTTCAAAATGAACCATTTCAAGCCACATCTCAATTTTCACAACCCTTTCTGACTACATCTTTTTTTTCATTGCATGTTACTGATTTTTTGTATTAATGACCCTGAAAATTGAAAAGCACTTCACATGAACTCTGAAGAGGTTTGAAAATTGGCATGTATCATATTTCACTCCATAGCAATGTGCTACAGTTGAGAGGGTTACGGCAAAAACTGGATGACACTCGTGTACTAAAATGGACAACTCTTTTCGAAGATATTCGGTTTCGGACAAAACTCATATGTCACAAAGGGATTCATTTTTTTGTAAACCTTTTAAACTCCAGCTTCTTTTGTGTGCTCACATGAACAATCACTTCGCCCCATCTCAATATCCCTTTTCTACTTCATCTGTTATTTTTCATGCATTTTACTGATTTTTTGAGCTAAATGACCCTTGAACTTGCAAAAGCACTTCAATGAACTCTAAGAGTTGAAAATTGGACATTGATATCATCATTTCACCCACATAGCATGTGCTAAAAAGTTGAGGGGGTTACGGCAAAAACTGGATGCACTTCGTGTACAATGGACACTCTCTTCGAAGTATCAGGGTTTCGGACAAAAACTCATTGCTTCAAAGGGATTCATTTTTTTTGAACTTTTTGAACTCCAGCGTTTTTTGTGGTTTCAAAATGGAACCATTCAAAGCACACAAATTCCCCACCCCCACACATTTCAACCCTTCTGATTCATCTTGTTATTTTTTCATGCATATTATATTTTTTTGATGTAAATGACCTGAAATTGAAAAGCACTTCAAACACTCTGAAGAGATTGAGAAATTTGCATGACTCATCTCATTTCTCACCCAACTATGCATGTGCTAAAGTTGAGAGGGTACGGCAAAAAAAATGTATTGACCTTCGGTGTACAAAATGGACAATCTATTTCGCAGTATCAGGCGTTTCGGACAAAAACTTCATTGTTCAAGGGATTTCATCTTTTGAACTTATTTGAACTCCAACTTTTGTAGTGTTCAAAATAACCATTCAAAGCCACATCATCAATTTTCAACCCTTTCCTGTACTTATCTGTTATTTTCATGCATTTACTGATTTTTTTTTGGTAAATGACCCTGAACTTGAAAAGCCCTCAAGATACTCTGAAGAGGTTACAAATAATGCATGATATATCATTTCACCCCTAGCATGTGCTAAAAAAGTTGAGGGGTACGGCAACAAAAACTGGATATCACTTCGTTGTACAAAATCGACATCTCTTTCGACAGTTATCAGGTTTCGGACAAAATCATCTGTCAAAGGGATTTCTTTTTTTGAACCTTATTTGCAACTCCAGATTTTGTTTGTGTCAAAATGAACCATTCAAATGCCACATCATCATTTCAACCTTTTCTACTTCATACTGTTATTTTTCTGCATTTACTGTATTTTTTTTACTAAATGACCTCGAACATGTGAAATTAAAGCCTCAAAACCTGACACTCTGAAGAGGTTGAAATTGGGCATGATACTTCATTTCACTCACTAGCATGTGGCTAAAATTTGAGAGGTTACGGCAAAAAACTGGATCACTTCTGGTACAAAAATGGACAAATATCTTTCGAAGTATCAGGGTACGGAATGAAACTCGACGTTACAAAGGGATTTCATTTTTTTAAACTATATGTGAACTCCAGACTTTTTGTGTGATTCCAAATGAACCATTTAAGACACAATCTCATTCAATTTTCAACCCCTTCTGACTCATCTGTTATTTTTCATGCATTACTCGATTTTTTGAGCTCTAATGACCGAAATTGAAAAGGCACTTCAATGAACTCTGAAGAGGTCTTGAAAATTGGCATGATATCATCATTTACCCATCTAGCATGTGCTAAAAGTGAGAGAGGTACGGCCAAAAACTAACGGTGCACTTCGTGTAAAAATGGACAATCTCTTCGATAGGTATCAGGTTTTCGGACAAAAAACTCATCTGTGTACACAAGGGATGTTCATTTGTTTGAACTATTTACTCTCATACTTTTGTCGGTGTGAAATGACCATTCAAAGCACATCATCAATTTTCAACCCTTTCGTGACTTCATCTCGTTTATTTTTCATGCATTTACTGATTTTTTTTGACTAAAGTGACCCTAATTGAAAAGCACGTCAATGAACTCTGAAGAGGTTAAATTGGATGCTATATAATTGCACCACCATAGCAATGTGCTAAAAAGTTGAGCAGGGTTACGGCAAAAACTGGATGCACTTCGTGTACAAAATGGACAATCTTTTCGAAGATCATGCTGGGTTCGGACGAAACTCTCTGTTACAAAGGGATTTCATTTTTGATAACTATTTGAACTCCAGACTTTTTTGTGTTCAAAATGACCATTCAAAGGCAACATCATCACTTTTCACCCTTTTGACTTCATATTTCTTATTTTTCATGCATTTACTGATTTTTTGAGTAATATGACCGAAATGAAAGCACTTCAATGACTCTGAGAGGTTGAAAAATTGGTCATGATATCATCATTTCCACCCACATAGCGGTGCTACAAAGTTGAGAGGTGTTACAAAATAAAAACTGGATGCACTTCGTGACAAAATGGACAAGTTCTCTTTCGACAGTAATCAGGTTTCGGTCGAAAACTCATCTTTAGACAAGGGATTTCATTTTATGAACTTATTTAACTCCAAGCTTTTGTGTGTTCAAAATGAAACCTTCAAGCACATCATCAATTTTCAACCCTTTCTGACTCATCTGTTATTTTTCATGCTATTTACTGGATTTTTTTGAGCTAATGACCCTGAAATTGAAAAGCACTTCACATGAACTCTGAGCGAGTTGAAAATGGGCATGATATCATCATTTCACCCATAGCATGTGCTAAAAAAGTTGAGAGGGTTACGTGCAAAAACTGAGAATGCACTTCGTTGTACAAAAGAGACCAATCTCTTTCGAAGTATCAGGGTTTTCGAAAAAACTTCATATGTACAAAGGATTTCAATTTTTTAAACTTATTGAACTCCAGACTTTTTGTGTGTTCAAAATATGAAACCTTCAAGCACATCATCATTTTCAACCCTTTCGACTTCATGCTGTTATTTTTCATGCATTTACTGTGATTTTTTTGAGCTAAATGTCCCTGAAATTGAAAGCACTTCAATGAACTTGAAGAGGTGAAAATTGGCACTGATATCATCATTTTCACCACAGACAATGTGCTAAAACGTTGATAGGGTTCGGCAAAAACTGGTGCACTTCGTGTACAAAATGGGACTCTCTTTAAATTATCATGGTGTTTCGGACAAAAACTTCATCTGGGATCCAAAGGATTTCATTTTTTTAACTTATTGAAACTCCCAGGACTTTTTGTGTGTCAATACACCATTCAAATCCCATCATATCAATTTTCAACCCTTCTGATTCCAATTGTTATTTTCATGCATTTACTGATTTTTTTGCAGTAATGACCATGCAAATTGAAAGCACTTCACCAATGACCTCTCGAAGTTTAAAATTGGCGATATCATCATTTCACTCACATAGAATGTGAAAAAAGTTTGAGAGGTTACAGGCAAAACTGGATGCACTTCCGTGTACACAAGACAATCTCTTTCGAAATAGTATCAGGGTTTGTGACAAAACTCATTCTGTTACCAAGGATTTCATTTTTGTGTAAACATATTTTAACTCCATACTTTTTGTGTTCAAAACTGACCCTTCAAACCACATCATCAATTTTCAACCTTTCTTGATCTCATCTGTTATTTTTCATGCATTTACGATTTTTTAAGCTAAATGACCCTGAAATTGAAAGGCATTCAAATAACTCTGAGAGGTTGAAAATTGGCATGGATTCACATTTCACCCCACATAGCCTGTGCGTAACAAAGTTGAGAGGGTACGGCAAAACAAAACTGATGCTTCGTGTACAAATAGGGACAATCTCTTTCGAATTATCAGGGTTGTTCGGACAACACAACTCATCATGTTCAAAGGGATTTCCATTTTTTAAACTGTTTGGAACCCAGACTTTTGTGTCGTTCAAAATGAACCATTCAAGCCATTACTTTTAGTCAAAATCATCATTACCTTTGACTTCATCTGGTATTTTCACATGCATTTACTGAATTTTTTGAGCTATGACCCTCGAAAATTGAAAAGCACTTCAAATGAACTCTGAAGAGTTTGGAAATTTGCATGAATCTCATTTTCACTTCCCATCATAGCATGTGCTAAAAGTTGAGAGACGGAAGAAA
The DNA here is from genome assembly GCA_011799875.1 of Thinopyrum elongatum. NCBI lineage: Eukaryota > Viridiplantae > Streptophyta > Magnoliopsida > Poales > Poaceae > Thinopyrum > Thinopyrum elongatum. The sequence goes on along the minus strand of CM022297.1, from coordinate 46,283,802 downwards.
ACTGGATGCAACTTCGTGTATCAAAATGGACATCTCTTCGAAGTATCAGTGGTTTCGGACCAAAAACTCATCTTTACAAAGGGATGTCCATTCTTTAACTTATTCAAACTCCAGATGTTTGTGTGGTCTCGAATTAACCATTCAAAGCCACATCATCATTTCAACCCTTTTGACTTCATCTGTTAATTTTTCATGCATTCTGACTTTTTTTTGAGTAAATGACCCTGAAATTGAAAAGCACTCAATGAATCTGAAGAGGTTTGAAAATTGGCATGATATCTCATTTCACCCCATTAGCATGTGCTAAAATTGAGAGGGTTCGGCAAAAACTGGAGATTCGCACTTCGTGTACAAATGGGACAATCTATTTGAAGTAATCAGATGTGTCGGACATAAAACTCATTGTTACAAAGGGATTCATTTTTTTGAACTGATTTGAACTCCAAACTTTTGGTGTTCAAAATGACATTCAAAGCCACATCATCATTTTCAAACCCTTCTGTACTTCATCTGTTATTTTTCATGCAATTTACTGATTTTTTTGGCTAAATTGAACCCTGAAATGAAGCACTTCAATGAGGACCTCTGAAGAGGTTGAAAATGTGGAATATATGCATCATTCACCACTAGTCATGTGCTAAAAGATGAGAGGGTTTACGGCAAAAACTGGTGCACTTCGTGTACAAAATGGACATATCTTTCGAAGTATCAGGGTTATGGAAAACAACTCATCTGTCACAAAGAGGATTTCATTTTTTTAACTTATTTAACTCCAGCTTTTTGTGTGTCTCAAAATGAACCATTTCAACCACATCATCATTAGCTTACAACCTTTCTGCTTATCTGTATATTTTTTCATCATTTACTGATTTTTTGAGAAATGACCACTGACATTGAAAACACTTCAAGATAACCTGAAGAGGTTGAAAATTGGCATGATATCATCATTTCACCCAACATTAGCATGTGCTAAAAAAAGTTGATAGGGTTACGGCAAAAACTGGATGCACTTCGGTCAAAATACAATCTCTTTCGAAGTATCAGGGTTTCGGACAAGAAACTCAATCTGTTACAATGGGATTTGCATTTTATCAACTTATTTGAACTACCATTGTGCTGCCCGTCCCCCCTGGTGTGTGTTCAAAAGACATTCCAAAGCACATTCAATTTGTCAAATACCTCTTGATTCATCATGTTATTTTTCAATGCATTTCTGATTTTTTGACTAATGACCCTAAATTGAAAAGCACTTTCAATGAATCTGAGAGGTGTAAAAATTGGCATGTATCCTATTTCACTCAAATATGTCAAATGAGTTACGCGAAACTATGCACTGCAATCATCTCTAGTCATCTTTCGGACGAAATCATGTTAACAAAGGGATTCTTTTAACTATGAAACAGACTTTTTGTGTAATGAACCATTCACAACTGACCACTCATCATTTTCAAACCCTTTGACTTATCTGTATTTTTCATGCATTTACTGCTTTTTTGAGCAAATGGACCCTGAAATTGAAAAAGCACTTCCAATGAACTCCTGACGATGTGAAAATTGCATGATATCATCATTTCACCACACATAGCTGTGCTAAACATTTAGAGGGTTTACGTGCAAAAACTGATCCATTCGTGTACAAATGGACATTCTCTTTTCGAAGGTATCAGGGTTTCGACAGAAAACTCATCGTTACAAGGGATTTCATTTTTTTAAACTTATTTGAACTCCACGACTTTCTGTGTGTTAAATGAACCAACGTCAAAGCCACATCATCAATTTCAACCCTTTCTGACTTCATCTGTTATTTTTCATGTTTTACGATTTCTTTTGATAAATGACCTGGAATTGAAAAGCACTTACATGACACTCTGAAGAGTGTGAAAATTGGATGATATCATCCTTCACTCCATGAGCTGTGCTAACAAGTTGAAGAGGTACGGCCAAAAACTAGATGTACTTCGTTGTACAACTGGACATCTCTTTCGAAATTATCATGGGTTGAACAAACGAACTCATCTGTTACAAAGGGATTTCATTTTTTTAAAACTTATTTGAACGTTCAGACATTGGTTGTGTGTTCCAAAATGAAACCATTAAAGCCACATCATCAATTTTAAACCCTTTCTGATCTGCTTCATTGTATTTTTTCAGTGCATTTACTGATTTTTTTGAGCTAAATGACCACTGAAATTGAAAGCACTTCACAATGAACTCTGAGATGATGGTCAAAATTGGCATGATATTCATCATTTTTCACAACGCAATTAGCATGTGCTAAAAAAAGTTGAGAGGGTTACTGCCCAAAAAAAAAAAACAACAACAAAAAATGGATGCACTCGTGTACAAAATGGACATCTTTAATCATGAGTTTCGACAAAATCTATTTACAAGTTTCATTTTAACTTTGAACTCAGACTTTTGTGTTTCAAAATGACATTTAAAGCCATTTTACTCTGACTTTCTGTATTTATGCATTTAATGATTTTTTTTGAGCTACAAAGACCACTGAATAAAAGGCACTTCACAATGAACTCTGAAGAGGTGATGAAAATTGGCATGATATCAATCATTTCACTACCAAGCATGTGGCAAAAACTTGAGACGGGGTTTACGGCAAAAAACTGGATGCCTTACGTGTAAAAATGGACAATCTTTTTCGAATTATAGGGTTAGACAAAAACATCATCTGTTAACAAAGGGATTTCATTTTTGTAGAACCTATTTGAACTCCAGTTTTTTGTGTTCAACATAACCATTCGACACATCATCATTTTCAACCTTTCTGACTTCATCGTTATTTTTCATGGACATACCTTCTATGACTTTTTTGAAAGCTAATGACCCTGAATTTAAAAGCTACTTCAAATGAACTCTGAGAGGTTGAAAATTGGCATGTATACATAATTTCACCACATAGCATAGTGCTAAAAAGTTGAGTGGGTTACTGCAAAACTGGATTGCACTTCGTGATACAATGGACCATCTTTTCGAAAGTATCAGGGTTTGGACAGAAAACTCATCTTTACAAAGGGATTCTTTTTTTAACTTATTTGAACTCCAGCTTGTTGTGTGTTTCAAAATAACATCAAAGGCACCATCATCAATTTTCAAACCGTTTCTGACTTCATCTGTTATTTTTCATGCATTTACTTACGGATTTTTTGAGCTAATGACCCTGAAATTGAAAACACTTCATAACTTGAAGAGGTTGAAAATTGGCATTGATATCATCATTTTCACCCCATAGCATGTGCTAAAAAAGTAGAGGGGTTACGCAAAAAACATGGGATGCACTTCGTGTGTACCAAAATGGACATCTCTCTTCGAAGTTAGTAATCATGGTTTCGTACCAAAACTCATAGGTTCACAAGGGATTCATTTTCTTTGAAACTTATGTTAACTCCAATTTGTTTTGTGTGCTCAAAATGAACCATTCAAAGCAATCATCAATATTCAACATCTTCTGACTTCATTCGTTATTTTTCTGCATTGTACGATTTTTTTGAGCTAATGGACCCTGAAATTGAAAAGCACTTCAATTATGACCCTGAAGAGGTTGAACAATTGGCATGATATCATCATTTCAACCACATAGCATGTGCAAAAGTGAGAGGGTTACGGCAAAAAACTGGATGCCCCACTCGTGGACAAAAAAATGGACAATCTCTTTCGAAGTATCAGGGTTTCTCGGACCAAACTACCTCTGTTAGCAAGGGATTTCAATTTTTTTTTTGAACCTATTTGAACTCCAGATATTTTTGTGTGTTCAAAGAACCATTCAAAGCCACCATCACTACAATTTTCAACCTTCTTTCTGATTTCATTGTTAATTTTCCATGCATTTACTGCTTTTTTTGAGCTTAAGATGACCCTGAAATTGAAAAGCACTTCACAATGAACTCTGAAGAGGTAGAAAATTGCGATGGATATTCATCATTTTCACCACTAGCATGTGCATACAAAGTTGAGAGCGGTTACGGCAAAAACTGGATGCACTTCGTGTACCCCCCCCCCCAAATTGACAATAACTCTTTCGAATTCCGGGTTTACGGACAAAAACATCGTTACAAAGAGGATTCATTTTTTTTTAAACTTATTTGAACTCCAGACTATTTTCTGTGTTGCTCAAATGAAAACCATTTCAAAGCACATCATCATATTTTCAACCTTTCTGACTTCATCTCGTTATAGTTTTCAATGCACTTTACTGATTGTTTTGAGCTAAATGACCACTGACTTTGAAAAAGCACTTCAAAACTCTGAAAGAGGATTGAATTGGCATGGATATCACATTTGCCACCCACATAGATGTGCTAAAGTTGAGATGGGTTACGGCAAAAAAACTGGATGCATCGCTGTACAAATGGGACAATCTTTTTGAAGTTATCAGGGGTTTCGGACCAAAACTCATCTGTACCAAGCGATTTCATTTTTTTAACTTATTTGAACTCCAGACTTTTTGTGTGTTCAAAATGAACCATCAAAGCCACATCATCAATTTTCAACCCTTTCTGACTGTCATTCGTTATTGTTTCAATGCATTTACTGATTTTTTTGACAGCTAAATGACCATGAAAATTGAAAAAAGCACTTCAAATGAACTCTGAAGAGAGGTTGAAAATTGGGCATGATATCAATCATTTCACTCAATAGACATGTGCTAAACAAGTTAGAGGGTTACGTGCAAAAACTGCATAATTGTGTACAAAATGGACAATCTCTCGAAGTATCATGCGTTCCGACAGAAACTCAATTGTACAAAGGATTTCATTTTTGTCGAACCTATTTAAACCTCCAGATCTTTGTGTGTCAAATGAACGCATTCAAAGCACATCCATCAATATTCAACCCTATCTGACTTCTCTTTTATTTTCTGCATTACCGTTTATTTTTGAGCTAAAGACAACGAAATTGAAAAGCTCTACAATGAACTGAAGAGGTCATGAAAATGGATGATATCCTCATTCCAACCCCACATAGACATGTGCCAAAAGTTGAGAGTGGTTACGGCAAAAACTGGATGCAACTCTGTACAAAATGGACAATCTCTTTCGAAGTATCATGGTTCGGCAAAAAACCCATCTGTTACAAGGGATTTCATTTTTTATTAACTTATTTGACTCAGACTTTTTGTTGTGTCGAAAATAACGCATTCAAAGCCACATCATCAATTTCAACCGTTCTGATCATCATGTATTTTTAATGACATTTTACTGATTTTTTTGAGACTAAAGACACCTAAATGAAAGCACTTCACATGAACTATGGAGGTTAAAATTGTGCTGATATCATCATTTCACCGCACATAGCATGGCTAAAAAGTAGGGTTCGCACCTGGATGATTCGGTATGACATCCTGTCGGTCGAAACTATCTGTAGAAGGGTTATTTTATATTGACTCCCAATTTGGTGTCAATGACCATCAAGGAACATCATCAATTTTCAACGCCTTTCGACTTCATCTGTTATTTTTCATGCATTTCTGAGTTTTTTGAGCTAAATGACCCTGAAAATTGAACAAGCAACTTCAAAGAACTCTGACAGAGGTTGAACAATTTGCTGATATATCATTTCATCACCCACATAGCATTGTGCTTAAAAGTTCTAGAGGGGTTAGCGGCAAAACTGGATGCACTCGTGTACCAAATGGAAATCTTTTTCGAATATCAGGTTTCGGACAGAAAACTCTCTGTGAAAAGGGATTTCATTCTTTTTACTTATTTGAACTCCAGACTTTTTGTGTGTTCAAATGAACCATTACCAAGCCACATCATCATTTCAACCCTTTCTGACTTCATCTGTTATTTTTTCATTCATTTACCTGATTTTTTTTGAGCTAAATGACCTGAAATTGAAAAGCACTTCAATGACTCTGAAGAGTGAAAAATTGGCAATGATATCATCTTGTCACCCACATATCATGTGCGAAAAAAGTTTGAGAGGTTACGGCAAAAACTGTATATGCACTCTTGTACAAAATGGACAATCCTTTGCGAAGAAAGTATATGGGTTTCGGAACGAAAACTCATCTGTTCAAAGGATTTCATGTTTTTAATGAACTTATTTGACCAGCCCAGAATGTTTTTTGGGTTGTTCAAAGAACCATTTCAAGCCACAATCATCAATTTTCAACCACTTTCGACTTCATCGTTTTTTTCATGCATTTACTGATTTTTTGAGCTAAATGACCTGAAACTTGAAAAGCCTTCACAATGAACTCTGAAGAGGTTGACAAATTGCCATGATCGAATCATTTCACTTCACATAGCATGTGCTAAACAAGTTGAGGGGTACGGCCAAAAACTGGATGCACTTCGTGCAAAATGACAATCTCTTTCGAATATATAGCGGTTTCGGACAAAAATATCTCGTTACAAGGGATTTCATTTTGTTAAACCTTATTAACCGCAGACTTTTTGTGACAATGCTAAAATGACTTCAATTCAAAGCCACATCAATCATTTTCACCACCCTTTCTGACTTCATCTGTTATTTTCAGTTCCAATTTATGATTTTGTTGAGCGAAATGACCCTGAAATAAATGAAAAACACTTCACTGAACTCTGAAGGAGTTGAAAAATTGGCATGATATCACTATGTCACCCACATAGCAATGTGCTAAAAGTTGAGGGGTTACGGCAAAACTGGATCCTTCCTGTACAAAATGGACATTCTTTTCGAAGTACCAGGGTGTCGGCACGAAACGTCATCTGTTACAACGGGATTTCATTTTTTTTTTGAACTATTTGACTCCTGACTTTTGTTTGCGTTCAAAATGAACCATCAAAGCCACATCATCAAATTTTCCAACCTTTCTGACTTCATCGTTATTTTGAATGCTTTATTGATTTTTTTGAGCTAAATGCCCTGAAATTGAAACACATTCACATGATTAACTCTGAAGAGGTTGAAAAATGCATGATATCATCATTCACCCCACACTTCAAGCCATGATGTCTAAAAAAGTTGAGTTGTGGGGTACGGTGGGGTTCGGCAAAACTAGAGCACCTTCGTGTACAAAAGGACAATCTCTTTCGATTTCAGGGTTTTCGGGGACAACAACCTCATACTGTTACAAAGGATTTCATTCTTTATGAATTATTGCACACTCCCAGGACTTTTGGTGGCTGAAAGAAACCATTCAAAGCCACATCATCAATTTTCAACACCTTCTGACTTCATCTGTTATTTTTCATGACTCTACTGATTTTTTTTGAGCTAAATGACCTGAAATATGAAAGACCTTCAATATGAACTTGAAGGGTTGAAAATTGGCATGATATATTCATTTCACACATAGCATGTGCTAAAACGTGAGAGGTTACGGCAAAAACTGATGCACCTTCGTGTCACAAATGGACAATCTCTTTTCGAGTATCAGGTTTTCGGACAGAAAACTCATCTGTTTAGAAGGGATTTCATTTTTTTAAACTTATTTGAACTCCAGGCTTTTTGTGTGTTCAAAGATGAACCATTCAAAGCCAACCATATCAATTTTAACCCTTTCTGACTTCATCTGTTATTTTTCATGCATTACTGTTTTTTTTGAGCTAAATTACCCTGATGAAATTGAAACGCACTTCACTGAACTCTGAAGAGGTGAAAATTGGGCTGATTCATCTTTCACCACAGTACAAGGTGTAAAAGAATTGAGTGTTACGGAAAAACTGGATGCATCTCGTGTACAAAATGGACAAATCTCTTTCGAAGTATCAGGGTTCGGACAACAAAATCATCTGTCACAAAGGGATTTCTTTTTTTTTTGAACGTTATTTGCAACTCAGACTTTTGTGTGTCAAAATGACCATTACAAGGCGCACCAGTCATCAATTTCAAACCTTTCGACTGTCATCTGTATTTTTCATGCTTACTGATTTTTTTAGCTAAATGACCACTGCAAATTGAAAAGCACTTCAATGAACTCTGAAGAGGTAAAAATTGCATGATATCATCCTCATTTCAACCCACGATAGCATGTGCTACAAAGTTGAAGGGGTTACGGGCAAAAATGGATGCACTTTAGTGGACAAATGGACAATCTCTTTCGAAGTTATCATGGTTTTCGGACAAAAACTCATCTGTTACAAAAGGATTCATTTTTTTAGACGTTATTTCAACTACAGAATTTTTGTGTCTCAAAATGAACCATTAAGCCACATCATCAATTTTCAAACCCTTTTGACTTCATCTGTTATTTTTCATGCCATTTACATTTTTTGAGCTTCAAATGACACTGAAATTGAGAAAGCACTTCACATAACTCTGAAGAGGTTGAAAATTGGCATGATCTCCTTCATTTCACTCCACATAGGCATGTGCCTAAAAATGTACGAAGCGGTTACGAGCAAAAACTGGATCGCACTTGTGTGCTAAAAATGGACAATCTTTTCGAAGTATCAGGGTTTCGGTTGTACAGAAAACTCATCTGTTACAAAGGGATTGTCTTTTTAACACTTTTGAACTCCAGCTTTTTTGGTGTTTCAAATGACCATATTCAAAGCCAACCATCATCATTTTCAACCCTTTGACTTCAGTCTGTTCATTTTTCATGCATTTACTGATTTTTTACGCTAAATGACCTGAAACTTGAAAAGCACTTCACAGATCCTCTGAAGAGGTTGAAAATTGGATGATATCATCATTTCACCCACCTGCATGTGCTAAAAATTGTCGGGTTACGGGCAAAAACTGGAGTGCATTCGTGTACAAAATGACAATCTCTTTCAAGTATAGGGTTTTCGGACAAAAACCTCATCTGTTCAAAGGGATTCATGTTTTTTAACTTATTTACTCCAACTTTTGTGTGCTCACAAGATACCATGCAAAGCCACATCATCAATATTCAACCTTTCTGACTTCACTTTTTGTTATTTCATGGCATTTACTGACTTTTTTTGAGCTAAACTGACCCTGAAATTGAAACAGCACTTTCAATGAACTCTGAGAGGTTGAAAATGGCATGGATATCATCATTTCACAACACTAGCATGGTGCTACAAAAGTTGAGCAGGTTTACGGCAAAAACTGGAGCACTTCGGTACAAAGGACATCTCTTTCGAAGTATCAGGGTTTTTTCGGACAAAAACTCATCTGTACAAAGTGATTTCATTCTTTTTGAACGTCTATTGAAACTACTCAGGCTTTTTGTGTGTGTAAAATGAAACCCCTTCAAAGCCACTCATCATTTCAACCCTTTCTGCTTCATCTGTTTTTTTCATGCATTTACTGATTTTTGAGTTAAATGACCCGAAATTGAAAAGCACCTTCACATGAACTCTGAAGAGGTTACAAATTGCATATCATGATATCATCATCAACCCCACATAGCAGTGGGCGGCTAAAATTGAGAGGGTTTACGTGCAAAAAACTGGATGCAATTCGTGTACAAAATGGACAATCTCTTTCGGAACCGTATCAGGGTTTTTCGACAAAAACTGCATCTGTTACAAAGGGATTTCGATTTTTAACTTATTTGAACTTCCACCAGACTTTTTGTGTGTTCAAAATGACATTCAAAGCACATCATCATTTTATTTCACCCTTTCTGTGACTTCAATCTGTTATTTTTTCATGCATTTACGATTTTTTTGAGCTAAAGAGCCCTTGGAATTGAAAGCACTTCCCAAGAACTCTGAAGAGGTTGAAAATTTGATGATATCATCATTTCCTCACGATAGCATGTGCCTAAAAAGTGGTAGAGGTAGCGGCAAAAACTGGATGCACTTCGATGTCAAAATGGACAATCTCTTTCGATTATCAGGGTTTCGATAAAGAAAACGCCATTGGTTAAAAAGGATTTCATTTTTTTTTTTAAACTTATTTGAACTCCACACTTTTTGTGTGTTCAAAATGAAAACCATTCAAGCCACATCCTCAATTTTCAAACCCTTTATGACTTCATCTGTTATTTTCATGCGCATTACACACTGATTTTTTGAGACTAAATGACCCTGAATTGAAAGACTTCAAGAAAGACTCTAAGAGGTAATGAAATTGGCATGATATCTCATTTACACCCATCCATATCATGTGTAAAAAGTGAGGGGTTACGGCCAAAAAACTGGATGTCACTTCGTGTAAAAATGGACAATCTCTTTCGAAGTTATCATGGTTTCGGACAAAACTCATCTGTCAAAGAGAGATTTCATTTTTTTTTAACGTATTTACTCCAGACTTTTTTGTTGCCAAAATGACATTTCAAGCCACATCATCAATTTTAACCGCCTTCGTGACTGTACTTATCTGTTATTTTTCATCATTTACTGATTTTTTTTGAGCTAAATGACCCTGAAACTGGAAAGCACTTCACAATGAAACTCTGAAGAGGTTGAAAATTGGCATGATATCTTCATTTTCACTCACTAGCCATGTGCTAAAAAGTTGAGAGGGTTACTACAAAAACTGGAAGCACTTCGTGTACAAATGGGACATCTTATTTCGGAATATCAGGGTTTCGGACTAAAATCATCATGTTAACTAAGGGTTTTCATTTTTTGTACAACCTATTTGAAACTCCGACTTTTTGTGTGTTCAAAAATGAACCATTCAAAGCACATCATCAATTTTCAACCCTTTCTGAATTTCATCTGCTATTTTACATGCATTTACTGATTTTTTTGAGCTAAATACCATGAAATTGGAAAAGCACTTCACATGAACTCTGAAAGTTCGAAAATTGTGCATGAGTATCATCAATTCATCCCCATACAATTGCTACAAAAATTGAGAGGGTTACGGCAAAAACTGGTGCATGTTGTGTACAAATGGACAATCTCTTCGAAGTATAAGGTTTCGGACAAAACTCATCTGTACAAAGAGATTTCATTTTTTTAGAACTTATTGAATCCAGACTTTTTTGTGTGTCAAAATGAACCATAAAGCACAACATCATCATTATTCAACCCTTTCTGACTTCATTGTTATTTTCATCATTTACTGATTTTTTAGCTAAATGACCTGTAAATGAAAGTCACTTCACATGAACTCTGAAGAGGTTAAAATTGGCATGACTACATCATTTCACTCACATAGCATGTCTAAACAAGTTGAGAGGGTTACGGCAAAACTGGATCACTTCGTGTACAAATGGACAAATATTTTTCGAGTATTAGGGGTTTCGGACATAAAACTCATTGTTAACAAAGGATTTTCCATTTTTGTTGGTAACTTATTTGAACTCCAGGCTGCCCTTTTTGTTTTTTCAAATGAACACATCAAAGCACACTCTCAATTTTCAACCCTTTCTGACTTATCATAGTTCTTTCATGCACTTTAGTGATTTTTTGAGCAATGACCCTGAAATTGAAAGCACTTCAAATGACTCTGAAGAGGTTAAACATTGCTCATGATATCATACATTTCAACCACATAGCATGTGCTAAAAAAGTTGAGGGGTTACGGCAAAAACTGGATGCACTTCGGGTACACAAAAATCGGACATCTCTTTCGAAGTATCAGGCTTTCGGACGAAAACTCATCTGTTACAAGGGATTTCATTTTTTTAATGAATCGTTATTTTAACTCCAGACTTTTTGTGTTCAAAATGAACCATTCAAGCCACATCATCAATTTCAACCCTTCTGACTCATCTTTTATTTTTCATTGACATTTACGTATTTTTGTGGAGCTAAATGACCCTGAAATTAGAAGCACTTCAAGAACTCTTAAGAGTTGAAATTTGGCCTGATATCATCATTTCACCCACATAATGTGCTAAAAACGTTTGAAGGTTACGCAAAACTATGCAATTCGTGTACAAATGGACAATCTCTTTCGATTCGTATCAGTTTTTCGACCCAAAAACGATAGTAACAAAGGGATTTTCATTCTTTAATGAATATTTGAACTCCAATCTTTTTGTGGTGTGTCAAATGAAACATTTCAAAAGCTCAATCATCAATTTCAACCCTTTCTGACTTCATCTTTATTTATCATGAGCCTTTACTGATTTTTTTTGAGTCTAATATGACCCTGAAAGTTGAAAAGCACGTCACATGAACTACTGAGAGGTTGAAAATGGCATGATATCATCATTTCATCCCCTCCATAACATGTGCTAAAAGTTGAGAGGTGTTACGGCAAAAAACTTGGATGCACTCGGTAAAAAGTGGACATTCTATTCGAGTACAGCGGTTTAGGACAAAAACTACTGTTAAAGGGATGTTCGTATTTTTTTGAAACGTATTTTCAACTCCAGATCTTTTTGTGTGTCTCAAACATGACCTTCAAGCCAACTAATCATTTCAACATTTCAACCCTTTCTGACTTCATCGTGTATACTTCATGCATTTACTGATGTTTTTTGAGCTAAATGACACTGAAATTGGAAAAGCACTTCACAATGACTCTGAGAGGTTGAAAATTGGGATGATATCTTACTTTCACCACTAGCAGTGTCTAAAAGATTGAGAGGGGTTACGCAAAAACTGGGCACTTCGTGTAATAAAATGGACAATCTCTTTCGAAAGTACAGGTTTCGGACAAACACTCATCTGTTTACAAAGAGGATTTAATCTTTTTTTAGAACTTATTTGAACTCCAGACTTTTTGTGTGTTCAAAAATGACATTTACAAGCCACCTCATCAATTTTCAACCTTTCTGACTTCATCTGTTATTGTTCATGCATTTACTTGAATTTTTTTGAGCTAAAGACCACTGAACATGAAAAGCCTTCACCAATGAACTCTAAGAGGTCGAAAATTGGCATGATATCATAATTTAACCCAACTAGCATGTGCCTAAAAAGTTGAGAGGTGTACGGCAAAAACTGGATCCCTTGTGACAAAATGCGCATCTCTTTCGAAAGATATCGTTTCGACCAAAAATCATCTGTTACAAGAGATTTCATTTTTTTAAAACTTCCTATTTGAACTACTAGCTTTTTGTGTTCGTCAAAATGAAACCATTTCAAGACCAACATATCATAATTTTTAACCCTTTTGACTTCATTGTTATTTTTCATGGCAATTCTGATTTTTTAGCTTAATGACCAGACTGAAATGGAAAGCACTTCACATGCACTCCGAGCGGGTTAAAATTGGCATGAATCAATCATTTCACTCCAACATAGCATGTGCTTAAAAAGTTGAGAGGGTTACGGCAAAAACTGGATGCACTTCGTGTACAAAATGGGACAATCTTCTTTCGAAGTATCAGGTTTTCGGACGACAAACTCATCTGTTTACAAAGGGATTTTCATTTTGTTAACCTTATTTGATAACTCCGACTTTTTTTGTGTCAAAAATGAACCATTCACGCCACATCATCAATTTTCAACCCCTTTCTCGACTTCATCTGTATTTTTCATGCATTTACTGCTTTTTTGAGCTAAAGACCCGAATTGAAAAAGCACTTTCAATGAACTCTGGAACGAGTCGGAAATTGCTGCATGATATCATCATTTCACCATACTAGGCATCCGGTGCTAAAAAGTTGGAGAGGGTTACGCAAAAACTGGAATGCACTTCGTGTACACAATGGACAATCTCTTTCGAAGTATCAGGTTTCGAACAACAAAACTCATCAATGTTACAAAAGAGATTTTCATTTTTTAACTTCATTTGAAACCCCGACTTTTGTGTGGTTTCAAAATGAACCATTAAAGCCCACATCATCAATTTTTCACCTTTCTGATTCATCTGTTTTTATCCAGTGCATTTTACTGATTTGTTTGACTTAATACCTGAATTGAAAAGCACTTCACATGAACTCGAGAGAGTTAAATGGCATGTAATCATCATTCAATCATTCAAGCCCATGCTGCTAAAAAGTTGAGAGGTTCGGCAAAAAAAACTGGTTGCACTTCGTGTTAAACATGGACAATCTTTTCAGCATAGTGTTTTCGGGACAAAACTCATCTGTTAAAAAAGGGATTTCAGTTTTGTAATAACCTATTTACTCCAGACTTTTTTGGTGTGCTCAAAATGAACCATTCAAGAGCCACATCATCAATTTTCAAGCCTTTCTGACTCATCGTTATTTTTCATGCATTTAGCTGATTTTTTTTTTGACTAAATGACCTGAGATATGAAAAGCACTTCACATGAACTCTGAAGAGGTTGAAAATGGCATGAATCTCTTTAACCCCATAGATGTCTAAAAAGTTTGAGTAGGGTTACGGCAAAAATGGAACGCACTTCGTGTACCAAAATGGACCAATCTTTTCGAAGTATCAGGTTTACGGACACAAACCTCATCTGTTACAAAGGGATTTTTTTTGAACTTATTTGAACTCCAGACGTTTGTGTTTCCAAATGAACCATTCAAAGCCACATCATCAATTTTCCAACCCGTTTTTACTTCATCTGTTATTTTTCATGCATGTCTGATTTTTTTTTTGCAGCTAAATGACCCCTGAATTGAAAACACTTCAAGAACTCTGAAGAGGTTGACAATTGTGCATGATATATCATTTCACCACATAGCATGTGCTAAAAGTTGAGAGGGTTACCGGCAAAAACTGGAGCACTTTGTGTAAAATGGACAAATCTCTTTCGATAGATCAGGGTTTTCGGACAAAACCATCTGTACAAGGGATTTCATTCTTTGAACTTATTTACACTCCAGACATTTTTGTGTGACTCAAATGAACCATTCAAAGCACATCTCAATTTTCAACCCTTTCTGAACTTCATGTCTATTTTCATTGCATTTACTGATTGTTTTTTAGCTAAATGAACCCTGCAAATTGAGAAAGCACCTTCATGACTCTGAAATGGTTGAACATTGGCTGATATCATCATTTCACCCACATGCATGTGCTAAAAGTTGAGAGGGTTACGCAAAAAACTGGATGCATTCGTGGTACAAAATGGACAATCTCTTCGAGTATCAGGGTTTTTCGAGCCGAAAACTATCTGTTACAAAGGTGATTTCATTTTTTTAAACTTATTTGAACTACCATGCTTTGGTGTGTTCAAAAGAACCATTCAAACTACACAACATCACATTTTCTGCAAACCCGTTATCTGATTCATCTGTGATTTTTCATGCATTTTACTGATTTTTTTTTGAGCTAAACTGACCTGAAATTGAAAGCACTTCAACAGAACTCTGAGAGGATCGAAAAAAATTGGCATGATTGATATCATCACATTTTCACCAGTAGCTGTGCTAAAAGTTGGAGGGTACGGCAAAAATAGGATGCACTTCGTGTACAAAAATGGACAATCTCTTTCGAAGTATCACGGTTTCGAGACAAAACTCATGTTCAAAGAGGATTTCATTTTTTTAGACTTATTGAACTCCAGACTTTTTTGTGTGTTCAAATGAACCATTCCCCCCCCCCCCCCCCCCCAAAAAATAAAAAAAAAAAAAAAAACAAGCCACATCATCAATTTTCACACCTTTCCCGACTTCATCTGTATTTTTCATGCATTTACTGATTTTTTGAGCGAAATGCCTAGAAATTGAAAAGTCACTTCACAATGAACTCGAAGGAGGTTAAAATTGGCATGATATCATACATTTCACCCTGCATGTCTTAAATAGTTGAGAGGGTTACGCACAAAACTGGATGCACTTTCGGTGTACAAAATGGACAATCTCTTTTCGAAGTTCATGTGTTTCGGACAAAAACTCATCTGGTACCCAAGGATATTTATTTGTTTAACTTATTTCAACTCAGACTTTTTGTGTGCCTTCAAATGACCCATTAAAGCCCCATCATCCATTTTCAACCCTTTCTTACTTCATCTGTATTTTCATGCATTTACTGTATTTTTTTGAGCGTAAATGACCACTGAAATTGAAAAGCACTTAAAATGACTCTGAAGAGGTTGAAAAATTGGCATGATATACTCTTTCATCACATCATAGATCGTGCTTAAAAAGTTGTAGAGGGTTACGGCAAAAACTGGATTCAATTCCGTTGTACAAAAATGGACAATCTTTTCGGAAGTACTCAGGGTTTCGGAAAAACTCATCTGTTACAAAGGGATTTTCATTTTTTGAAACTTAGTTTGAACAAGACTTTTTTGTTGTGTTCAAATTAACCATTCAAAGCACATCTAAATCAATTTTCAAACCCTTTCTGACTTCATCTGTTTATTTTCATCATGCCTTACTGATATTTTGAGCTAAATGACCTTAAATTGAACAAGCACTTCAATGAAACTCTGAGAGGTTGAAAATTGGCCAATGATATACTCATTTTCACCACACATAGAATGTGCTAAAAAATTGAGTGGGTTACGTGCAAAAATGAGTGCACTTTGTGTCAACATGGAACAATCTCTTTCGAAGTATCAGGGTTTTCGGACCAAAAACTCATCTGTTACCAAAGGGATTTCTTTTTTTAACTTCTTTCAACTCCAGACTTTTGTTGTGCTGAAATGAACCATTCAAAGCAACCCTCATCTTAATTCAACCTCTTTTGACTTCCATCTGTTATTTTTCATGCATTTCTGATTTTTTGAGGCTAAATGACCATGAAAGTGAAAAGCACTTCACAAATGACCTGTAAGAGGTTGAAACTTGGCATGATATCATCTAGTTTCTCACCCACATAGCTGTCTAAAAGTTGACAGGGTACGGCAAAAAACTGGATCACTTCTGTACCAAATGGACAATCTTTTTCGAATTATAAGGGTTTGGACGAAAAACTCATGCGTACAAAGGGATTTCATTCTTTAAACTTATTTGAACTCCAGATTTTTGGTGTGTTCAAATGAACCATCCAAGCCACACTCATCAGATTTTCAACTTCTTTCTGACTTTTCATTGTTATTGTTCAGAGATGTTACTATTTTTTTTTTGAGTTTAAATGACCACTGAAATTGAAAAGCACTTCACATGAACTCTGAAGAGGTTAAAATTGGCATTGATTATCTCATTTGCACCACATAGCATGTGCTAAAAAGTTGAGAGGGTTACGAAGCAAAAATGGAGAGCACTTCGTGTAAAAATGGACATCTCTGTCGAAGTATCAGGGTTTCGGCGAAAACTCTCTGTTAAAAGGGATTTCATTTTTTAACTTATTTAACTCAGATTTTTGTGTGTTCAAAATGAAACCATGCAAGCCACATCATCAATTTTCAACCCTTTCTCGACTTCATCTGTTATTTCATGGCATTTACTGATTTTTGAGTAAAATGACTTGAAATTGAAAAGCACTTCAATGAACTACTGAAGAGGTGTTGAAAATTTGGATGATATCATCAGTTCATCACCACTAGCAATGTGCTAAAAAGTTGAGAGGGTTTGCGGCAAAAACGAATGGCACTGTGTTAAACAAATGGCATCTCTTTCGACATATCAAGGGTTTTCGGACACAAAACTCATATGTTACAAAGGGGATTTCATTTTTTGAACTTATTGAGAACCAGACTTTGTTGTGTGTCAAATGAACCATTTTACAAGCCACATCCTCATTTTCAACCCTTTACTGACTTCATCTGTTATTTTTCTGCATTTACTATTTTTTTGAGCTAAAGGACCCAGAAAATTGAAAGCACTTCACATCAGACTCTGAAGAGCAAAAATTGGCATGATATCAGTCATTGCACCCACAAGCATGTGCTAAATTTGAGAGGGTCCTTACAAAGAAAAACTGGATGCACTTCGTTTACAAATGGACAATCTCTTTCGATAAGATCAGGTTTCGAACAAAAACTCATCGTGTACAAAAGAGGATTTCATTTTTTTTAACTTATTTGTCACCCAGACTTGTTGTTGTGTTTTCAAAATGAACCCATTCAAAACCACAGTCAATTTTCAACCCTTTCTGAACTTCATTGTTATTTTTCATGCATTTACTGTATTTTTTTGAGGTAAATGACCTGAAATGAAAAGCACTTCACATGAACTCTGAAGGGTTGAAAATTGGCATGATATCATCATTTCATCCTACAAGGTTTCCAACAGTTTGAGAGGGTTACGGCAAAACGTGCACTTCGTTGTACAAATGGACAATCTATTTGAGTTCAGAGGTTTCGGACAGAAAATCATCTGTTACCAGGGATTTCATTTTTTGTGGAACCTATATTTGAACTCCAGAACTTTTTTGTGTTTCAAAATGAACCATTCAAAGCCACAATCAATCAATTTTTCAACCCTTTCTGACTCATTCTGTTTTTTTCTCATTTATCATTTCTCATTGGGCTAATGCCGGAAATTGAAAAGCACTTCAATGAACGCTTGAAGAGGTTGAAATTGGCATGATATCATCCATTTCACCCACATAGCATGTGTAAAAATTGAGAGGGTTACGCAAAACTGGTGCACTTCGTGTACAAATGGACAATCTCTTCGAAGTATCAGGGGTTTCGGACAAAAACGTCATCTGTCACAAAGGCATTATTTTTTTTGAACTATTTGAACAACTCAGACTTTTTGTTGGTCAAAATGAACCATTCAAGCGCCACATCAGCAATTTTCAACCCTTTCGACTTCATCTGTTATATTTTCATGTCATTTATTTACTCTGTTTTTTGAGCTAAATGACCCTGAATTGAAAAGTACTTTCACAATGAAACTCTGAAGAGGTTTAAAAAAGAACAAGAATTGGCATATATCATCATTTCCCCCCCTAGCATGTCCTAAAAATTGAAGAGGTTACGGCAAAACTGATGCACTTCGTGTACAACTGGACAAATTCTTTTCGAGATATTCAGGGTTTCGGACGAAAACTCATCTGTTACAAGGGATTTCATTTGTATTCACTATTTTGAACTCCAGACTTTTGTGGTTCGAAATGAACCATCAAAGAACCATCATCACAATTTTAACCCTTTCTGAATTAATTTATTTTTCTGCATTGTACTTGTACTGATTTTTTTGAGTAAATGACCCGAAATTGAAAAAGCACTCACAATGAACTCTGAAGCGGTTAAACAATTGGCAGATATTCATCATTCACACCCATAAGCATGTTGCTAAAATGTTGGAGTACGGCAAAACTGGATGCACTTCGTGTACAAAATGGACAATCCTTGTATCAGGCGGCAAAACTCATCTAAAATTGTTTTTAAGTATACTCCATTTTTGTGTGTCAATGACCACATTCAAAGCACATCTCTTTTACTTCTAATCATGTTTCATTTTAACCCTATTTTTTTGAGCTAATGACACCTGCAATTGAAAAGATTCAAAAACTCTGAGAGGTTGAAAATTGGCAATGATATCATCATTTCACCCACATAGCATGTGCTAAAAAGTTGAGAGGGTTACGGCAAAACACCTGTGAACTCCACTTCGTGTACCAATATGACAATCTCTTCGAAGTATCAGGGTTTTCGGACCAGAAACTATCTGTTACAAAGGGATTTCATCTTTTTTAAACGTAATTGAAATCCAGACTTTTTTCTGTGTTTCAAATAGCCATTCAAAGCCACATCATCAATTTTCAAACCCTTTCTGACTTTCAATCGTTTATTTTTCATGCATTTACTATGATTTTTTTTTGAGCTAAATGAACCTGAAATTGAAAAGCACTTACAATACTTGAAGAGGTTGGAATTGAAATTTGGCATGCATAATCATCATTCACACATAAACATGTGCTAACGTTGAGAGGTTACGGCAAAAACTGGATGCCTTCGTTGTACAAAATGTGACATCTTTTTCGAAAGTATCAGGGTTCGCAAAAACTCATCTGTTACCAAAGGGATTTCATTTTTGATTCACCTATTTTGAACTTCCAGACTTTTTTGTGGTTCAAAATGAACCTTCAAAGCCACATCATCATCAATTGTTCAACCCTTTCTGAACTATCTCTTATTTTTCATGCATTATACTGATTGTTTTGAGCCTAAAGGACCCTGAATTGAAAAGCACATTCCAATGAACTTGAAGAGTTGAAAATTGCATAAAATCATCATTTCAACCCACATAGCATGTGTAACATAGTGTTTGGTGGGTGAGGGTTACCTGGCAAAACTGGATTTTGCACTTCGTTAATACAAAATGGACAATCCTTTCGAAGATATCAGGGTTTCGGACAAAAAACTCATCTGTTACAAGGGTTTCATTTTTTTGTTGAACCTTATTGTCACTCCAGGACTTTTGTGTGTGTCAAAATAACCATTCAAAGCCGAGCATCTATTTTCAACCCTTTCTGACTCATCGTTTATTTTTCATGCATTACTAGATTTTTTTGAGCTAAATGACCCTGGAAATTGAAAGCACTTCACATGAACTCTGAAGAGTGTTGAAAAATTGGCATGATATCATCATTTCCACCCACATTAGCAGTGCTAAAGTTGAAGAGCGTACGGCCAAAAACTGACGCACTTGTGTAGCAAAAGGGACAATCTCTTTTCGAAAGATAGGGTTTCGGGACGAAAACTCATCAGTTACAAAGGATGTCATTTTTAATAATTATATTGAACTCCAGACTTTTTGGTGCTCGAAATGAACCATCAAAGCCACATTCCTCCAATTTTCAACCCTTTCTGATTTCATCATGTTTTTTCATTCATTTAACTGATTTTTTTGAGTCTAAATGACCCTGAAATGATGAAAAGCAATTCAATGAACTCTGAAGAGGTCAAAATTGGCATTGTATCACATCATTTCACCTTCACGATAGCATGTGCTAAAAAGTTGAAGGGTTAACGGCAAAACTGACACTTGAATGCACTCTTCGATGTACAGGTGCGAAAAATCCTGTGATTCTTTACTTTTGACTCCAATTTTTTGGTTCAAAAGCCTTCAAGCCACATCATCATTTCACATTCGACTCTCCTGTATTTTTCATGCATTTACTGATTTTTTTGAGCTAAATGACCTGAAATGAAAAGCACTTCACATGAACTCTGAAGAGGTTGAAAGATTGGATGATACCATTCATTCCACCCACGATAGCCAGGTGCTGAAAATAGTGAGAGGGGTTACGGCAAACTGGATGCACTTCGTGACAAATGGACAATCTCTTTCGAAGTATTCAGGTTTTCGGACAAATCAATCTTTTAAAAGGGATTTCATTTTTTTAAACTTATTTGCAACCCAGACTTTTTGTGTGTCAAAATAACATTCTAAAGCCACAAAATTTTTCAAACCCTCTTGACTTCATCTGTTATTTTTCATGCATTTAACTGATTTTTTTGTAGATAAATGACCATATTGATGAAAAGTACACTTCAAATGAACTTGAAGAGTTCAGACAAATGGCATGATATCATCATTTCACCACATAGCATGGCTAAAAAGTTGAGGAGATGGTTACGGCAAAAACTGGATGCACTTTCTGTACAAATGGCCAAATCTCCTTTTAGAAGATCATGGTTTTGAGACGAAAACTCATCTCGTTACCAAGAGATTTCACTTTTTTTAGAACTATTTAACTCATGACGTTTTGTGTGTTCAAAATGCCATTTCAAGCCCACATCATCAATTTTCAACCCGTTTCTATGACTGCACTGTTATTTTTCTATGCATTTACTGATTTTTGAGCCTAATATGACCATGAAATTGAAAAAGCACTCACAATGACTCGAAGAGGTTTGAAAAATTGGCATGATATCCATATTTCACTCACAGCATGTGCCAAAAGGTGAGAGGGTACGGCAAAAAAACTGATGCACTCGTGTACAAAATGGACAATCTTTTCGAATATCCGGGTTTCGGACAAAAACTCATCTGTACACAAGGGGATTCATTTTTTACACCTTAATTTAACCTCCAGATCTTTTTTGTGTTCAAAATTGAAAACCATCAAGCCACATCATCAATTTATTCAACCCTTTCTGACTTCATCTGTTATTTTTCATGCATTACTGATTTTTTTGAGCTAAATGAACCTGAATTGAAAAAGCACCTTCAATGAACTCTGAAGGTTGAAAAATTGGCATGTATCTCATTTCACCCACATAGAATGTCTAAAGTGAGGGGTTTACGGCAAAAAATGGATGAACTTCGTGTACAAAAGGACAATCTCTTTCGAAGTATCAGGGTTTCGGACAAAACTCATCTGTTACCACACAGGATATTTCATTTTTTTATAACTTATTGAACTCCAGACTTTTGTGTTTTCAAATGAACCATGTCCAAAGCCACCATCAAATTTCATAACCCTTTCTGATTTCATAGTTTTTTTCATGCTTTTTACTTCTTTTTTTGAGCTAAATGACCTGAATTGAAAAGCCTTCAAATGAACTCTGATAGAGGTTGAAAATTGGCATGATATCATCATTTCCACCCACATCAGCATGTGCTAAAAAGTTGAGGAGGGTTACGGCAAAAACTGGGATGCACTTACGTGTACAAAAAGGACAATCTCTTTTAGAAGTATAGGGTTTTCGGGACAAAAAACTATCTTTATCTGTTACAAGGGATTTCGATTTTTTAAACTATTTATTCACTCCAGACTTTTTGGTGTCGAAATAACCATTCAAAGCCACATACATCATTTTCAACCCTTTCTGCATTCCCCTGATCATTTCCGTCATTGGTTTTTTTCATGCATTATGTTTTTTGAGTCTAAAATGACCCTGAATTGATGAAAAGCGCTTCAAAGAACTCTGAAGAGGTGAAAAATTGGGCATGATTCATCACATTTCACCCCAATAATGTGCTAAAAGTTGAGATTTGTACGGCAAAAAACTGATGCACTTTCGCTGTACAATGACAATCTCTTTGAAAGTATCAGGGTGTTTCGGACAAAAACTCTTGTTACAAGGGATTTCATTTGTTTTTAACTTATTTGAACTCCAACTTTTTGTGTGTCAATATATAAAGACCTTCAAATGCCACATTCACCAATTTTCAACCCTTTCTGACTTCATCTGTTATTTTTCATGTGCATTTACTGTTTTTTTGAGCTACAGTATGACTGAATTGAAAAGCACTCAATGAACTCTGAAGTTGAGTTGAAAAATTGGAATGATGATCATCATTTGCAATCACCACATAGCATGTGCTAAAAAAAATGTTGAGGAGGGTTACGGCAAAACTTATCCACTTCGTGTACAAAATGGACAAGTCTCTTTCGATTGTATCAGGTTTCGAGACAAAAACTCATACTGTGCAAAGGGTTTCTTTACTTATTTAACTTTGCCTCCAACTTTTGTGTGTGCTCGAAAATGAACCATCGCAAAGCCATCATCAATTTTTCAACCCTGTTCTGACGTTATCTGTTATTTTTCTTGCATTTACCTGGTTGTTTATAGCTTAAATGACCCTGAAATTGAAAAACACGTCTTAACATGACTCTCGACGCGTTGAAAATTGTGGCATGATATCATCATTCATCACCCAATAGCATGTGCCTAAAAAAGTTGAGAGGGAGTTACGGCAAACTGGATTGCACGATGGTACAATGCACATTCTCTTTCGAAGTAGTCAGGTTTTCGGACAGCAAACTCCTCTGTTACAAAGGGTTTACATTTTTTATGAACTTTTTTGAACTCCAGAACTTTTTTTTGTGTTCAAAATGAACCACTCAAAGCCACATCTCATTTCAAACCCTTTCTGATTTTCAGATGTTATTTTTTCATGCATTTTACTGATTTTTTTGAACAAATGACCCTGACTTGGAAAGCACTTCAAATGAACTCTGCATAGTTAAAATTGGCATGATATCATCATTTCACCCATCATAGCATGTGCTAAAAGTTGAGAGGGTTACGTCACAACTGGATCACTTCGTACCCCCCCCCCCCCCCAAAAAAACAAAAAAAAAAAAAAAAACAACAAACAAAACAAAAAAAAAAAAAAAACAAAAAAAAAAAAAAAAAAAAAAAACAAAAAAAAAAAAACAAAACAAACAAAAACTTTTTTTTGGGGGTGGTTGGGTTGTTGTTTTGTTTTGGTTAAAAACAAACACCCCCCCCCCCCCCCCCCCCCACCCCCCCCCCCCCCTAAAAAAAACAAAAAAAAAAAACAAATTTTTTTTTTTTTTTGTGTTTTTTTTTTTTGTTTTTTTGTTTTTTTTTTTTGATACCCCCACCCCCCCCCCCCCCACCCACCCCCCCCCCCCCCCCCCCCCCCCCCCCCCCCCCCTCCCCCCCCCCCTCAACAAACACAACCCACCCCACCCCCACCCAAACCACAAACACAAACCCCCCCCACACCCCCAAACCCCACCTCAAAAAACACAACCCACACAACACACCCCCCACCCAAACAACCACAAACAAAAATCACAATCCCCAACAAACTCCAAAATTTTTTTTTTCACCCCCCCACGACCCCCCCCCCCCTCCCCCCCCCCCCCCCCCCCCCCCCCCCCCCCCCCACCCCCCCCCGAACCCAACCCACCAAAACACAATAACAAAATAACCAAAAAAATTTTTTTTGGTTTTTTTTTTTTGTTTTTTTTTTTTTTGTTTGAGTTTTTTTTTTTTTTTTTTTTTTGTTTTTTTGTTTTTTTTTTATTTTTTTTTTTTTTTTCTGTTTTTTTTTTTTTTTTTTTTTTTTTTTTTTTTTTTTTTTTTATTTTTTTTTTTTTTTTTTTTTTGTTGGTTTTATTTTTTTTTTTTTTTTTTTTTGTGTTTTTTTTTGTTTGTTGGTTTTTTTTTTTTTTTAGTTTTTTTTTTTTTTTGTTTTTGGTTTTTTTTTTTTTATGGTTTTGTTTTTTGTGTTTGTATTTTTGGTTGTTTTTTTAGCTTAATTTTTTTGTTTTTTTGTTGGTTTTTTGGTTTTTTGGGTTTTGTTTTGGTTGGTTTGTTTTCACGTGTTTTTTAGGTTGGTAGTTGTAAGTTGTTTTTTTGTTGTTTTTTGTATTGGTGGTTCCCCCAACCCTCCCCCCAACCCACAGTCCTACCAACCAACGACACGCGCACCTAGGCGCCTCCGCTCCCCCTGCCTCCCCCCCCCCCCCCCCCACCCCCCAAAAGCCTTTTGACTTCATGTTTATTTTCATGCTTTACTGATTTTTTTGAGCTAAAATAACCTGAATTGCAAAGCACTTTCAAATAACCTCTGCGAGTTGCAATTGGAATGATATCCAATCATTTCACCCCACCTAGCATGTGCTAAAAAGTTAGAGGGTTACGGCAAAACTGGATGCATTATCGTACAAAATGGACAATCATTTTTCGAATACAGCTTTTTCGGACGAAAAAAACTCATCTTTACAAAGATTTCATTTTTTGAACTTATTTGCACTCCCCAGGTACCAGACTGTTTGTGTGTTCAAAAATGACCATTCAAATCAAATCAATCAATTTTCAACCCTTCCCTGACTTCATCTGTTATTTTTTCAATTCTTTACTACTGATGTTTTTTGAGCTAAATGACCCTGAATTGAAAAGCACTTCAAAATGAACTCTGGACGAGGTTAACAATTGGCATGATTAATCATCATTCACCCACTAGCACGTGGTAAAAATTGAGAGGGTACGCAAAAACTCGATGCACTTCGTGTACAATGGACAATCTCTTTCGATATCAGGTTTCGACGAAAACTCATCTGTTACAAAGGGATTTTCATTTTTTTGAAACTGATTTGAACTCCAGTTTTTGTGTTGTGTTCAAATGAAACGATTCAAAGCCATCACATTTCAACACTTTCTGACTTCATCTGTTATTTTTCATTCATGCATTTACTGATTTTTTTGAGGCTAAATGACCCTGAAATTGGAAAAGCCTTTCAATGAAACTCTGAATAGGTGAAAATTGGCATGCTAACATCATTTCACTCACAGAGCATGGCTAAAAATTGAGAGGTTCCGGCAAAACTGGATGCACTTTCGTGTACAAATGGACAACTCTTTCGAAGTTCAGGGTTTCGGACGAAACTCATCTGTTAAGGGATTTCATTTTTTTTGAACTTTTTGAACTCCACAGACTTTTTGTTGTTCCCAATGACCTTCAAAGCCACTCATCAATTTTCAACCCTTTCTGATTTCATATTTATTTTTCATTCATTTACTGTTTTTTTGAACTAAATGACCCTGAAATTGAAAAGCACTTCAAATGAACTCTGCAAGGTTTAAAAATGGCATGATATCATCATTTCAAATTCACCCACCTAGCATGTGCTAAAAATTTGAGAGGGTGTACTGCAAAAACTTGATGCACTTCGTGTACAAATTGACATCGATCAATTTTCAAGTCCTTTCTTCGCCTTCATGTGTGTTATTTTTCAATGCATTTACCTACTGATTTTTTTTGAGCTATGACCCTGAAATTGAAAGCAAACTTCAATGACCTCTGAAAGGTGAAATTGGCATGAAGATCATCATTTCCATCAGTTCACATTCCCCCCAACATAGCATGTGCTAACAAGTTGAGGTAGGGTGACGGCAAAACTGGATGCCTTCGTGTCAAAATGGACCATCTGTTTCGAAATAATCACGTTTCGGACGAAACTCATCTGTTACGACGGGATGTCATTTTTTTTGAACTTATTTGAACTCCAGACATTTTTTGTTGTGTTCAAAATGACTTTCAAAGCAACATCATCCATTTCACCCTTTCTTACTTCCTCTGTTTTTTCCATGCAATTTTACTGATTTTTTTTGAGCTAATACCCTAAATTGAAAGCACTTTCAAATGACTCTGAAAGGTTTGAAAATTTGGCATGATAATCCATTTCACCCACATAGCCCGTGGTAAAAAGGTGAGAGGGTTACGCAAAAAACCGATGCACTTCGTGGTACCAATGGACAATCTCTTCTCTTCGAATTCAGGGTTCGAACGAAACTCATCTGTTACAAGGGATTTCATTTTTTTGAACTTATTTGAACTCCAGAAATTTTTTGTGTGTTCAAAATGAACGATTTCCAAAGGCCAACAATCATCATTTTCAACCTTTCTGACTTCATCTGTTTATTTTTCTTCATTTATGATTTTTGAGCTAAATGACCTGAAAATTGAAAAGCACTTCAAATGAACTTCTAAGAGGTTGAAATGTGGGGGCATGATAGGGGCATCTTTCACCCACATAGCATGTGCTAAAAGCAGTGGGATAGGGTTTCGGC